>VWZL01001366.1:190485-300861 GCA_013396915.1 Stercorarius parasiticus
TGTGGGGGGGGTATTTTGTTTTTTGGGGTTGTTTTGGTTTTGTGTTTTTTTTTGTTAACAATAACGGTGAAAGTTTTACTAACAGCGAGTATGACTACTAAGCAATTCAGTTTATTGGAAGACGAATTCTACTGGATCATATCAGACTTTTCCTAGTCCCTGAGACCCTAACTTGTGAGGTTTTTTAGCAACAATCACAAGTCAGGCTCTTGGGACCTAGGCGGAGGGGAACCAGCAGCTTTGGACTGTGATTGTTTCTCTGCAGAATTTAGAGAACCAAAGGAGCTTTCCTTGTCTGGAAGGGAAAAAAGGAAAATATACCTATTTCAAATGTTAAGCAACAGAACTGTTCCTAAAAGAAAAAAAAAAAAAAGCAAACTGTTATCCATTGTGCAACATTAGGATGTTACATATTTGTATGTTTAGAAAACTGGACTAGATGCCATGCAACATTTAGAATTAAAATTTAAACTGAATGCCAGCTTGCATCTCCAAAAAAACCCCACAACAGACAACTGAAAACAGATACCAAAATATACAAAAAGCTTTCAACCATATTGTTATTATTATTATTTTTTTTACTACTACAGACAATTCTGATAGATAGTTACTGCGAAGTATATTACAATACCATATAAATGTATTGTAACAGCATTAATTAACTTTTAAAACATAAAGCATAAAGACTGATGTTTGAGGCCTAGAAAACATTCATTCTATTGTTGTTTGAATAATGATTTCAGTCCACAGGAAAACTGTTGCTTAGCTTTTCCTGTAACATGGGACAAAGATTATTCTGTAGTTAGTTGCCATCATTTTTCTTTGTCTAAGTGAGAACACAATATGGCATTTAAAATATTCTCTCATTTAATTGACATTTTAATCTGATAGAGAATAATGGTGTAAAAATCGTACTGCAGCATTAAAATAACTTTGCACGCAGAATCACATTTCTTGTACCTGAGCCGGCAATACTCTAAGCACCGGACTCAACTTCTAGCCTCTCCATCACAAAAAAACAAGGGAAAAACCAGTGAGCTCTAGGTTGTCCCTCATGTGTTAAGTACTTCACTGACTTTGCGTAAGAAGATTCACAAGCACACAAGTTATGCAGCACTGTTCATTAGTCTTGAACTTCTGATCTGCAACACATAATTTGATTTGTATTTCTTAGGATTTTATAGGTGGGTTAGTCCTGAGTCATTTTTCTCTGTTGCCTGTGTCTAACCCAAGATGCTGCAGGACCTTGTTGATGCATCAGACTTCACTGAGACAAAGGCTTCACACAGATCAGGCATCTAAACTATTTGTTCATTTCAGAAGCGGTATTTTGGCTGCAGTATATTTTTTCCACTTGTGTGGGAGGAATTGTGTTTTATTGTAAACATCAACACTATTGTTAAAATAAATTGTTCTTATCTGTTAGTATAATACTTTTTCTTGTCTTGTTTTCTTAAGAGACAGAAACTATGCGCTGTACATAGTTTTCAAGTTGCTCAAGATACAATTAGTCTTTAAATAGTCATAAAAATATTGCCTTAGCAATTTCAATGATGATACAAATATGCAATTCTTTTTTTTTGTAAACTGTCAATCCCACATGCTAAGAACACTCAAAAGAGCTACTTGCAAACATTCAGACACTGAGGCATTTTTTTAACACAGGCATGTTATTCAACATTGACTTCTATTTCAGTAATATTAGAAAAGTAGATCTGAATCTGCATTGAAAAGATGACGGTACCCAGCTAGGTGTTGCACTCATGAAGCACTTCAGTAGCAAGTGGCACGTATTATGTTCAATAGTTTTCAGTACTGAAAACAGTCTATTTAAGATACTGTTCAAGTGAACAGGTATTCTGGTCATTCAAGCTATGTAATGAGATAAAGCTGTATTGTGTGTAGGTATATACATGTCAATATACAATTTAAATTAGGCATAGTATTTATCAAAATAAAAATCCTTATGGATTTAGTCAAATATGCGATGCGCACATCTGCACGTATGAAAGACTTTCATTGCGTTTATTTTTGAATCAGCAAAATTTACTTGAATGTGGATGGTTCACATTCAGCACTCTGAATGCAGTTTGCATTTAATACTGTATGTACAATGGAGGCGAAACTGTACTGTGAAGCGTCTGTCTCTGTCAGGCGGAAGATTTCAAGTATGCTCTGCTCTGCAGCGAGAGGGAGAGGAAAATGAATCATTAGAAAGCCCTACCTGGCTTATTTGGTGCTACAGCAAAAGCCGTAAATATGCAGTACTGCCTCTGCATCACTGCTTGAATTGGGGTAACTCCAGTGGCTCTTCTCTTGCCCATTGTACTCACTGCTGCCCCTTGCCATAGACATGAAAAAGTTGGTATGTTGCCTGCCTTTTTCCCTCCTCCCTCTTCTTCCCCAGTTTCAACACAGCAAAAGCAACCTTTGGTACACATTGAACTCCTTGTGGTGGGGCAGAGGTGGATGGACGGGAGGGAGAATCCCGATCTTCACTCGGGCAGAATTCCCACCAGGATCAACGAGGTGTTTCCCTGTCCTGGGACTACGTGACAATGCCTGCAGACACCATGCAGAAAGTGGTCTTATTTACACTTTGACAGTATATGAAAGCTGTCTCTATTAGCACAAATAAATAGAAAGCATCATCTTCGATATGCTATGCTTAGATGTACCTACAGAATTTCAATATATTCTCATCGCTATATGCCTTCATGTTGTTTCAGTCCAAAATGCTTTTAAATGCTATTTAATACGTGATTTTGGAGTAATCAGCTTGTGCTACAACAAAAACAAAAACCCAAAACACGAGCTCTTGCAAAGGGGGAGGAAGAGAGAGAGAGAGAGGAGTGAAAATGATGCGTGGTGCATACAAAAAAGGAATGATATTAACAATTCGATGAATTCCTAGTTGGTAGACCAGACTGAGCCAGACGCATATATTAACGGCTGTCTGCTGCTGATGTGAGCCTGCTCAATGCGGTGGAAATGAAGGATCACCTAGTCTCTGACACCAGCTTATTTGTACGTTTTAATTTTAAAAAGGAAAATCACTGTTTTACATAAACATCCTAACCCCTGCATGATTTTCTTTCTTTTTTCCTCCCTCATATTGTTTGCTAATTTACTGTCAACTTAAAGTGCTGTTTAGCTACAGCCCAACAAAACATCAGTCAAAAAAGCAGAGGGAAGTATTAGCTTCTCTTTTGTCTGCCATGTACAATTGGGTTATTATTATGATAATCGTCTACTTTAATTTTTAGTCTTCATGGGAGATGCAACAATTTTCCGTAGCTTCATTTTTGAAGCATTTTAAGTTTCAACAAGATACCATTTCATTTTAAACCTACCCCCCCAAAAATTCTTACAGCTCAAGCTGGGGTGATTCGATCAATTCTTTTCATTAACCTGAAAGTCTTTAGCATCTAAATATGATATTACATATATGGGACAGGATTTCTTTTCAAACCATATAAACACTAGGATCCATTAATACAATGCCGAAGACTGATACATGAATCAGGGGAATTCCAATCCAAGTTAATTACCGTTGGAATTAGAGGAAAGAATATTTTACTCAAAGTTGTATAACAAGAATCTACAATTATCACATTTCAGGGCATTGCTCTATTCATTTGATGAAAAACGTCAATGAAGTTTAACAGAAGATGTTATGCATTTCCATGGGTAATGAAAATCGGCACATTCACGATTAGCTAACACAACATTTTCAGTGTGTTAATATGCAGTGCAGCAAAAATTTCTGTAGGCAGTAAATGTAGCCATCATTTTGATTTGCCCATATGATGATTATGCTCAGTTCCTGACTGGGTACTTAATTTCACACTGAAAAGCAGTCATCTCCTCTTAGGAACTGGCTGTAGCCCACAAAAAAAAAAACAGAAAAAAAAAAAAAAAGAAAAAAAGAAAAGCAAGACTGGCTGCTGCCTGAGGTCTATAGCTAGCTAGGTAGTCAGATAGATACGTGTAATAGAAAAAAAAATATCTGGGATCCTATAAAAGTGCCATCTGAAACTGTATTGCTCAATTAAAAGTAGATTTATTTTGTTATGTTCATTTAGAGTATTTTTGTCCAAACAATGTGTCTGAGACTTTCATCACCTTGTTAAATTTTTTCAGTTTTTGATGATTACGATAGGCATCTTCAGAGTTTGTTGGATGCTGCATCGTTCCATTCCTTGGCAACACTAGAGTTACTCTTGCCTGGTGAGTTATATTCTGACCAAAATATAGCTATGTTAATTTGTGTGCAAAGCTATGTTTTACTTGCAGTGCCTGAGTATCAACAAGTGGATGGACTGTGGAATTCTTAGAGAGTAAGTGAACACAAGATTATTAAGATCAACACTGACAAAACTATTTCATATTTATAAATATCTTTAACCTATTAAGTAGGATTTAAAATTAATCACAGAATCACCCAGGTGTTTATAGACTAAAGTTTGTCTGGTAGGCTTTCAGGATTGCAGTCTTTACTCCTGTTCCTGCTTATTTAGGAGTTAAGGATTAGTCGTAATTGTACTCTAAACTAGATACTGTAATGATAGTTTGAACAATATGCCTATCCTATAGGGAAAAAGGCAGATAATACTCTGTACTTCTACTTGTTAGCTGTTACAATGGGGCTGTGATTCTCTACAAGCGGCATATTCATCTATTTAAATGGCCAAGCAAATCAACAAGATCGTGCTGAGTAGTTTAGAGCTGGCAATTTTGGTTTTGGTTTTGGGTGGTTTTCTTCCAGCACCCCCACCCCCACCCCGCAACTTCTTTTCTTGGATGTGTGCGTGTCATGCATGGGAAGGTATGAAGAAAAAACAGCTATTGAGCAGAGACACGTCCCACCCCTTTAATTAAGCTTTTCCTGAACTATGTAAAAACACTGGCAATGGGGAAATCTCATTTGTGGTTGTTTTTTTTTTTATTTTATTTTAACAGATTCCTAAGTATTATATTAAGATACCTTGGTGATGAAATACATACGAAAATAGTTGCACTAGTAAGTCACTGGATACTGAAAGGGTTGGATGGCATCGGCACAGAGCCAACTGGAAGATTTTTTTTTTTTTTCATTTAATTCCTTTCACCTAGTAGTCTCCCTAAGCATTAGGCAGAACCCAGTATGTGGCTAAGTTATTGCTCTAGCGTTCATCACACAAAAAGCACAGTCTTAGCATTTGTAAATTTTCTTCAGGGAGGTTTCTAATCTAGACAGCATTTGCGTTTGGGGATTACACCACAGTCTGTTCCCCACCACCTCCCCCTCTAACATGTAGTCCTTTCAACTTCTTCAAAGAAGTGGGGAAAAGTAGGTTCTTTTATTAATAGCAGAAAACAAACCGACTGCTGGACTTCCGTGGCGGAGCTCACATAATGCGGCAGGGTGGGAACTGTAACAAAGAATGCTTGAATGCACTAAACGTATAGTGAAACCCCATTTACATTCACTGATGGAGCTTAAAGTACAATAAGTGAGAAGTTTAAAGTAGAAATAAGCAGGGCCATGAAAAGACTTCAGTGAAGGTAGATACTTCTTGAAAAGTTTAGCACCGGATTTAATTTCAAACTCAAGTCTTTCCTAGCAGAATGCATTTCTTCATAATACATCCCCTTTACTCATCAGATGAAGGTAAATCAGATGAAGAGACTGTCTTCAATGCATAAAGAAGTAGATTCAGTTTATCCGATTTATACACTGATTTTCATACAAGTGAGACAGTTAGCAGTGGAAAAGTCTTCATGGTTCACCGTCTGTTCCTCTGCGCTCTGTCTCCTCTGCAAACTGCCTTTGATGTGAAAGAAACAACTTTTTGCCTAGAAATAAGTTTGATTGTGGGACCCTCCCATGATTTCTAGTTTTCTCAGCTTCTAAAATTTGTGTGTGCATGTTGGTATAGGTACGCCGGAGAATCAGGCAAGTTAGTTGCTTTTTTTGTGCTAAAGGTTATTCTGTGAAATAGGATCACAGTATTACTATTGAGTAGCTGTCACCTTCTCTTCTCTTCCACCGTGGTAGTCTTCTCTTTGCTGCAGCCCTTTCCACGGCCCCACTGTAAGGCCCTACAAGATGCCAGCTTCATTCTCCGAAGAGTTTAAATTAGCCTTGCTCCCACTTTTTTGCCTGTGTCTCCATTGTGGTTCTTCATCCCCAACATGAAGGGCAGATAAATTGTCCCTACCTGTAGCTTTTTGCAGAGCCTGCATCCCCTCCCTCAGCCCTGTTCTGAAACCACCAGTTGTCAGATGTTACGTATTAGTTTGCTGGTTGCAGTTTTCCAGATAAAGCTCTTCTTCTTCTTCATTTTTCTCCAAAGAATGGCACGGTAGCCCAGATCGCCGCACAGTCAGAACAGAGGATCATTTGTGGAACAACAGATTTAATATCTGTGATTTGGGAAGGGGGGGTGGGTATGGAACAACATCCTGCTGGACTCTTTGGCAGAGGTAGTTTCAGCCAGTGACGTGCATGAAATATTTGCGACCAGCGCTTAGTCAGATTCACATTTCCAGAAGTTTTGAGGGTTGGTCCTTGTCCTCGAGGAGCCTAGTTCTGCTTCAGGCATAGAGCAGGCAGGCAGTTCTGCTCCACAGGCCCTCAGAGTGGGCTCTCGGTGCCTGATCCAGGCACAGCACCGGCCCTGCACAGCACCTCGCCCTCCGTATCCCTGCGGGGCCCTCACGGCCCGGCCATCAGCTTTCAGCAAGCCCGGGGTGTGAAATGGCAGGTGCAGCCATTTTGTGGTGGGTTTTACAGCTTTTCGCTGCAAGTGGAGGGTTCATCTCTTTGCTGGGAAGATTTCTCACAAGATTGAGGGTACGCAGTGCTTATAGCTCCTGCTCATGTATTTATATACACACACTGGGGTATCCAGGGAGTTAGATTTACTGTTGGATTTTAAATAAACCTCGGAGACTGTGCTTTTCTGGTGTTTATTAGGTCAGCATGTTATTTTGGATATTAATTCTCAAACTTATGCCTCTTTCTGAAATAGATGATTATGGTCAAAATATTGAGTCGTCGGGGCACCCAGTTCTAAAACAATGGCTGGATGTTTAAAAGTGAAACAGGTTACCAATGCACTGCTGGAAACCTCTCCCGACTGAGTCAGAGGGTTAGATTTCTTGTGGGTGTTGCCGGTATCTGAGTATTGAGCTTTGGTAGGCTTTTTATGAGTTAATAAATTCCAAAGGCTTCAGTTTGGCTTTCTGAAATTTGGTAATCATTCCCTAAATGCTAGTGGGAAATCAAAATTACTACATGTAATAACTAACACTTTTTAAAACCCTTCAAGTGTTTCCAAACTGCCGCCTACGTGCTCTTCTTTCCGGCAACGATGGCTAAAGATTTAGGGTCACTTCCTGGCACCCAGCATGAACTCAGAGCTCCCTTTGAGTGAGTCAACCTTTACTTTCCTTCCCTGACACTTGCCCTGCGTCGTCGACCGTGAGCTATTTCGTGTGGGGACCACCACTCGCTAACTGGGAGCACGGTAACCAGCACGGTGGGACATTGACTTTGGTTAGAGCTCTGGGGCCGCAGAATAAAGCAAGTAACAGCAAAGCATTCGGTGGTCAGTAAGAGGTCATGATTTACTGTGGTGGTGTGAGGGCACATTTTACACATTTATTTCACAGCCCTCCTCCTGCTATTCTTTGGGTGTTCACAGTAACTTACTGCTGTGGCTGAGGAGAGAGAGAGGCACACCTGAACAAGCTATGGGGTCTCAAATCCCAGTGTTCATCTAGTCTCCACCAAGACTCTTCAACTTCATTTTGGCATCCACATTTACTTTTTTCAGATTAATATTTTTAATGGTCCTAAAGATCTTTTGCAATAGCTAGTAAGAAAAAAACATGTTAATGAGTAGCTCCAAAGAGAGTCCCTGGGGTTAGCATTTTTCTATGAAGCAGTCTTATGTGTCTCAATACTGTATGATTTTACTGTGGCCAAAAAATCCCTCAGCTGGCATCCAGCTCAGATTATGAAGTGACAGCAGAACTTAATATCTGCAGTAGTCTTCTCAGAGGACTTGCAGACTCTCCTGTCCCGTGGTAAAACCTGCATCTGAATGTCATCCTGTACCCACTCTGCTTCTAGGTGCCATCTGCAGTTCACCAAGCCAGGAAACATGGTACCACACAAGGCTTGCACCTTACATGCACTAGGGGAGGAAGACAGCCAGACATCTCCTTCTTTCCTTCCCTCCTTTTCCCTCCCCCTTACCTCCTCCCTTGCTTTCCTCCCTCGTGTCTCCCACACGTAGCAGAAATATCACATGTCCGCTGCCAAGTCAAACTCGATCATCTAGTCTGACTTCCTCCATAAAACATGCCAAAGCATTCACCGAGCAACTCCCACATCAACACCAACAATTTCTGTTTGGTTAGCGTGTATATTTAGGATTTGGGATGGCAGAGAATCCATAATAACCCCAGGAACAGTGTCCCAGTAGTCTATTACATCACTATTAAAAACATAGGCTTTATTTCTAATTGGAATTTGTTTAGCCTCAGCTTCCAGCTACTGAAACTTTTCCTGGCAATTTAAATGTTCATTTGCTTTCACCTCTTAGCATTTTCATTGAAAAACTAATGAGATTGCCTTCACTGTCTTACTGTAAGTTAGTTTTTGGGGGAGATCAGAACACATTTGAACTCTTCCCATTTTGTCAATATCCTCTGCAAATACTAATACCAGAATGAGCGATCTGATGTCAGGAATAGTATTATTAGTTGTACTAGTAATTCCTATTTTCTTTTGTTTGATTTACTCATGTATCTTGTTTATTTTCTCCTTCACTCCAATATACTGAGACCACAAGGACAGCTGAAGGAATAAAAAGAGAAATATATTTGAAAAAGGCTTGTCTGAGCTACTTGAAGGTGCTTAATTCTAGCTAAAATTAGTTGGAGTTTAGCACCTAAACTGTTAAGTACTTCTGTTGCCTTTATTCGAGCAAAATGTTATGTCAATGGGAGAAATAAGAGAATTAGCTCATCAGTGTTTGATTAAATATTAGCCAGGTAATTTTTAACCTCCATTAATCTATTTATTGAATAAATTGAGTTTAATTTCAGGAAATGACAGCAGCTGTATTATTCTTACTATTTGAAAACTTACTTGGTTTCAGCATTTTCTGCGCTTCTAGTATACTCGAGTTACAGAAATAGATCCTACAGATGGATTAAAACATACCCATGTGTTGAAACCAGGCAATCAGTCTCACATTTTACAGGTATTCATCCAAACAGCTAGGATATAGCTAGCTAAAGGATTATTTTTAATGTGTTTCTCCGAAGTTCTGTAACCTACTCCGTTCACAAGGCTTATTTGACTGATCTCAGTAAATCTTCAAGCTTAAATGTTTTATCATTTTTCTATCAGGGGTTTGGGGAGGACGGGTGTGAGAAGACTGATCTTAGATAAGCAATGCAAGTTGGTTAAGAAAGGAGATGGCTGTCATCTGTAGCCTTTCCAGACACAGCAGTACAGTTCCAGACAGTCACCTGAGTATTTTCGCTTTGTCTCAACTATAAATCACAGTCTGGTAATGGCCAAGGCTGACACCTTGACATTTTCAAGAAGAGTAAAAGACCTGATTTGAATGGAAATCAATTTCATTTCACAAATCTTGGGATACTACTCCAAACCTGGTCTTGTTCTTTTTTGTGTCTTATTCAGAATTTCCATGATCTTGATAAAGGATTAGTTGTGTTATACAATGACTTTCATTTCCTATGTACAGTTTAAAATTTCAGAAATATGCCTGTGTAAGCAGTGCATCACGGGACCTGGTTCCACACAGGCGTGGGAAAGGAACTCCCTTTTCTGACAGCCTGTTGAAGGTGATGGGCACAGCTCCTTTGGCTGACGGTGCAATTTTAACTACCTTACCTTTTTACCACCTCCACAGGCAGTAGCTAGCCTGCACTGGAAGGAAGGAAAGGCACAGCTCAGAGCGTGCGATCTCACAGCCCTGCTACCCTGGACTTGAATGCCTGTGGGGTGCTGTGAGGGGGTGGTAGTGCTGGCACACCAGGTTTTCCCATTGTGCAACAAATTTTCATGCTTTAACTACCTCTCTGATCCCCAAATGGCCCAGAATTTCTAAAAATCTCTACTGCACTTCTTATTTTTTGAATACAGAAAAAGAAAGACCATGGCAATGGTATCGAAGTTACTTTTTTTTTTTCGTTTTGCCTGATCTGTAGGAATGTACTGTGAAGGCAAGATATTCCCCGTTCAAGGGGGGAGGAGAATGAGCTTAGCCATTGTAGCACCCACAGTACTGTTGCACTAAGAAGTGTAAGTAACTACAATCCAAAAATTGTGTTGCTCCAACTGTCTGATATGTAGTACAACAGCTCTTTTGGAGGAAGGCTTGCTGTGGGAACAGCTCCCTCATGTTGCAGACCATGTAGGGCATGTAGCCACTGCCCCAGCTGAAGGCTTTGAGGTGGCATCAGACCTTCAGTAACTGAAGGTCCAAAACCAACAAATACTCTTTCCAATTGTTGCATAAGGAGCTACCACACTGCAAAATTTCAGTTTTCTTACTTGGCAAAACAAACCAAACTGGAGGACACTTCGGTTAAAAAAAGGAGGGGTGGTGGGGCAGGTGGCATAAAGTAATGCATATATGAGAATTTAAGCCAAACGTCCTTAATGTACAGAGGATTAAAAATGTCTAATGGCCATTCTATGTTTAAGCCCCTTAAAAAGGATAGTGTGAAACGTGTAGCGTTGTCTATAGCAACAGGTGTGAAATCAAAGGTAAGGATTTTTCTCTTTCTGTCTCTCTTGCCTGCTGCACAATACTCCTGAAAAAAAACATAAGAACCTCATTAAAACCGTGCATGTATAACACAGCCTTAGTGCATCGAATGACTTTCAAAGGCCATAGCTATGTGCCGTCTAGACACTGTCCGTTGGCTTTATCGCAGCACATCTTAAGAAGACGCACAAGACAGCGCTGGTGTCGAAAGAAATGCTAACAATCTAGCAAATTGGTAGCATCTAGCCCAGAATCTTTTCTCCCTGACAATAGCTACTAGCACATGCCCAGGGAAGAGGATAAGATCAGGAAAAGTACAGTAATACCTCCCTGTTGTGTTTTCCTGTCTCCCACAGACTGTAATGCAGTGATTTATAGGGGTTACCAACCTGTTTAAGCACTCTTGGCAGATTTGATTCCTTTGTTATGTGCATTTGTTTAATTACTTCTGCTTTAATTGTATGAAGCCTTTTGGTATCATTACAATGGTATCTCTTCTTGATTACAAACATCTCCATGTTCTGCAGATCCATTTGTGACTGGGGAGGACTGAGGACATGTTGGAGCCCTGTCTAAGTGGTTTGCATGGACTTCCAAGGCACAACAACTCAATGCAGACTGCATCATTATGCTCACTTAATTTGTCATCTCTCAGTGTTTTCTTGACAGGTAGAATTTGTAATGTGTAGTTATATGACAGATTTTACCTGGGGCCAATGTTTTTTTCTGATACATATAGCTTCTTGGCAAACTTTTCAAGCCACGCACTCTTCGGTACAATGGAGAGATTTTAAGTTGGATTAGATCAGAACTGTGACATTTGGCACTGTGATGTTGTCATGACTGTTGTTGTCAGTGAAAATCATGCCCTGCAAGACAGAGGTATCTTGCAGCCTTGTAGTTTCCATAAAGGAATGCTTTGGTCTTGTTAAAGTCAAGGGGAGATTTTGGCATTGGCTTCAGTTGACAAGATGTTATCACGAAATTTAAATGTTTTGAAGAGTGTCCACCATCCTTACAAAACACTTAAACTATTTCCACTCCTGAAAAGCTCCATACTATGATCTTCATCCTTTTGTACTTAACATACCCCCAGATTACATGGGGGACAACATAATGAACGCTGGAAGGCATTTCTCACCATAGCAGCCCTCGTCAGAACATCATACCTACCGAGGCACGGGTTTCAAGGACAAGATGAAAAGTTTACATTGAAGACTGAGTCAAAGTAGAATACTAGCTCTAGAAAAGGATTTTCAGTCATCTATATTAACAGACTGAAAGGTTCTTTTTAGATTTAAGCAAAGAAATACAATATTTAGCTAGTTTGCTCAGGATCTAAAAATCGCAACAAAAATAGAAACAAATCAAGTGGCCTCACTGTGTATCATTTAACATGATGCAAAACTATCCTGGCATATTTTTAATGGAAAATGAGTTTAAATATTAACTGTTTAGCTTAAACAGAGATTTTAGCTTTTAATATAGCAGCTTTATTGGATGATTCATGTAGACTGCACGTGAGCTTTTTAAAGTAACCATAGCATCACAATTTGTAAATTGTATGATTTTACTGAAGGCACTATCTGAAGTAATTCACAGTCCCCATTTTTAAAACAGCCGTTGAGTTCTTATTTCATAATCAAAATTTAACATCTAATAGTAAGTGCTGATTTTAGGGGATTAGATCAAATAAAGCTACTCTGCTGTATAGCGCCAGCTTAATAGGTCGTACTACAACATGGTTGATGAGGCCAATCAAAATGGGTTCATATGGGTACTTGGTATTTCTTTCAGACCTGACTGCACAGTAAGAACCTTCAAATTTAATGTTAGTTGATCAGCGCAGTTGTGAGCAATCTATGTAAGACAATCCAGTTCAGCCGGTAGGACTAGGACAAAGTGGGCGACAACTCCATTGCTATCCCCTTTGCCTAGTCGCGTAAACTGTGTAAAATAAGGGCAGCAGCACTTTTCCCCTATTTGATACTGGGATACATAACTACACAACACAGTGGAAAAGCAAGCTGTCTGCTTCACAGTCAGCTCAGAAAAACAAATAAGCTTTTGGCCGCAGTAGCCTTTGTGCCCAGTGCCCATTTCTAACCTGGTTACGCTGCGGGGTGGTTAGTGCAGCCCCAAGCTGAGGCTACGAAAGCCTCTGGAGAGGCATGGGGCATCATTCTGCTCAGCCCTGCGAGCATCCTTGGAGTGCAGGGCTCGGCCATCTCTGCCTCTGTCTGCAGGACACCTCCTCTGGAGCTCACCCATAGCTTTCGTACAGTTACATGTTAGAACCAGTTAAACTCACTTGTCCTAGTGATAGCGACTGCTCAGTTTAGTGCTTGGGACTTCAGGGGAGCCCTAAGTCATGAGAAATGTTTAGAAAATGTAGTGAAACTATAGATGTCTCCTGACGTTTGCCCCAGGGCACCCTTCCGGTGCCACTCCAGAAGACTGCAAGTCCCTAGGGACTGTGTGACATATCTGCCAGCCTCATATGGATGTCTCAGGTACTCCAAGGCATCACAAAGGGTAACAGACACCGACATGTAGGAAACTGAGTCTTGTGGTAGCTGTCCTACTCCATCAGACTCTCATGAGCTTCACAAAATATGCAGTTTGTCCAGAAAGGTATCTCCCTTAAAATATTCCAGTGTGATTATCACAACCAGTTTAATTTTTGGAGATTAGATTTTTTGGGGGAAGTCAGATAAAAGCACAGCGTGATGAAATATGTCAGTGGATACTTGCATGTAGCTCAGGTTTATGTAAGCCAGAGTTTCATATGCAGACACAAGGCAGCATTTGACCACTGGTTACTGCTATAATGGTCAGATCATGACTTCTCTTTTTTTTACTTTCTTCTTTATCAGTTTACTGAGTTAGATCCTTGAAAGCTGAAAACCAGTGCATTAAAGCCAATTTCCAGCAGTTACAGAAGACATTTGCCTAAAAGTCCCTTACACAATTTGAAGAGACTCAGCACATTCTCGAACTGGCTGAAAAACGAGTTGCTAACATTTCAGAAATACGGAGCTGAATGAAAGAAAAGCACAAGGTCATTTCTGGTTTCCGTGATGAAAATGAGGCCAAATTCATGACCAGCATAATCAGGTTCAGGCCCGCTGACTTTAGCAGACCTCACTTATGCCAAGTGTCAGGCTGGCTCATTGAAAATAATACCGCCAGTCCCCCTTTGATCTACGTTACTGCTAACAAAACCTGTGCATGTGTAGAAAGGTCATGCTCAAATTCTCTATAGATATCAGACACCTCCACCACCTCAATCGAACTACTCACTGGGCTAGGTACTAATGGTAAGCGTTTACAAGATCAGGATGCTAGCCTCAGACAATATGGAGATACGGAGATCTACATAATATAACGCCTGTGGGGTTTTGTGGAGCTTGTGTTGGTTTGTTGGGGATTTTTTAACATCTTTTTTTCTTTCTGGAAAAGCTAGAATACTAATAACATTGCTGACTGAATTTTCCTCTTGGTCATCACTTACACAGCACTGTGCAGTAGCGATTTATACATAACCCACTTCAGAAGGCACCATACTTAAATAGTATTTCTTATTCAGACAGCATTATTACTAGAACGAGAGCTTTTTCTGAAAAAGAACTGCCAAATCTGGACTTCACTTACCCAGTCAGAAGAAAAAAAGCCTGTGCAGGGTAAAAAGATGAGGACAATAACATTTCCTAATCACACTCTCAGGTTGGAAATGATTTTGCTATCCTAACCCCCTGGAATACTGTTATTTTTTTAGAAGCCTCTCATAAAAATAGTAACGGCAAGAACATTTTGACTCTGAATTGCATGCCTATGTGAGAGTCTGAAGCCATGCAGTTTCTAGCATCTGGGCATGAAGTCTCGCTGTTCAGCAAGCTGCTCTGGATGGCATGGATAGCTCTGGCTGTAAGCTGGAAACACCTATGCAGAAGTGACGAATGAATTAAGTGGTTTGTTTGGTTTAATTTTATGTTTCTAACCACAAAGTTTCATTAAAATCTGTCTTTATCATGCACGCACATAAACAGATGTATGTTCCTTCGTGAAATCGCTGCTGATCTTTTTGACATCAAATCCACATCTCTGACCAAAATGATCAGAGATTGGTTTTGTGGTCCTCACAGCAGTAAGCAATATGTGGACATATACATATATGTGTATATATATATGCACATATGTCTTTTTTAATATTTAGTTCAAAACACTTGTTTGCTTTTGTGTTTGGTACATGCTTTTGTCTGATTTTTTGTGAACTTCTTCGCAGCTGTGCCGAGGAGCCTGGCAGAGCAGTGTGGTCCACAGCCAAGCCGTTGGTGTGTGCGCCTGTGCCTGTCCAGCTCAGTGAGACACCTGAGGACGGTGTCCTTTGTTCTGCTGCTGGAGGGGGGGGGTTCAGCTGGGAAAAGCCCCACATCCAGCGCTGGTGTTGCCTGAGAGTGCTATGCTTAGCTCCCAACAGAGGCGTGCTGGGAGGACAGGATGCCTTGTTCCATGACTCCTGGGAGCACAGGTCTATTGTGGTGGCCTGCGTGGCTCGTGTAAGGGACTGTGCTCAGGATGTTTTGCTGAGAGCTTTAAACTCATGTCTTCACGTAGTTCAGGCATTGTGATCTCCAACGTGAGAACTTTGGTGTTTTTCTCTACTAAACTTTTCCCTCGCGTGTGATGGCTTGTGGATGGAAGGAGAAGGAGGAGGGGAAGGTGACAGGGAAAACCAAGGGTTTGATTGGCGTGCAGTGATTTTGGACTAGCGGGAAGCAGGCACCTCTGCTCTTCAGCCCCCACATACTTCTCAGTCAATGTGTGTTGAGAGGGGAAAGAAGCCGATATTGTTCCCTCTAAAATTAATTCCCAGTTAGCCAGTTACTCCTGGTTTTTAGCTCAGAGCATACTGTAATTGCATTTTTCATTTCAGTAATTATAGAGGATATTAAAGTGGATAGACAGTTGTAGCAATCTGGCTCTTTAGACATATCCACTTGTCCAAGATCAAATGGCTACAGCATATTTAGGGTTACAGTCTCCTTCTTTTCCTTCTTGTTCTCTACTGCAGTGGATTTTTTTTTCGGCGTTACCATGGCAACTCTATATCTGGCTGCCAGCTCTGTCGTAAGTTATTGAACTGAGACTGGCTTTTGGTTTAGCAGATAATTAGGTTCTGTCTCACAGGTTCATTTTCCTGTGACTGGGACGTGAATATGACCTACAGCTGGCCTCAATTTCAGTGTCACAGACAAAACTTTAACCCTTCCTAGTCTCGCCGCTACTGTACCCACCGTGGCGGATGGCGGCGACTGCAGAGACTTTCCCAGGGGTGCTGGACACAGTACACCCTCGCTGGTCCTGGGGGCTCGTTGCCCAGGCTGTGCAAATCCCCAGCGAGTGGGGAGACAGCCCAGCTCGCGCTCACAGGCAGGGGGCGGGCGGAGGGAACAGCATCGCTAGCACCAGATGAATATTGATTGTCTGGTATGTAGATTTGTCGGAAAGGTAAGTTCACTGCTTGATTAGTGACCCTTTAAATAATAGAAATGCAAAGGGTGGTGGCAGGCATTTTTCGCTTGGCTCAGGAATATGAAATATTTACGAGAGGTCTGGTTTAGCGCGCCGGGCCCCATCTTCGGCCAGCACCCGTGGCGAGGGAGCAAAGCTGCGGGGAGCCACCACGTTGTTTCCGCATGTAACTCCCTGATTTTCCTTTTCTCCTCTGGGAGAAGGAGGGGTCAAGCCCGGGGGGGTGCCGGGCACCTGCCACCACAGCCCTTCAGCCCCCAGCACCCTGGCCCTGGGGTGGGCGCAGGCTGTCCAGGACCTTGCCAGACAGACCCTCGAACTCGCATAATAAGGCCTGAGGGGGAGGAAGATCCACCATTTTCTTCAGCACAGTTTCTCAAACCTGCTTGTTTCCAGTGTTCGTATGCAACATAGCATGGTCTTAGAGTTTTAGCCATTTCAAGCCAGGGCATAAACCCCTCTTCTCTCTGTGGAAAAACCTGCAACGAAAGGTATTGGTCGAAGGGCAATTCCACAAGATTTCGCTGGCAGGTATTTCCTGAGTTAGTCCGTGGGATAAGGCAGACTTTTCCTACCCTGGAAAGAGCAAGGGAGGTTTCTCTCCCAAAGCCGGCATCTCCCAGAGGGTTTTGCAGAGAAGCACAAGACAATTGGTGTAGGCGTCACGTATCTGTTTCTCTGGGCTATGGCTTCTCGCTGACTATCTGGCAGTGCACACCACAGTGCTGCTGGGACTCGCCCCATCTGCGTTTCCTATTGACGCTCTTCTTTCTGGGGAATCTCACAATACAAAAAAGAGAGGCTAGCTGCAAAAATTGATGGGCTTCCACCACTATCCATCACAGGGCTCCCACACCCAGGGCATTCTCTGTGTGTGCTATGGACGTGTGGATGGAGATGCTGGCAGGGTGGACACTTTTCCTCAGCTTCCCTTCCCCCTCCCCACCAAATTATTTGTGGTGATGTCTCTTGATCGGAAGGTCAAAGTGTTCAGACAGGGCATCTGTCTTGCCTGTATGGAACGTGTGCTTCTGGGCTAATCTCCCTGCCTGCGTTTGTTGATAAAAAATAGTATGTTTAAAACCTGCCTATTATAGAGGACAAAGCAAATGACATTTCATAGACCAGAGACACTGACTTCTCATTGAAGATAACACCGAAAGCTACAGATTTAGCATATATGTATAACCAAAATGATCAAAAAAGGCCCTCGAGGTATTTCTTGATTAGCATATTTAGTGTGGATTTGACATCCTCGCAACGCTAGCGTAAAAGTTTTGCTGAAGGGTTAAACTCGGAGTGGGAGTGGGCCGGAGGGAAAGGTCCCCCTTGAATCACAGAAGAGAGATGTGAAACTCCGCATGCCAGTTGGCTGATAAATTATCCAACTGCTGGGTGTTAATGAACACTGCCATGTGTGGGACCCCACAGCTCTGAGCTGGGAAGCTGGTTGATATCGCATCAGCAGCATGTTACAACATATCAGTGGTATATTACTTTTTTAAAAAAAAGAAGTAAAATTACCACCAAGGGAACATTTTCCATTATAAATATAATCACTGAAAATTTATTTCTTTGTGTGTAAGCAATTTTTTATATATATATTTTTTTGGGGGGGGGCAGTTTTTATAACCAATAAACAGACTAAGTAGTTTCAGTTTTTGTTTAGAGTTGGTTTCAGTGTCTGGCCCTCATATCTTGGCATAGTCCCGTAATGTTTCATCTGCGATCAGAGTTTAAAGCCAAATGAAACACTGTTTTCATTGGAACCATTAGAGAAATCAAGCAAATATTGCCAGTGGGATTAAGTTTTATAAAATATAGATAAGAAATCTGAATGTTTGGCCTAGAGCAACCTGACCTTGTCCCAACAACATTTGCAAATGAGGGCGTGCAAACCAGCTCACAAGGCGGGGTGGGGTGGGGGGAAGAAAAAAAAGGGGAAAAAAAAGCCAGGAAGATTGCATTGTTGCCATTTCACAATTTCCAGCTTGAGCAGCTTGAATTCTTAAACCAAGAACCCTTATTGTAGGTAATTAAGCCCGCTACCCACCACAATATATAGTGTTTACCACAACTGGCAGCAAATTAGTCTTCTGGCCAGAGGATGCAAAGCTGGCAAGTCCTTCTGAGTCCCCAAAGTCCTTCCATAGCTGGTGCTCTCTAATGTGAAAGACGGAGACTTGCAGGATCTGGCCTATTCTCAGCTGCTGAGACCAACATACTTCTGTTTCTTCCTGAAACAATTGCTAAAAATCGAACAAAAGAAGAAGTTCAACCAAACAAGAGAAAATTACAGCACTTCTTGCAATGTAAGGCTTTCTTTGCTGTCTAAAACCTTTTTCCCCCACTTTACATCATGTCTACAAAAGAAAAAATAAACCAAAACAAATAAAAAAAACCAAACAAAAAAACCACCACCCCAAATTCTATTTTGTGACATTCCTGCAAATGTATGGATTTACTGATAAAAGATTTCAGTATAACGGGGCTGGAAATGGTGGGAGTCTTTCTGCCGTCTAAATTTATTCATCCTAATTAAATGTTCTTTACTACCCTCTGACAGAACCTGCCTCTACATATTGCCTCTTTGGTGGAGTTTGGCTGCTAAACTCAGTTACGTGGAATCATGTCTGAGTTATGTACCTTGAATGGACTGTGAGAATACTTCCTCAAGTATGCCTCATCCTTTTGATTTCTTATCACTTTTTATCCTGATGAGGTACTTTGAATAGTACTTCAAGGGGAGCAAAAATAAGTCCCTTAATTTAAATATTTCATTGTGACAGCAAAGTGCTTCAGATACTTGGATCAGTTCCTCAGATCCATAACAGACTAGAAGTAATAAAAAATATTCTGGTTTAAAATCAGAAACTACTTGTTTTTTCCTTTGGTTCTTTAAATTTTAAACTAGCATTTTCTTTTTTTGCTTAGATTATCAGGCAAATGGAAAAAAAATAATACCATAGAATTAAAGAAAACTCTCCTGAAACTAATGGTCAAGCGTGATGTAATTCATAAATTGACATGAATAAGAAAGAAAATATTCAATTACAACATATACCAAAACTGAGCATAAGAGTGTGATCTTTAAAGATCAAACTTGATATTTATGATGTAACTTAAAAACCTAGCTATGGTTCAAATTTTTTCAAAAGAAAAATGATTATTTTTTCCAAAATCAAATTGTTGTTTCCATTCAATAGTTGACAATACACGATAGTAGAATCCAAGAGATGATGCATCACCAAACCAAATTACAGCCTGTAATCTATGTAATGAAGAATGGTATTTTCAAAGTTTCATTTTTGCTGGTTTTCTGAAAACTCTTCTTTATTAAATACAAAACCTGCATAAGACATCCTTTTGTTTCAGCTCTGTAGAATGGAAGTGTTTTTTCATTGTGAAAGAAACAAAATGGTGATAAAAGCTCCAATAAAACTAATAATAGAATTTGAAGTCTCTGCTTCCAACAAAAACTGATGACCCAGACATCACTACTGTCTCTTGCCTATATGCTGGCCGGGCACATTGTTTTACTTCTTCGGCACTCTCAAGCCCGGAAAGACCGTGGCTACTCCCGGGGATGGAACTGGGCAGAGGCATCAGTCAGAGGAAAGGGAAATGGGTGCTTGCCAACAGCAATATCTTGCATGCTGAGTTCAGGTCAGCATCAGCACTCCAGAGGCAGTAAGGCTGAGTGATGCTCACCTTTGCAGTCGCCTTTCTAGTTGTCACAAACATCTTTGCGTCTCCTGAATGCTTGTTTTGGATTTGGACAAATGTCACCGTGGAAGTCTTCTGGGGTGGATACAGCAGCTTGAACAATGAATTTTCCCAGGTGCTGTAGCAGAGCTTTGACAGTCACGCTTGGCCAGGGTGGCACTTCATCTGAGCAAGGAGATTCTTTTTAATCTTTAAAATGTGCACTTTATTTTTAAAAGCGTGATGGGAGAACTCACTTATTTATTAAACAGTGAATTATAGGCTATATGGTTGCCACCTTAATCACTCATATCTAATCATTCTTACTAGCTCCATGGGTGTGACCTTTTCTAAAATAATTTCCATGCAGTAATAGCAATAAGATACTTTAGGCAGTGCATTTCTGGGAATCATTGCACTTCTCAGGTGACTGAAGTCACTCATTCTTCGTCCTCATGCTTCACAACGCATCTGAGGCATGAAATTATTCCCTTCCAGTGTGATGCCTTCTCCTACTCTTATTGCTTAAATGATTTTTAAGGATTAGTGTGTTAAAAGCATTGTGAGAAATTCAGGGGGGGAAAAAAGAGAAGATAATATTTTGCATTAAAGTTATCAACCTGATCCACATTTCAGTAATTTTATTCCAATTGTGAGAGCCTGGATCTAATAGGCATCCATGGTATGTGCTAGCAAAAATACAGAGGGTACAGTATCTTTCTTGACAGTGTGCTGTAAACAAAAATTGTGTCATATATAGTAGAAACTACCAAAATTGATGAGTTTTTTATTTACCAGAATAAGTAGTAATGCATTTCTCTGTCCGTTGGTGGGTATTGCCAGCTGTCTCCTGTATGCAGGTACCATTCTTTGTTCCCAGAATTTTATGCATTCATATATGATTTCTCTCTAAATCGTTACACCATATCTTGATTGATTTGTAGACAGAATACAAATTCTCTTGAGACAAATGTATCATTACCATTTTAAATTGTAATATTTTTTCAGAAGACGTTTTTTTGCCATTGACACTTGAGAACAAAAGGCTGGAGTTTTGACATTTGTTGCAATACTGACAAGCTACAAGAGCCACCCTTGGGGTTTTTTTCCCAGATTAGCATCTAGTTGTAATATGAGGAAACTGCATTTGTTTCATGTTCTCTACAAAACAATGTGTACACAATCACAGAAACATAACTTCTTTGAATTTATTTTACTGTGAGCAAGGACTGTAAAAGGCCAGCGTGAATTTTTGCTGGAGGACTAGAGGAGTAACCCTTCTTTTGGGGTCCAAAATCTCTCTAAAGCCAATGTCTGGAAAATGGTGTATTTTACTGAGTCATCACTTAGTGTAAGTCCTTACTTACAAAGCTCTGGTGAGCACTGCTCTCAAGATTAAAGTTATATACATATCTGCATGCTCTGATGAATAAAAATTTTAGCTGCTTCCATTTCTACCGCAGTGGCAAACTTCATATATTGCAAGAAAACGATAGAGCTATTAATAAAAATAAAAGATCTCTTTGATACCCAAGGTTGCATCACCGACCCAACTGTTTCTCGGTTTGAAATCATGTACATATGTAATCAAATATTTATCAGCATCAAATGCAGCAAAAATGATTTTACGCTCTCCTACAATCCATCATTCTCATACACATAGCAAATACCATGTGGTAGGTAATATACAATATAAGTTGTATATAGGTTCTGTTTAAAAAGTAATTTTTCCTAAAAAATATGTTATTCCTCTTCTCTCTCCTGCTGTATCCAGTCTCAAAACACTTTCATATACCAGGTAAAAATGGCAAAAATGAGGTGAGAAAACATGATTGCTTTTCTGTTTTACTAAGTAATTGCGTTCATTAAAATTAAGATTTGTCTCCCCTCCTTATTTGATACGACATGTAAATCTTTATAACTTGTATTTTATCTGTCTTGTGTATGTAAGACATGATCACTGATCTGCTAATAATATTTTTCCTCACAAGAGAGATGAAAAATATAATCCTCAGCATCAGCAAACTGGCCTTTTGCTTCTCACAGATGAGAGAGAGCATCCCAGAAAAGGCAAGCTAACACAGGTTATATGTAAAGTGAGTTTTATACATATGCTGTGTCTTATGCAGATAACACGATAACAATTTCTTGCAGAGTAACGTCTTTAATCAAGGGAAAGACGAATTGTCAAAGTTCTTTTAAGTTCGGTCTCCCAAGTTAACGCGTCAGATTCCTTTTTGGGAGTCTCACTGAAAATTTCGTGATGGTTTGTTTGAAACAACTGCTGGTGTCAGTTCTGCTCCCAGTGGGCAAATACATTGACTTTTACCAATACTGAAGGGACTGGGAAATAAATAGCATACAGGGAGTAGGTTCTCAAGAAGCAAGGAAGAGATAAGGCTCATCCAGAAAGGGCCAGAGTGGTATTTGCAACATCGTTTTGCTCTTTTCCGACTAATTTTCGAACAAATACATAAGTCATAACTGTAGGCGTATGAGGTAGCCCGTTTGTGAATAGCAGACTCCCTGAATTTCAGGCAGGTCTTACGGTTGTGTCTTTTCAGAAATTTTCATCTTTTCTAACTCACTGGTTTTGAAAAGTAATCCATCCCGCTTATGGTTCAGAAAGGGAATGGAGTCGTTACCAGAAAATACTCTTCGTCTGATGTGCTCAGCCTGAATATCGGGAATAGATAGTAATGAGAAACTTCACAAGCTCTCTGGTCCCATCCTGCTGACCTTAATGGTTTAGATGGCTTGTAAAGGACTTTCATCTTCTAGGTCCAAGCTGAATGGCAATTCTAAACATCTAAACACTATGAATCCAAATTCTGTGCCTCTTCCTGCTCTGAAGGTCCATAGGATTCAATATGCTGAGGGTTGCAGTGTTATGAAATGAATGCAATCACATATAGCGAAGTGGTTAGCTTCTGTACTCACCTGGGAGAGGTTTGGGAGAGATGCACATGTGTTTCATATCTGCTGGTTTCTGGAATTTTGATGCAGTGGTCTTTGGCTTGTTCTTTGCCCATTCATATTGTACCTATTTAAGCTCCAGATGTGAACAAGAAAAATTAATTTCTTCCTATCCCATCTTTTAATACTGTCAGATGAGTACGAATCTCAGCTCTCTGGAATATATTACATCAATTTTTTATTTTGTTTAATGATCATTAATACTTCTATAGCTCTGAATATATGCATAGTTTTATTTTAGGCTTTTCACAGTATATTGCATCTCCTGGGACATGAATTTTCTGCATGTCATTTTATAATCAATAGCTGTTGTTATTTACATTTTCTTCCTGGCCATTTTTGTATAATATGCTATCCTTTTTATTATTCCTAGCTAGAAAATGCCAGCGTAATTTTATTTGGAACAGCTGACATTTTGATAGAAAAAAAATACTTAGTTAAGTATTTTTAAAGTATTCTTGGTTTGTTTTTCTTTTCTTCGTAATGCCAGGTATCACCTTTGATTAATAACAATCATATATAGGCTTTGTTCCTCTTATCTGGGTGTCAGCAGTAATTGGAATCCATATCCATATCCTACCTTGCAATCATGCTGCAAAAGGCCAATAAATTCCTGCTGAGTGTGTTACTTGTTAAATTTAGTGCATTACATTCAGGGTAATGAATAAAAGCAGTGGGCCGTTACTGTCTGGTTGGCAGAGGAGGAGTAAGAACAGCCAGACTCCCCTGAGGCCCCGAGCAGGCTTAAAACTGTGACAGGCAGAATCAAGGGACTCCCTAAGCATCACAGTTCAGTTTGTCTCCCTTAATTTCCTCTTCTACAAAGATTTTAGAGGAAATGGAGGGAGGTGAGGTAATCTTCTACAGACATACAAAATACACTGGGCTTGTATACCAGTACTCCCTAGTGCGGATTCTCTTCTAGGCAAGTGTGTTTAAAAGTAATATATCTGTGTTAAGCATTCAGCTGATGACAGGTTTGAGTTTGCTTTAAGAGATGCATGTATCATATATATATATAGTGTAATGTAGTTTTTACGTGTATATATATGTATTTATAAAAACTATACACATAAAAGTATGATTATGACCAACCTGTGTTAACCCTCTGTTGGATTGCTGACTGATAGAAATAAAATCTCAGCCTTCTGTCTTGGGTGTTTGAGTGTTCATTTGGCTGACACAGAAATAGCTGTGGGTCCCTAACTGTGGTGAGAAACAAACTGTACTTCAGTTCTGAATGTGGACCTGCTAAATTCTCAAATTTCAGTTCCTCCTGGTATGCAAATTTACAGTGCTAAAATTATGAAAAATGAGTTAATGTTATGGAATAACTGAATTATAATTAGTTGGAGACAGAATAGAGTTTCAGTGAAAGAATACACAAACCTATTTTGATGAGACTGGTAAGGAATTTCTTACTCTTCCTGCAACCTCCTTTGGATTTTTCTGTGTCTCTGGACAGAGAGAGCATGTGAGCTCCCTTATCTTGAAAGAGAGACTGGTTTGGGACCTTTCCATGCCTGTGCAGGCACCAAAGTTAGGAGTGAAGAGAGCCTTACGTGCCCCACACTTACCTGTGCCAGAAGAAAGTGACATGTCCAGGGGACCCATCAGCCCACCTGCAGTTGGAAAGATGCTTTGGAGGCTTTCCCTCTCATCCCTACACCAGTTCCTTTGGGAGACCTCAAAAGGGTGTCTAGGATGATCACGTTCAGCCTCGGTATTTTCTGGGCCTATGAAACTATGATTTTTGGCAGGATTTGGGCTTTTTCTGAAGCTGCACTCCTTTCTGGGACACCTGTCAGGGCCAAAAATCTCAGCAAATCTCCTGAACTGGAAATACTGAGTAGCAAATTAATTATGCAAACATGTATCATGTAGATCCCAAGTAACTACATGTTTTATTTTCAAGTGAACTAAAATCCAAAAAACCAACAAAATTATGGGGGAGATCTTATGTCTGCTGCAGTCAGAGGCAGAGATTTTATTTTCCTGAAATCCAGAGATTTCAGGATATTATCAGTGTGGCGTTGCCTTATGGAGTCCTTCTGAAGTAATACATATTTTTTTTTGACAGTAAAGAAAAAGTCTCCCTCTTATCCTTCAAAAGCAGGGGCAGATTTTCAAATTTACAGAGGAAGCATAGGCTCTTTGGATTAAATACACCACAGGCTTCAGGTTATCTAGTTCTTCTAACTGTTCCTGGAAACATCTAGAGTTAAAATTCAGACCTTCAAATTGTCCATTAAATTGATGAGTCTAGCCTCAAAGTACTTGAAGTTTACATGCACTTGCATTTACATCAGTAAAGCTATTTATATGACTACAGCTCTGCTTCTGAACATGTTTTGACTGTGTTGAACAAGTCAATTTTGGAAACTACAAAATGGGTGTTCTTGTATCTGTATCCCTTGCAAACCCTGTTTTGATATGCACAGCACACCTAAGTAAGGAGACTTCTGCAAAACAAAGGCAGAAGGTTGGGTGGTGGGGAAACATCAGGCTCATTGTGTCCACGGATAATGCTCTGACGGTCCTCCACAAATGCTCTGGAAGAGCGTGGGGTTTCAGGCAACATGGCAGGAAACTCCCAGCAAAACTGCAGCCAGTGGAGATGCATGGGCAAACGGCACCTGCTTCAGTTTCACCTCTTATTGGAGTTTAATTTTTGTAGTTTTAGTAATATTGTAGTTTATTTGCTGAAATGATTTGTTTCACAGTGAGAAAAATTTTAATAAGAAGAAAACCTGATGGAAGAAGATAAACTATGCAGGCCTTCAGCCTCCATATCTTCGTGTAAGATGTATTAGAGTGTTTCTTTCTTTAAGGTTTTGAAGAGTCTAGATTTCAAGTCAGATTTATTTGTTTTATAAAACAACAGATATGGGATAGTTGTACCCTGGGATTGGACTGTATATTCAATACAAGAAGTATCTGTGTTTGACAGTTCTAAACAAGGAAAGGCCTCGGTCACCAGAGGGAAGAACAAGATCCTCATAGTACAAGGTACTACATCAGCCCAGGTTGATAGAGTTTAACATTAACCTTTCCCAATATGAAAAGCAGTATTTTGTTTTAGAAAACGGTAGTGTTTTGGTATGGGTGATCTCATACAAAATGAAATATTTGGTGTGATCTGATGTTTTGAATTAGAACGTGCCTCGTACTGCTGCTAGGAAAAACTCTTTCCTGAAAATGCCCTGTTTATTATCCTAACCTTACAACATATCCTGGTTCTGTCTGGCAATCACATTAAAACTTCAAATGGCAAATCAACTTTTTAAAACACAAACACACGTGCGCGTGCGTATGGAGCATCCAAATAGAGAGAGGTTTTAAGATCAGTTCTTTAGGAGGATAGTTCTGGCTTCTGACGTGGTGTTGTGGGAAGTCTCCTAAGTAGTTTACATTTCATTAGGGAATTCAAACAGATCCTTGATTCTCTCCTTGTTGAACTGGAAAATACTGCAGACGAGTCCAGGTCCTCCAAAGAAATCCTTCTGAATCCTCACAGAAAGTAGGCTAGGAATATCTGCTAAATTCTGAATATCTGCACATGTCTGAGAGCTCCAGTCTCTGATCTCAGGTCAGGCAGTGGTTTTGCTCTGTGCCAAGCATTGACATTTGTTGTTGATGGATTTTTATTTCACCTTCTCATGTTCAACATTCCTTTGAGCTGGAACATGCAGTTTAAGGTTGTCTGGGTGCCATGGATAGAATCATCTTTAATCTTCTTACCATCAGAAATTCTGCAGGAGCAGATCCAGGTGCAATGCATGTTGACTGGCTAGAACTGTTTTGTATCAACTCATTAATTTTTCAGAAGGTTTGTGGGTTTTGTTTTTCTTTTAATCTGTGCTGTTTCGTGCAACTCCACCTTTTTTCCATGGCTCTGGGGGCAAAATAAAACATGGCAACAATGTTGAATGTAAAAGCTCTATGTAAATACATTGATTGTTTTAAACACCCATTATCTGACATGAGGACTTCATGTTTCTCAAGTATCTACTTTACTTTCTGGACAATGTGTGCTAGTGAGGTCTATATAAGTAAAGCCAAACCAATGTATCTGGAGAAGTAATCAGCCCCAGTACTGTATTTGTGTCCTTTCCAAAAAAACCAAGTCTGTTGCTTCTACTGCCAAGATCTGGCAGGTAGCTTTGAGGAGATTAATGGGCCTGGTGATTGTTGTTATTGGTGCCTTTTTTCCCCTTCCTACGCCTAAACTATTACATTCCGAATGCTTATTTACTGAATAGCCTGGATGTACTGAAAAAAAAGCAGACTAGCATATGGGATGTTGTGATCTGACCATGTATTTGTTTATAACTTATGTTCTTCAAGGTACTGGGGCAAGACAGGCCAACTCGAGGGATGAAAATCAGCTGTCCTTTCAGAGGCAGTCTATCAGTCATATGAAGGTTATTTTTGACCTGCCAATATGGTAATGTACTTGCTGGAAGTTGACTCACTTGCTGCTGATGAAGGTGGAGTTGAAGTTACTGGCAAGTCTCATGTGTTAGTTCTTCATCTCTAACTTGCTTTGATCAACTAACATTGCTGCCAGGATGAGGTCAGATTGTTCTTATCATCAGCTTTTCTTCTTAATTTGGTGGTTGGTTACCAACTCTGTTCTAAATACTCTGGAGTATTTTCTCCTATGAAAACTTTTGTGCGATAGGGTCATAGTGTGGGAAAAAATAGATGAAGTCATATTATTTGGATCCTAGTTGAAAAAATACCGAATGACCCGTGTTCTGTTTCTTGTTAAAAACTAAGATGAACAAATATGCACTGAACCAGTAAATAGGTCTGTGCAAGTTCATCTTCTATTTCAGTACAATTTTTTGCATGGCTTCTTGGTGTGGTGGAAAAAGACTTTGGTATTCTGGAAGCTTTTGTGTAAGCATATTTCCCAGGCCACATGAAGATGTGTCTGTGGCTACTGGTTGAATAGTTTAAAGAGTAGTGTACTAAAACAGGTGGAGATATACTCTGTGTTTTTTTAAATGAATGCATTTTTCTGGGCACTTTTCTTTTCCACCAAGCTTTACATATTCAAATCATTGAAGGAAAGTCTTCAAAACTTCAGTTAATAGCTCCCAAAGCATGGTATCTTACCATTTGAAGAAGGATCTTCTTCAAACATTTGTCTTGAAATCCACACAAAGCTAGTAATGTCTGTTGTTTCATTATTATTACTTCTGAATCTGGTAGAATTCTCTATTTTTTTGTTATTTACTCTATATCAGGGCCATGAGTAGGCCTTAAGGGCCCTGAGCAGGCCCACCTGGGGCCCTCATCTGCACCCTCATCTGTGAACCCACATATAAGAGTTCATGCCCTTACTATGGGTGACTCTCTTGCAGTCTGGAGAACTTACTTTTGATGCTAAGTTTTGGCCTGTCAAAAGGATTCTAAGGGAAGCGTTACCCTCCACAGAGGGTGGTGGGTACAACTGTTTGAGGGGGGGTCTTTAGCAAGGGGAGTTTGACACTGTGTTCAGAGGTCTTGTTTGCAGAATATTTTAATGTCTAAGAACTTATCTGTGGAAAAGTGTTGTTTTCTCTGTAGGTGCTTTTGTTAAGATCTGTAGAAGTGCTCTGTGTTCCATTGTTCTTGTATACTAATCTTTGAATCTTCTTTTATGGACAAAAAAGGAAGGAAAATGTCCTCTTATTTTATTTAGTATTTCTTCCCTTTTCTTTTAGTGGAAGTTCAGGACAATATATGGAATTGGTAGTGGCATGCTCTACTTTAAATAGCTTGCTTTTTTGTTGCAAACTTATTTTTTCCATTAAATATAGACTTTGAGGTATTTTAGAAAAATAGGAAAATAATAATTCATTTTGTTTATGAGAATATCTGATAGAAGTCTGAAAATGCAAAACAGAAGGGATCAAACAGGGAATGCAACTGAAAAAGGGAGACCTTTTAATAACTCAAAGGATTGCTGTTATCTTAGAGCAAGTTAAATTGTCCCTTGAGAAACTTAAATACAAGCTAGTGTCGTTAGGGACTTGTTGTCCCTTACTAAAGAGTCTAGTGAGTTTAGCAAATGAAAATAACATAGGCAAGGGTTAGGAAAGGACTCTCAATAATGGATCATCTAGATTGTCACAGCCTGTGACATAAGAAAAGATGAAAACCCTCCCCATAAAGAAGCAATATTTGAAAGAACCAATGCCCCCTGACTGAGTAAACTGGGGAAGGAAAATGTCAAAGATGAGGCTTGTGAAAACCTTTATCTGAAAGAGGACCTAAATATACCTCTGAATATTAAATCAGCCTATGGTGTAGAGGCTGAGCTGGAGAGTCCTGATACGGGTTTTGCTGGACTGGAAAATTTGAGGTGTTGAATGGCTCCTGGCTGAGCAGAAAAGGCACAAATATGGTTTTTGGTTACCTGTAAAATCATCGTTGTTGATGCTACTAATGATTCCTATTCCAGCTGGTGAGGAAGGGAAAGAACACAGCACAGGAAAATAAGAGCTAGTCGTGGTTTTTATGCCTGTCTCAAGAGGAAGTAGGATGTTTTAGCAAGAAGGGGAAAAGAACTGAACTGGTCTTTCTGAAAAATATAAATATAGAATAATAAAAAAGAATGACTAAAAGCTATGGCAATTCTTTGTGTGAGAGACTCTTGTTAAAAGATGGACTCATCTAAGCCCAGGTCTCATAGTAGATTTACTTTCAAAGCAGTAAAGCGAGTCCAAAAATCAGGCACAACTATGACAAAGATTTTTCATTTCCCTTGGGTATGCCAGGCATCATCTCCATGTGTAGGTAAGTGGTATTTTAATTAGTAGGCAGTGTGTGTCAGTAGTGTCTCTAAAAAAAATGCTGCAAGCAAATGCACATCAGTGTAAGCCTAGTTGGAATGTGTGCTTACAATTTATTTATACTATCTATCATTGCGATGATGGTATGTGCATATATAATGGAAACTATAATTTATCCCTCAAAGATAACTGTATAGAGGGAGTTTGAAGGGTAAGAAGAAGGTTAATTAGAGAGAGAAAGAACAATACAGATATCAAGTTTTGATCTGTGAATCTAAAAGTTTGTTTATAATAGGAAATACCATGATAGAGTTGGCTAGACTTGGGACAGCTTTTTGGCCTAATTTTTTTTTTTTTTTTCTTCTGGCCAAAGAGCTTGCTCAAAGAGGGAAACAGAGTTGAACTGGAAATCAGTCTTGGAACAGGAAGCTTAGAGTTTTTGCAAGAGCTCTATAACGTTTCTTCATAACAGACAAGGAGATGAGTTGTTTGATTACTTGATTGTGAGAAGATTGTTAATACTTATTTTATTTGTATAAAAAATTTATTTTATTTACTTATATATAAGTATTTATTTATAATGGCTTTATATTTACTTCTTAAGCTATGACTGGCCTTGTGGAAATCTGAGTGAGGCTACCCACCAACTTGAAACGTGAAGATTATGTCTTGAGAAATATCAAACACTTATATCAAACACCTGGCAGAAGTAATCTGCCCAACATGACTTTATTATCCTGACACTTTAAATTATCATAACATATGCTCAGCTTTAGATCTGGGTAAATAATATTGCAGGTTCAAATGTCTTCCAGTATTTTTTCCTGATGAAAATATCTAAAGCTGAGAGATGCTACTGGTGAAGCCTAGATGATATCTCAAACTTATGTAGTAGTAGTTATTCACTACCACATCTCTCATTGTGGCATTGCAAGTGTAACCAAAAGCTCCACTCTTATGTGGCGTGGATGAGGGGATGTATTTCATTTCCAAGGTTATCATGCTGTAATCCAGAGACACAAATGATCTGCTGAGCAATTGCTGTACATACAGATAGAGCTGTCTGATGATGTAGTGAAGATTTACTCCTGTTGTCCAGATTCTGAAAGCATTAAAGAATAACTAAAAGTATATGGAATAAGTTCCTCAACGTCTTGTTGAGGTATATTCCTCCCCTCCACGCCCCCAGTACTTAAAGTGGGCTTATAAGAAAGATGGGCAAAAACCTTTTAGCGGGGCCTATTGTGATAGGACAAGGGGTAATGATTTTAAACTAAAAGAGGGTAGATTCAGACTAAGTATAAGGAAGAAACTCTTTACTGTGAGGGTGGTTGGATTGGACTCTGAGCAACCCGATCTAGTTGAAGGTGTCCCTGCTCGTTGCTGGGGGGTTGGACTACATGATCTTTAAAGGTCCCTTCCAACCTAAACTATTCAATGATTTGGGAGAGTACCCCGTTCATGAGACAGTATTTTCTTGAAGCCGTGTTGTATGCTGTCAGCATTTGGGGATTCTACTCCATTAGAATATGATGGACCATTTTGAAGACTATCCATATTCAAATGAAAGTTTCTTAAACATTTGTGACTCAGTCAGAGGCCAGAAAGATGTGTTTGAAACTTTTAGCATCCACGCTGAAGTGAGAAACAACGCTTCAACTCGAACCTACTCATCTGGCAATGGATTTCAAAGGTAGTTTGGCTGATATAGTCCAGACTCTACAATAGAATAGTGAGAAATATCAAAAGAATGGGTTTAGATCCAAAGTTTACTGCCAATATACTGCATTGACAGCAAGAACCAGAATCAGGAGACAAGCCTTGAGACAAAATCTTGAGTTAAATGGGGAAGAGTATAACCACCTATCATGTTTGCACCTCTTCAAAATTGGTGGATGAGTTGATGAAAATAATTGGTAAAGACCGTGTGTTTGCCTGGTGAGTGAAAGGGAGAGCATAAGTGAGCATGTTTAAAAGGTGATATAATCAGGTAGTCATATTGGAGGGCAATAATGGAGATTTTAACAGAATAAAAGAAGAGGAAAGTGTGAAAGAACAAAACATTAAAAATGGACTCCCACTTGCTGACTATTATGGCAAAGCTAAGAGCAGTACTGAAGTATGTAACTCACAGTATATGCTAATAAAGAAAATTAAGGAAGAATAAGAACTAAGGCTCTGGTGAGGATACACAAGCACAATGCTAGCTTTTTGCATTTGCGGAGGGAAACCACCTCCCCCATACAGGACTGCTTCACATCCCAGAGGTTAGCACTTCAGAATACCAAATGCCTTATACAGGCCATAAGCTAGCGTAAGAGTCTACTCTCTGAAGTACGGTACAAACGTAAATGTGTGGAAATGAGTCTGTCTACATCATCTGTTAGGTTCTTACAGAACACTTTCATTACTGATTTGAACTTGGAAACACTCTAGCAAATGGGATTTACAAATATTACCACTTAATTATATAGCTTTGACAAATTCTTTAGTGGAAGACCACCTCCCAGCATGTGTTGGGCACTTCTGAAATTCACTAGGAAAGCCTCCACCTCAAATTTCCAGCTTTATTTTCCTGTTTCATCAGCTACTTCACATTTTTGAGGAATATGAATGGATGCGGTGGGACAGCATGCTCTGATGGTGTTCAAGTCAAGGGGATGCAACAGATGTAAATAAAATAAAGTGAAATATTTTCGGTAAGTTATATTGAAAGACAGGTCTATTCAAAGCTCATCAGTACCTGTTTTCTTGTTTCTTCTCTTTCCTCTTTTTTTTCATATGTTCTTTCACAAGGAGTTATAAAATATATGTAACAAACTTAATATTCTAGGGACTTTTAAAAAAAAAAAAAATTATTCACTTGGCTTCCTGGGAAAAGTTTTACTGTTAAAGGTTAAATTGCTTAAACTGTTCTGCTCTCTTCCATAGGATCACTGTAACTGTGCACACTGCTTTCTGTTTCCTGAAATAATAGCCTATCTTCTGTCATCAAGATCTACACTTAAGTTTATGGCAAGACATAATTGTAAGAAAAATGACACTGAACTGCATAAATCTTGATTTCAAATTAAAGTTTGTGGAGGACGGGAGTATGGTACAGCAAAACTCGATGTCATGTTTTTTTTTCAACTAATAATGCACTTATGTGCTTATTTCTTCTGGCAATTAAAGGTTGCATGGGACAGCTGGTGAAATGAAAAAGGCGTTAAAGGCATACCTTACATCTTTGTTTTCTTCTATCAGCAGAACAATGAACTCTGAAACTTGTAATGTTTTCATGCACGTTATCTTCGTTATATAGGATTTTTATTCTTTTTTTTACCCACTCCATTTTCTAAAACTTCACTTTCCCCTGTCCAGGGTAAGTAATTTGTAAATAACACCTTATCACTTAAAGAACATTTTTCGTCTTTGATGCTGGTAAAGCACATCAAAAAAAGGAAAGTGAGCATCATTATGGCCATCATATAGGCAGAAGATCTGCAGCAGAAAAAGGTTAAATGACTTCCCAGAAAGCACAAAGAAAAGCAGAAGCAGGAGTGAAAGACAACCACCCACAACTCCAAGGACAGTTTCTGTCCCTTAGTACTGTAGTTCTGAAAGGTAGGAATAAGAAGTGCTACACAACCTCTTCTCCTCTATGAGATATCTTTACATAACGTGGATAAGTTTAAGCTCTCATTTCTCTCCCTACAACTTGGCTGATACAGTTTCAACTTTTTTAGCCATGCATGACAAGAGCTAACCTTAACATCTTTAGAAATTGCCACCTTAAGGAGCCTGTACTGATGTTTTTAATAAAAGAAGAATTTGGAAGATCCCACTGTTGAGTCTTATCTAGGACTGTACCCACAACAGTAGGTAAAGTCTCTTCCTAAGCTTAATTGCCATGGAAGAGAATAAAAACATTAGAAATCCTATTTTTACCTAACACTTAATGATTTAAACAAATATTTGCAGGGACCTGGAAGACAGCAGCAAAACAAAGCACAGTAAACAGAGTTTTTCATTCTGAAGAAATTTGCCTCCTTTCTGTAACAGAAAGAGTAGTAGTAGGTGCTATGTAACCTGACTTTAAAGGTGGTTTTGGTAGTACATCATGTGATGCCCTTGCAACAAACGAGGGAAGTGGAGTCCAGATGAAAAAATTAAAAGATGAAAACAAACTACTTGGGAAGCCATACTCTGAAAGTTCAGAGTTCACTGTCAACACGGAAGACTGTTTTGAGAAGATTTCTGCAGTTACCTGTCCAGCTCTAGGTAGGGAGGGACTGCCAGAGTGGTGGGAGACAGGCTTGGCGCTCAAAATTATTTTGATAAATTGGAGCTATCACCCTGGGGGGGCGGGGGAGCAACAAAAAATGGGATGGACTTCAGTAGGGATGATTTTTAAGGTGCAAAGTTTAGGCAGGAATAATCGGTCATACAAAGGCAGACAGGGGAAGAACCAGGCAGCTTGTCCACAGAAAGGGACCTGCAAATTTTTGAGGATAAAACCAGAAATAAATATCATTATTCTGTTGCAAATCAGGAAAAGATATGCCACGATGTATTAGCAGGTTTGATTTATAAGTATATACATCTTACAGAACAGGAAGAACCACAACTGTGTTGAGTCTTGGGCACTGCTCTTCAAGACTGGTTAAAGAGAGTCTGGAGCAGAACAAGGAAAATTAAGAATAGATAATTCAGTTATGCAGATAACTTGGTTTGCAGGGTAAAACTATTTAGTCTAAAGAGGAGGAGTGTGATGAGAAACGTGAGATTGATCTTTAAGTATGATAATGTCTAATGCACAGAGGAAAAGAATGATCTGTTCCCTATCTTCATGACAGATATGACAAAAAGTAATGAACTTAATTTTCAGTAAGGAATCTTAGAGTTAAACATTAGATAATCTTTCTATCAGGAAGGAAAGTGAAACACTGCAACAGTTGGCTTAAGGATACTCCATTGCTGAATGTGTCTCAGGACAGGTTAGTCATCTACTGCAACCCTCTCTGAGGGCTGCGGAGGGGGCTGGGTGACTCCTGGAAGCATGAACTGCCCCTAGCCGATGGTTTTGGCATGAGGCACTCCAAACACAAAGGCTTTAAGGCCCAAATACTGCAGTCACCCACATAGCCTAAGATCTGGGGTTTCGAGACAAGCATAAACATCCCGTAAAATGTTTATGCCTGTCATGTCCTTAACAGAAAGCATAAACATTCCAACTGATTTTATTGATACTTGGCTGGGTCTGCAGACAACCTGTAACACCAGCGTGGCAGTGTGACCTGTGCATTTCATCCTGAGTATGGAAATCTGCTGTGACTCAGAGTGAAAGTCATGGGAGCATTATCTGAGGCATGCTTATGGTCTTGTCTTTGCAAATAAAATAAGCAGTTGAACAGGGTCTTTCTGGACCTGTTTATAATTATCTTTGTTATAGTATTTCTTTAGTACGCCTTTAGCTTAATTAAAATGTAACAAGTATAAGGTAGAATCAAGAGCAGGTAAATTAATGCATTGCTGATGGAAAGCCTACTGAGGCAAGTACGTTTTTTCCCAATGTCTCAGTATTGGTATGTGTCTACATGGCCATGCCCCACCAAATCAAGTCCACAGGTAACTTTCTCCTGCCTCTGTGAGCTGGATTTGGTATGCTAGGTTATTTCTTTCTTGCTTGCTTTAGAACTCAGTGTAATTAGGCTGATTTATATCAGCTGAAATATGATGCTTTATTTTTAACATTTAAACACAAAGAAAGAATTCAGGTTTTTGGTTTAATCTGCTGGGACACTGGAATTTGATAAAAAGCTTGTGTGCAGAGATGTCAGGACCGCTGGCTACCATAAGCAGTGGAAGGGGAGGGGGAGGAACATCCAAAGAATGCTTTTGAGAAGTAGATTAACTTTTTACATACATTTTTGTGAGGAATTTTAACATGCAGTTATTATTGAACAAATAAATAGGAAGGTTCTCTTGGTTCAGAAGAGAAAATGTTAGTGATTTTCACAGATAACCAGTCTGTTTCTGTAAAGTTAATAGGACTCCATCAGGACTTTCTTCCTTGCATGGGTTGGTTGGTATGCTTTAATTTCTTCAGTGAAACACAGAGGGATTACCTAAAGGAGGATGGAAAGGAAGTTGGTTCTGAGTGAAATTTCTGAAATGAGCACAGTGAGGTGAGCTACGTTGCCAAGACACAATTTATAGTACATATATCTGACAAGATAATGTTTGTTCCATACTTCTGTTTCAAAGTATAGTAAACTAGTCAGCAAGGAGTTAATAATGAGAAAAGTTGGTCTATTCTATCTAGTATTTTGTCATTCCTACACTGTTACTGCACACTAGTTTGTCTCCCACTATGACAGCCAGTTTTCCCCTTCTTACTTATCTGTCTTCTCTGTGTTTAAGGTGAACCAGGATCAGTCTATTTTCAGCTGGGCTGAGATGCAGGGACAGTAAAACTCTCTTCTTGGAAGCCTTGAATTTCCTTAGGCTATCCTATTTTTGGTGAGATAAGGAGTCAGGAAACTCCACAGCAGAAACATTTGTTACGTGTGTGTGAGTGTGGGCAGGTACCTATGCAGGTACTGCACTCAGGTTGTCTGTTAGCTTCAGATGAAAATCAAGAATCTGAGTATTCAGCTTGCAAGGATGCACAGCAGCAGCCCTCCCCTGTACGTCTGGTGTGGTCTGTGTTTGTTTCCAGTAGTAAGAAGAGCTGGGCAGTGTTTGGTCCTGTGACACCAGTGCCCCTTGCAACAAAAAAAAACTGAGCAGGCAATAGGAACTTGAGAGAGTTGAAAAGCAACAGGTTTCTAAAAACCCTTTTTGAGGACTACAGATATTATAGCATGTTATGAAGTGCTTTTCAAAGTATCGGTGAGGCAACATACAAGGTATTTCCTGGAGCGTTTAATCCCACGTAGGTTAGATCATTACAGCTGTACAAAGGTATTTCATTTTTGCCCTTAAACAAAACTTAGTATTGCTCTTAGGCAATGAACTTTAAGGAAGAAAAAAATATTTTGTGGAATAATTCCATGAAAGTACATATCAGTATGAAAACATTGTCAGCAATCATTTCGAAATTCCATTTATTTCACAGTGAACTTTGTGCATGTCTGCAGGGGGTATAAAATGGAAAGACAGGGAAAGCAATTTATTAAAACCAAACTGTGCCAAGCATAGACACCTTGTCACCCATTCCACAACAGGGAGATTTGCCCTTCCACTTATGCCAGGTGTCACTTTTCTGATGAATGACAAAACATATGTGGTGCTGAGTTCACACTAGTCTTCCTCAAGAAACTTTCTCTGCTTCCTGTTCTCATTTCTTCTGATAAAAGAGATGTTTGCAGAAATGCAGATATAACTGCCAGTTGGCCTGATAATTGGTCTGGTTTCTCCCACAATCCAGCGCTGAACAGCCATGTATCGACACAGCCGTTACCCATAAGAGCCAGTCGCTACTTTCTCAGACTTGTTGGGTGTATATAGAGAGTCAAGGGCAGTGGATCCTCAGGCATGCTGGAAATGAAACAGAAAGGGTGGGATCCATCTCGCCTACCTTCAGGCATCTGCGTGGTGCAGTGCAAGGGTGTAGGACAAGAACAGCAGGCTAGCTTGGGTCTAAATGCCTACGCTGAAGACGCCTCTGTAATCTCCCAACACAATGACAAGATGATGGCTTTGCCTCTCTGAAAATGAAGCAATGGACCACTGCTGCTTATTATTCAGCTATCTTTCATTAGATCTGCATCTGAGTGGGCAAAATTTGAGGAGTTAATGGGATTTCTTTGAGTTGAGAAATTAAAGGGCTGAGAAACCAGCAGCAAAGTTTCTGTTCACCTATCTATCTCCATGGGAAGGAAGGAAAGCCGTGGGAACAGAACAGACCGTGTCCCCTATGTGGAGATGGGACGGGACTGCATGTGTGTATGAGAGTCTCACTTGCTTTAGAGCTGGAGCGTATATGGCTGCCTGCGTGAACCTGGGATGTACCATGATAGTTGATGGGTAGAGTGGGCAGACAGCTTTCTAGAAAGGAGCACTGTCATATCTCTTCCACCTCTTCCTCATGCCTCTTTGGCATTGGATAGCAGCTGTACATAATTCCTGCTCTGGCCCTGGACAGCCTAAGGAGCTTTTCTTGGGGAGGCTGCCATTTCCTACGCCCAAACAGTCCTGTGCCACTGCTAGTGATATTGCAAAGATGTCAAGAGCAGTGGCCCAAGAATCTTGTTTCAGTCCTCCAACCCAGCTGTGCTTTTTGCCACAGGATGACCAAGTACAGGAGACTGTGACATTGTGTGGCTGTAGACTAAACCTTTCCTGTTTTACACAGATTTGTTTGAGGGAATAAACTGTCACACTGTACTCTTGCACAGTTTTTATTTCATTTTTGGGTTATGCATTTGTACTTTGTATATTTTTCATTTCAATAATAAAATTAGTTAGGCACTTTACACAGTTGTAAAAACAAAGCATCATTTTATTTTTAGATCATAGTATTTTCATAGTAGGACTTGTGTGCGGTACAATTGCTAATCCTGTATGTCAACTCATACTTAATTTTCCTCCTTGTTTAGCAGACAAGCTTTAAAAAGGGGATAATAGTAAAATATTCTTACCCAAAACAGTAGGAGAGAACTTTCCTTGACATTCTGAAAAAAAAACCACCGTGAAATATTCATGTTGTGTTGCGTAGACTGCCCATGAAATATGCATGAAAAATTACACAAGGTACAAGAAAAAACACATACCTCCAGAAATCGGATTCTTTAATTTAAAAGACAAGTCTTTATCTAGCAAGTAAAACAAGAATCTAGTAAGAGCTAGACGTGTCCCTAGTAATTGTCATTTTGGGCAAGGCTGACTGCTGGCTGCTTCTCTTTTTGCAAGTCTGACTGAAACCATGCCTTCCAGCCACCAGAGAGCTGCTTTCTCATGCTTCGGCTGGCATTATGCAATATATAACATGCATTTAAAATACCAGGTGGAGACATTGCTTAGCAAGCACTAACCTAGTTGTGAAAGAGCGTCAGCTTCACTTCCTTCAACCAAATGTAATTGCTTTGCTGATGGTTAAACCATTTTGTTGAATATCCAGCTGTCCAATGAAGGTCATTATCAGTCAGCATACCATCTGATGGTTAACTTCCCCCAGAATAACGAGCTTGATATCCATACCTTTGCCGTGATCTCAAAACAAACCTCATGGAAAAGACTATCCTGCACATTTAGGACAGGTTCTTCCCAGAATTACAGAAACAGCAGCAGAGTGAGAGCATAAGTGATCCCTTGCTCAATTCAAAAGCACGTGTCTGCTTTTACCCCAAAATGCCATCTTAGTTGTTATTAATCATTAACCTATGAATATGATGGGGGGCAGATCCATTGATAAGAGAGATGTGTTTCCATTAAGAAGGTCTTGTCAGCTTAGATGATAAGGTATGTCAATCTCTAGGAGACTGATGATGAGTCTGCACAAAAAGTGATTCCCAAGTTAGACCAGGGCAACTAATGATATCTGTAATCTTGTTCTTTGTACAGTTGTCCTCCATCCTCTGAGCTCACACATTTTCTAACCTACTGGTTGATCTGGAAAGGCCCACATTACAGGATGAATTCAACCCTCTTCTTTTTAATTAAGAAGGGCCAGATTTTCTCACCTGTCTACTACCATGGACAATAATGATGCTCTCATTAAAGATGTCCCATGCTGACATCTCCTTATCTTTCCTAATTTCTGCTACCCTGGCTGATGGATGAGTATTTGTGTTTTGCCAAACGTTGACAAGCAGAGTAGCCTAGTTGACTATCCGCAGCTGGCCCTGAATTTTGGGCAATGCCTTTGGGAGAAGTTATCCCAAGGAACCTTCTTCCAGACATGTTTGTGCCTCGTCCCATTGTTGTAGCTGCAGATGGGTTGGTCACTGCGCTGTGACCAGGCTCTGGCTTGGCTTCAGCAGGCTGGCATTCAGCAGCTGCCCAGGGCCCTGGCAAAGTATCAAACATACTTCCAGAGGCCCTTGTGTTGGTAACCACAAATATGGCATGCAGCACCAGTTACACTTGGGTGGCTGGTCTGAGTAGGGTTACTGCCAGTGTGAGATGAGGAGACGGATTATGGCATGGCAAGAGAAGAATCGGGGGAACTGGTAAATATGTGTTTTGGCTTTTTGTTGCTGTAGTTTGCAGTATAGAGCAGGTGAAATTCTGCAGTGCTAGTGGGCTGGTAGGGGGAAAAGGAACATGGAGTACAGTCATGTAAAGCTTAATATTAAGAAAATCCCCACAAATATGGAAGCAATTAGTTGCACTGTAGATGTGAGCCAGCTGGCTGTGTGGCCATGGCTGCAGCCGAACATTAAATATGCATCAGTTACGGAGCTGCAGCTCACTGTGAATGATATACCTCCCCATTACCCCTTCTTGCGTAGACAAGCCCATAAAGCAAAAGAAAAGGGAAAGAAAAGCTGAGCTGAGTGTACAGTCTACTTAAATGCTTTCAAAAGAGTGCATGCCAGTCCGTTTTGAGCTTCAAAGATTTTCAATTTAAAAGTTAGATTTTTTTCGCTTATTTTTCAATCAAGAAAAATGATATTGGGTTGAGGTATATGCAGGCAATTACAGGCTCCCTTCTAGATGTCTTGAGATACATACATACAACAGAATATAAAAGTTCACCATGTTTAGGTATAAGTTACAGTCCTCTGTTCACAATAAAAGTATTTTTCTTATGATAAAGAAAATTGAGTACTGAAGAATATGTATCTCTCTTGTTCTACTTAATTGATTTCTTGGCGGACCAAGACATCACTTAGATTAAGAAAATTATGTATGAAATTTATCTTACAATCTGTTTATGGGAAAAAATATTTCTTAAAAAGATTTTACAGTGCAATGGCATGTTTTATATAGTGCTGTTATAGTTACACTCATTCTGAATGTAGAGTTGTAGTTGTGGGAGAAAATAATAAGACAAAGGGAGGAGATGATGATATGAGTTTTCTGGGAAATGTGCATTTTGTGGTTTTGTTTTCTCTCTTTGTAATAAGTTCGACCATCACCATGATGCATTATAACTGTATGTGATCAATTTTATAAAATTTTAGTAAATTTTAAGATCACATCAGTCTTAATCACACATCTGTTTTAAATGCTTTCATTTTCTCTTGATAAAAGTAATAGTTAAATTTAAGAAGGGGAGTAATTCTGTTTTTTTATTTTTTTCCCGTAGCCAACATTTCATACATAACTGATTTCAGTGGTTCCCTATGTGTGTTTTGTTGTGCTTTTTTTTTTTTTAATTTTAAATTAACTGCTAGCATGTTTCTATCTGTAATAGGGGAATATATATACCTACACCAATGTCATTATTAATCTAAAGAAACTCACAGAACTTGAAAGCATATGTGATAATTGAAACTACTGACAAAGTTTCAGTTTGAAATAAGTAAATATTTGTGGAGGCACTTCCACATCAGCTGATTGTTATCTGGCTCTTACACTGAAATTTAAATAAATTGCCTGAAGGCAATGATATTAGTCCCCTGTTTAACCCATGCTGCTCCATGCAGACCCAGACCAACGCCCTTCTTATGGCAGGGCACCGCAGCTAAAGGCAAGAGCAGGCAGAGCTGGCTGAGCAGGGCTTGCAGCAGGCAAATGGGGAACTGGAGCAGCCAGGAATGTATGGACAAGGGTTTACAGCAGAGTATTTCAGAGGTGGGATGGGGGATATAGTCAACTGTGGTCTCAACGAGCTTACTCCCAGTCCTGTCTGCCTTAGTGGGGTCAGAAGCCAACCAAGCAGCTCCCCTCTCAGCTCAGGCCAGGGTCCACCACTGAGTGCAATTAAGTAATAGCAGGTGCTCAGCTGCAGTGAATAACTGCTGACTTTGTGATATCCTTCCCACCATCTTTCCTCAAAGGAAGCAAAGGCTGAGGTGTTGGCAGGGTTGCTGGTAGCATCAGTGATAGTGTGAGTGCTGTGTAAGTGTGGAATCAAGACTTGGTGGGGTTTTTTTGGGGTGCAGGGTGAGTCAAGTCTCCAGTTGAATTTAAAAAGACCGATAAATAAATGGTATTTTTCTTCTTAAAACATAATGTATGCTTGTACAGTAAATACTGTCCTTAAAATTTGAAAACCAGTTTACTCATTATTTCTTGCTATTATTGCTGTGTAAGATCTGAGTTATGGCAGGACAAGTGCTGGCAACAAAATTTTGTTTCTGCTTGCATAATTGTAGGAGTCATAAATTGATGGAAAAACATATATTCTTTTTTTTTCTCTCAAGGGAAACTCTTTCCTAATGTCCCATCTGAAAAAAATCCATGGCAAGGATCCTAATGGTTTCAGAGGAAGCTAGATGGGGCCCTTATGAGCCTCTTAAAAATTCTTTTAAAATGTTTTTAGCGTGTATCTGTTTTGATAACACCCTTCTGATAGCTTTTGTCTTGCTGGAAATAAGCTTTTTAACTGCATGAAATTAAGATTAATGTAGACAAATACAAATTGGATGGTTTGGTCTTTCTTCTGTCAATAGGCTTGTCCTTTCTTTGAGTGTATGATTTTTTAAAAAAATATATCCCTCTTTCCCTTCTCGCTTCCCCCTCTTTTTTTTTTTTCTTTTTCATTGAATACTTATCGGGTCACAAATTTTTACTGTATGTGCCCTATCGAAAACTCATCCCTTTCCTAAATTGTGAAGTATGAAAAACAACTGACTTTTATGTCAGGTTAATAGACAGAGATGTATAATCTGACTGGAATAGTACCTCTGTTTCTGCAGTTTAACATTGAGACAATACTTTGGTCAGTAGCTGCTTATCGTCTGGGCTATGGTGAGGTGTGGGTATATATTCCATGTACCTGAAGCATGTAAAGGCTTAATGGAGCCTCTAATTACTCTCCCATCTCTTGCCACACACTAATAAGCAGCAGTTTTAAAAGACTTCAGCTATGACTGTAGGAAAGAAAATGAAAGTCGGGAAAGAAAGAACTAGGTGGGTTAGTAAAACTATGAAACAAAGAGCTGAGCTCTGGAGAAAGAAAAGAGGCTAATTCTAGGCAGTTTAACATAGGTCTTGTGGTCTGGTGGAAAATGATGGGTCTTGTTCCCTTGTCTTTACTTGTATGAAGTACTCACAATAAGAGCTGAAACCCTGCTATTTCTCCTAGCCTGGGATTTGCAAAGCCATATATATAGTCTTCTGGGCTTTGGGTATGAGTGTGAATGTTTTTTGTTAACCTGAGAAAGGTAAAGCCATTAACGGCACAAAAGGAGAAAAATCACAGGCAGTGAAAGCTGAAATGCAAAATACCTGACTTGTAGATTGGGACAAAAGGTAGTTGAATGCTCTTTGAAACATGTCTACCTGGTGTTATGTTTAAGGCATTAGCTTGCTGTAAGAGGCTGAGTTGATCTTTTTCCATACGACAGGTGAAATCAGTCAGAAGAGGGTACTTGCTCTGCTGTGACCCTGGGTCAAGTGCCAGATGAGTGTGTTGCGCAGATTATGTCTGAACATGGGAACCTTCACTAAGTGCAAGACAACCTCCAGTCTTATCTCTGAATGAGACTCAGAAGCAAAGAGCAGGTGCTTCACCTGATGGTGCCTACGCTGTGGGCTAAGGAGAGACGTTTGGCTGATGAATTTCAGGAATTAGTTCTACCAAAGGGTTTGAAGGAACCTAAAATGGGCATGGTGTTAGCATAACTAGGAGGCTGAGGGTCAAGACCTGCTTTTGATTACATTGCAACAAAGTCAGTCCAAAAGAACTCCAATGTAAATACTAATTATGTTCTTGCTCTCATGTACTTTCTGTAAAATACTCGGGTTTTTCTCTCCACCTTTTGTTACTTTGTGTCTGAATTTTTATTCTATTTGCTTGACTTGGATGTGGAATACACTAGGACAGAGAAATTATTTATAGAATTAGGTACTGGATTTGCATGGTTGTAATTCTTTCCAATTTACTTGCTTGCTTTTTTTAGTACTGAAGTGCCCAGATGTGAATTTAGTGTTCTGAGCACAAAATGATTACTTGAACTTCAAACACATTTGCACCGTTCAAGTCAAATGAATGTTATATTTGCATGACTATTACAAATTTTTTTACAGTGTAATATTTAAATGGCTATAGATCTGCCAATGTAGGATTCTTTATTGTATGCCTGCACAAAAGTGATCTTCACTGGAGACTTGTAAGCTTCACTTCTAATTTTCTTTTAATACACTGAAAACACAAATTGAAACAGCTAGTCTTTCAGTTCATGGTTTCCTGCTGTATTCCATGGTACAGTAGATATAGGACAAGCTTAGAGGTAAAATGAAGCTTGTTAATGGTCGGAATAAGAACTTAGTTAGAAATTATAAAATAAGACAAAGATGAGTGCCAAATTCTGTACTAAGGAAACTAAGTAAAGGCCCTGCTGTTGTTTACAGGATTTGAGGAAGGGCTATTAAACCATTCAGCTCAATGGGACTTCATGCAAGTACAACTGTGCCCCCATGTGGATATCAACATAGCTTTAGAGCTCACACCGCCTCTTTCAGAGGTGCCCTGACCCCAAAAGTCTTGCCGGTTTCAATGAAGGTGGAACTATGTCTGAAAATTTCTACTTTGAAGAGCCCTTCAGGCATAGACTTTACTCTGTGCTCTGGATGCAGTTAGGAGAGAGTAGACTTATACAAAGAGAAATAGGGTTTTTTCTTTTTTTAATGGCTGTGCTTGCTTTCTACTTTACACACAGATGCTAGTGTTCTTTTTATTTAGCCAAATTGCTTTTTTCCTCTAACTCACACCCTATACTTTCAACAGCTTCTGCTTCATTTCTTAATAATAACCCAGCTGCCTCTTGTTTTTATGTGTCTTTGTTGATGCATTACCTAGTTATGCCTCCTGAGAGTTTGCTTGCTGAGGCTTTATAATACCCGCTGGAAACAGTTTTAGGGAATATATCACTTTACAGAGCAACACCTATTTAGCTTCCATTCTGTATCACTGAAAGTGCCCTTTGAACAAGTTAAGCTTAAAAATAAATTCAGAAGCAGAGAGTGTGACGTTAAGTTAAAGAGTGAAACAAGATCTCATCCTGGAATTTAAAAATACGTATAAAGAGGAATTCAGCAGGTGCTGTGACAGTCTCTGTTAACAACAAAATGAGAATGAGATGACCCCCGCTTACATCCTTGATGATGTGCATGACTAGTATCAAGTTCCAAAGTCTAGTCCCCTTATCTTGACATCTATGGCTGGATGAAAATAGCAGCTGAGGTTTTGACTGAAAAACCCTCCAAATTTCAGTGCTGTAGGAATGGTGTTAGAAAAATCTCAAATCTATGGTGAACCATCCTCCACTACTGTCTTTCAAAGGCCTTTTATTTAAGTATAGAGCAAAGCTATGAACATTTGGAAAAACCTGCCTAGAGAGCAATTCCTATTCCTTCTACAAAGAAGAGGAGAGAGAAACTCCCTTCCCTTCAAACTTGTGCACCTAAATAGAGCTTAATTAAAGTAAATTAATAGGGGAAATATGAATAAGTGATAAGAGAAATTAAATATTTCTCTATGCTTAATAGAACAAGCGTCTTCATTTTGGGCTTGCAAACTTTCCCCCTGAATGGTCTTGTGTTCGTGTAAAACTATTGAATTTCCAAATAGAAATAGATAACTATTGGCAGCGTTCTGGTATGCTTTTTTTATTCTGAGCCTAACAAGTGAGTGGCAGTGAATATGTGAGCTTTTCTTAGTGACCCCACAGGGACTCGTTCACCGGGATTTCAAACTCTCGGTAGCTTTGCTGCTGTTCCTCCAAAGAGGGCCATCTAAAGTGCAAAAGGGCCTATGGGTTTAGCTTAGAACAAAATTGATTTCTTTCCCCAATTTATTGTCAAAGGCGTTATTCTTGCTCCCCTTGAAGTAATTGATGAAGTTCATGCGGGTTCCTGGGAGAGCAGGATTGGGACTTAAAGTACCCACCTGTCTGCAGTTGCGTGCAGGGCCCCGTTTGAGCCCACTGTGATGCTTGGGCACAGTAGCAAAATGTGCCCATGACCTGGAGCAGGGTTATCAGCATGGTGGTGCATGGATATGGGCTGGATACAGGCAAGTCACCCCCTTCACTTGAAAAGAGGAAAAGTTACTTCCATGTTCTTGTCTGAGACGTTTTGGATGGAAAAGACTGCGCACTGGAAAAAAAGAGGAGGAAAGACATAAAACAAGGCGGGTGTCTTGGCTATCTCAGGTAAAAGGGAGACAGAAGAAATCTGGCAGAAATGGACACCAGCCCCATGGAAAGTGGGCTATTAGCTGCTATGGACAGGTGTGCTCTTGTTGTCAGGTTTCAGGTGTCTTGAGGAGCTGGAAAGGAGAGGAGAAAAATGATACCATATATTTCCACCTTCAAGTCTTAAACGTAATAATTCTGAAGTACTGAAAACTAAATCCAGTAACTATTTGACACTCAAAGAATACTCTACCCTGTGAAGGTTAGGAATAGCATTCCAGGTGAAATACTGTAAAGTAACTCTGGTGCTCTGGCTCAAGGGAAATTGGTTTATTTTTTTTTAAGCCCTAAAAAATCAGTACAAGTGGAATTGTGATCACGCCAACCAGATGACTGCATTTAAGTGTATAGGCCTATTTCTACTTAAATCTCCCCTGATGGTCAAATAGTTACAGTGGACCAGAAAAAATAGTTTTGTAGCACAGCAGACTCTACTAGTCCTTCTGGAAACAGTAGGTGAAACTCTGTGGCAAAAATTATTAGAAATGAACATACATCTATTTTCTTCATTTCTTTCAATTGTTGCTCACTACTACAGAGAACAAAAATCTGAACAGTTGATGATCTGGGGTAGTATCTGGAATGCGATGAGCATTTCTTTAGTGCTAAGTTTTCGGTAATGTTTAGAGTAAAGAATGGTTGAATAAGTCATGATTTAGACTATAAGTGCAGAAGCCTTCTGCAGTAGGTACTGTTTGCATTACGTTAAAACAGACAATATGTTTTGTTAATGATGGCTTTGTAAACAGCAAATTGATCAAAAATGATTTGGGCTTGTATGTTTCAGTCATCCATGGACACTGAGAAGGTTCCTCACAGTAATTCCACCTTGGAAAAAAAAAAAAGCTTAACCGTTCATTGGCAAGATCCTGACACTTCAGGATCTAGTTGTTTACCAGGTTTAAAAAAGCGTTGACAGATGATATCTCTTTACCAACAGTTTATAAGCAGTGAACTGTATGTTATCTGTATGTTATGCTCTGTGAAGAATGTCGTGGGGCAGTAGAGAAATCTGCTTCCTGGAGCCTTGTAAGAGTGTGCCGGACCAGGCAGGATTGCCTAAAGGATGATGGAAAACTTGGAGTGGTTTGAGAGCAACCTTGGAGTTGTTTTGAGAGAGAATGATTTCATACCTGGACACCCTGGCATTTTCAGAACAAAGGCATACAGCAAGGGGATGTTCCTCAAGAAATCTGAATCCAGTCAAGTCCAGAGGAAGTGGGAAGAATTTTTTTTTTCTTAATTTTACAGTGCTTGTGTGGAAGTTGCAATTAAACACATCACTGAAAGTAAGCCTGAGATAAAGGGCATGCCCTGCAGAGGAACGATGACAAGAGATCTCTTTTCAAATGCTTTTATTTCAATTTCTTATGCTGTAGACATTTAAAACCTTGTTGGTATAGGGATTTTTGTTTTTATTTGAGGAGTTCCTTTAAGAAAAGTAAACAACGGCATCTGCTTCTCGTTGCCTTGTGATCCTATCATAAAGGTTATCAACATCCTCCTGCTATTTTCTACTCTACCGACAAATTTTAACCAGAAATCTTTTCCTCAACAGAACATATTGGAGTCCAGTTGCTGCTCAGCACATATGCTTTCTTTAAGCCATGAGGCTGCATAGGCTTTCCTTTATGCTCTCCTCTTCCACATTCACTTTATCTGGTCTTTCTAAAGAACACTGGTATGGCAAACAGTTTTGTATGTGTCACGAATTGCTTGACGTATCAAGAAAAGCTAGGAAAGAGAGGATTGGGGGAAGAAGGTGTGAGGATTGCTTTCACATTCTCTCCTCTTGTTTTCTGTTCATGTCGAACTATTCCCTTCTGTTCTCTTTTCCAGTAATTGTGCACAGCCAAGGAACCTGCCAGAGGTGGTCTATGTTCAGGCACTGTCACACAAGCCTCTGCAGCATGTAACCAATTGTGCAGCTGCTTGAGACAACCGCACAGAGGTAATGAGCACGCAGCTTTCTTCCCCAAATATAACTCTAGCCATTAACAATCCAAGATGATAAAGCTACTATGAAATATTCACTGCTTATAGATGTCAGTCTCCAAGATGCACTGCTTTGCTATACAAACCTGCACGTGTTCAGTGATGGAGGAGAACTACAGTTGTGAGGCTTTGGTAACTTTAGCCTGGGTATCCTCTGTTCTGAGACTGACTTGTTATATTGCCGTACATCTTGGATCTTCTTTGAGAAACAGCCAACTTGCCACCTCCTCCCTTCTTCCTGTAAAGATACCACCTACTTATTCACAGAGAACATCTGGTTGTCCGAGAAAAGGTTCTGGTTGTGACAGTGTGGTTTCTTTGGTGATATCTCTGTAATTTTTGTTTCTTGTTGTAGATGTAGGCTTAGTGTTAGTTTAGGAACACGAAAGCAGATCCTACGGCATTGAATCATGCAAGGCTTCTGGTTTTCTGCAAAAAAGAAAAGTCAGCAAATCCTTCAATAGTGCCACTCTGGAATTCAACAGAGTACAGCAAAATCTGTAGCTCTTTTAAATCTATATGCTTTATTATTAAAAAAAAAAAAAAACATTTTCTGCCTGTCTTATGGGTTAAGGATGATGAGGTCTAGCTGTGGCATGCCTGATCTGTACTTTCCTGCTAAGTGCCCAGTAAACTGCTCATCAAATGAGAGTCACTGTAAAATGCATTTTCACTATATGTATTAAGTGAATGAAGACTTCTAACAGCGCTATCTCCCATTAGAGCTGTCTTAGGGAAGGGAGAATGCTAATCTAGAATAGTCATATCTATACTTCTTCCAGCCATTATAAATGAACTCTAAGCCTACTTTGTGTCAGGGTAGCCTTTCCTTCACTATTTTCATAGGAAGTTTTTCTCCATTTGGTTCGTACTTTGACAAATGTATCCATTTCACAGTGTCATTGTTCCCTTTTCACAGCTCTTCTATTTGATTTTCTTTCAATTCCTACATGGCTTTTGCTCATCTTTTACATAAAGGAGTAGAATTGCCCTGTCTTCATGTGGTTAAAAAAACAGAAATGCTTTTGGCACTGAAAGCTTCTCTTTTAAGTTGCCAATAGAAGTAAGAAATACGCTGATCCAACCACCTTATTTGAATAACCATGAACATTTTCTGGAAGTCATTTGGCAGGAGCTTTGTTAACTTATCTTCAACTGGGCATGCCCTTCCTCTGCCTCTCACATACTTTGCTTCACCCTTTTTGCTTCTGTGCCATCAGAAGCTGTAGCTGCATGTATGTCCTGTGGAACGCAGTACAAGCGTTATTTGGAAGAAATGGCATACTCCCAGTTTAGAGTTTGCTAAGAACATAGGTATCTTCTTTGTGTTTTGATGGTGTTCTGGCCATTAATTAATAATTAATAATTAATTGATTAATGAATAATTAATCTAACCAACCTGTCCAAATTCTTTTTTAACTTGTAGATGGCAAAATTAATCTTCATTATGTATTCATTTATTGCTTACAACTATACATACTTAAGCAAAGTGATGTGCAATATTTCCTATTTGTTAGACTTTTGTCAGCATGAAATGAATCATGAGATGGCTGGCTTTCTACAGCCCTTCTATTCCTTCCTATGAATTTCTGGTTTTCCTGGATGACATCTTCAATTCTTCTGTTACAGTATGCTGCCTCTCTTTGAATGCAATCTTGTTGCAGTTCAGAATATTGTTATTGATTAGTAATTGTTAACTAAATGGTTTATTAGCCTAATTGATGAATTGTTCTCCTCTTCTGATACAATCTTCTTTCTGTCTCTGTCTCGTTACACATACACTGAATTCCAGACTTAAATCTGGGTGAGATTGTAAGCCCTCAATTTTATCTATTTTTTTGACTGAAGTATGAGATAATATTTCTGACATCAGACTTATTTGGGAACTTGTGTTCAGCCTAAAATCCATAAATAATCACCGCCTTTATTTTGGCTAATGACCAGTCTATCTCAGTTGGTGTGCCTATACACCTATGTGTCTATATGTGCATATGATGATCTTTTCAGCTCTTATCCACTGTATCTTGGCTTGTGGTATTGCCTTAGCATGTGTCACCCCATATGGTGCTGCTTGTGGTTTGAAATGTATCAACTGCGTGCTTTTTGCTTTTGATTTATTTCACTGTAACTAAGGGGAAGCCAAATTACAGAAACTAGTATTTCTGAAACACCTTGTTTATTTCCAATGAATACTGATTTGCATGTGTGGATTACTTTGAGGAATGGTTAAATCTGGGTCTTGCAGTAGTTTCAACTTCCAGTAGCCTTGTACCATCTTCCAACTGGAGTTCAGTGGAGAAATACTGTTTTATAAAAACAAGCACTCTTGCCCCCTGAATCCCAGCTCTTCTGCCTGTCCTACACAATTGCAGAGAAATTCTTAACTCCTACATCTCATGTACTCAGTAAATGATCAAATAAATCCCCTCTTTGTGGTTTTCTGTAAACACTCAGAACCAGTAAGCCTTCAGGATGTGTTTTTCTGAATAGCTAGAAACTTAGCGTCGAATATTGTTGTATGGTGCAAGGCTTTGTTTCATACCTAGTATCACCCTTTGCTGGGACACCGTCTCACAGGTCCAAGTCTTGATTCATTTGGACTTCATAACTTATAATAATATTCCAGTTAGATGATTTAGCTAATTGTAATGGTTGCTTATAGTATTCTTTACTGTATCATCTCTACAGGGATTGCACATTGACTTGATTTAACCCTACATCTGTGGCAAAATCATTTTAAAGCATAAGGCCAAAATGATGTAGGTTTTGGTGACTTAACTGTTCTTGTACTGTAGGTACTGCAGACTGATATAACATCATTGGCAGTTATCTAGCTCTAGTATGAATTGCTTTAATGGTTATTTTCTATCCTCTCTTTAGCCTGCTCTTTGTTCGATACACAGATCGTTCCTATAGGAAACAACTTTCAAAACAGTTTTTGTTATTCTTTAAGATTCTATACTGAAGCTACCTGGAATAACAATTTATTGGTATTTAAATTGCTGAAAACATTTATCCGAGTTGTCTCTGTCTCCTATATTTTAATGACAGTAGATATAATGCAGCTTGTTTTTCCTAATTATTTTTTTGCTTCTTTTTGGAGGGTGAGAGGGGAAAGGGTAATAGAACCCTACTAAGTACTGTTCTAATCACCAGATTGCCAATGCCTACTTTAAAGAAGACTTTCTTGGATCATTTTTTTCTTAATATGCTTTTTTTAGCTATCCATTGAAGTCTTTGTCCTTGACTCATATGTTTACTCAAAGGACAAAACTCCTCTGTCTGGGTGAATCTTCTATTCATCTTTGAGAGTTCCTTCTCAGGTTTGACCGATCAGGTTGACTTACCAGGATCATGTATACAATGCTAGGTCTGTGGCACTCGCTACTTAGAGAAGCACCTGAGGGATCCACTTCGCCTGAACAGAAAGACTAAGTTTCACGTATGTACTTACATACTTTATCTTACCAGAGTTTCACTTGGTTTTTTTTCCTCCCTCCCAAGATATATTGTTCTGGCTACCTGTGCAAGAAAGATTTCTTTTATATTATCCTTATTTAAGTCTGTATTTCCAGCCTAAACTTTTCTCCTACTGCACTGGGAACTGTAGCTGTTTCTGTGCTGTATTTACGAAATGGTTTCAGGTGTTTTCTGCTGTTGTTAACAACCAACAAAAGTGGCTAAGTTGAGTTAAAGATGGGAGAGAAAGGAAGCAGACCAGAAAATTGTGATCCCTAAGGTTTACCACAATCTCAACTGCATTTCAGAGTATTTGCCTTTTTCTAATAGGAGCTTTATCTAGTTCTACCTTCAATTTCTTCTTGTACGTTAGTTTACAGCTTTGATCCCATTTTCAGGTTTGCGTACCAAATGGGCAGAACCTTCATCACTAGTTCTTAGTCTTCCAGGGGATCCATAAATCAAAAAACTTCCCAGTGGAGAAACAGATTTCCTTTAGCAATTTTAAATTTGCTGAATATAGGCTTGCTTTCAGTTCTTGCAGGCAGAAGTAATCTGCTGACTTCTGGGAGTCCATAGTTAGGAGCTAAGAACTGCTGGTCATCCACCATCTAATGGTGTGGGGTGGGAAAAATTAATTTATGTGCATCTCCACTTTCAGGTGTCTATATTTGTATATAATATGGGCATATTATTCCCATATTATTATGTATGTAGGCATCTGGGGTGTTCTGTGCGCTCATCTTCTCCTTGAGAGGTTCTGCTACTCCTGTGGAAATCAATATAGAGACAATAAACAGCTTCAGGTCCTCTATTTTCAACATCAGCTTGCCTGTGAGTTGCATGGTTGCTGTATTCATTAGTTGTGTAGTCAGAGCTACAAAATCTTCAACAACCATAGTCTGAAAAGATTGAATTTTGTCTCTGTCCACTGATAGCAAAAAGCATGATGTATGTGAAGATAGTCAGACAGATGTTATAATTTCTCTTCCTTCTTGGAAGTCTTTTTGTTGTTTTGTACACAGCTCTAAGGATATCCAGGTAGGTGCTTCATGACTTTGTCTTATCAGTTATTCTTGATGTTAAGCAAATAATGCAGACTGCAAAATTCAGATTGATTTTTGCATTCTTGGAACAAAACCTGAGGTAGAGGTGTTTTTTTTATTGGGAAAATGTGTCATTCCTGTCCTGCTATTGTGTTTCACAAAAAAACATTAACTAAGTATACCAACTCAAGTTCAGAAACAGAATTTTTTCAGAAAGCATCTCACAGTTGGTTTTTCAACATATAATAAACTTCAGTGGGGCATGTGTAAGGATGAATATGTAAATTCTATTTTTTCATAAAACAAAATCTACCTGAAGCCTAGCTTTTAGCAGCATGCCTGGGAAGCCTAAATTTGGGGTTTGTTTTGTTCTGTGGGTTTTTTCTCCAGAAAACAAGCTCTCTAACAGAATAAATGGCATAGAGCTTTGAGCAGTCCTGGTCCATGGGACAAACCTGATCCATGCCCCTTGTTAGGTTGCTTATTTGTGTTGTGCCCTCATTTTACCTCTGACCAGGTGGGAACCTGCAGGAGAGCGTGGTGTGGAGAGCCCTGTAAGGTGTTGGGGCTTCCCATCAGGTGTATGGAGGATACGGTCAGTGTAAGGTGAGAGGGTGACTGTCTTTCTGCTGAGCTGTCAAAACAGCTTTTCTCTTGGCCTCAGGAAGTATCATTAGTTTTCAGTCATGCTTTATGTACCCTGTTTATATGGATAACAGGAACACTTTAGGCAGGGGGACTGTTCATACAGCTTCCTGCAATAGCATATCTGCTTAGGTGTGGTGTCTGTTATCAGCCTTTAGCCCCTAAAGTGAGCAAGTACTGAATTGGGATAGCCTGTTTTAACTAAATCCAAATTTGTTTTTCTGACTTCACCAGTTGAACCTACAGGAGATATAAGAATGTGGCTTCAGTTGACATGAGGTTATTCAGTGCATAGCAGACCTCAGGTGCTTTTCAGAGCTTAATAATGTGTACAGATCCAGTAATAGAGGTTTTGTCTTTAACAGCTGTAGTGCGGAGGTGGTGAACAGAGGTTTTTCTGAACTGTTGTTTGAGAAAGATGGAAAAACTATTGGCTTGCATTTTTTCCCCCTTTTTTTTTTTTTTCCCCCCCTGGAGGTATGTTGTACAGGTTTTTGTTGCTATAGAACACTCTCTTCCTTTTTTTTTTCATTACCAGATGTCTGGAACATCACTACAACAGTTCCTCTATTTCAAATTTGTTTGTGAATACAAGAAATTTTAGTTTTTAAAAATATTCTTTTTCTTTTCTTTTTTAAGATGGCAGTTGTGTACTTTGTCCTTGGTATTTTGATGAATTCATTACTAAGCAAAACTTACTGGTGCTGAGCTCTGCATTCCCCAAGCTTGTTATACAAGTCTATGAACTCATTATGCATATTTATTTTACTTATGATAAAGCATATCAGATAAAACTAGATAACATTATTTATCAAATACCACTTAGAAACTTTATCTCCTATAATGAAATAGAAAGAACAGTACATAACCCCCATGTAACAGTGTAATAAACTTTCTTGCATATCAAGTATATATTGAATTACCTTGAGATGATCAAGATGTATTGAACCAAGTGGTAAATATTGATTGAGTCAAGGCTGAGATTAATATTTACCTCAAGGGTCAATAAATTTTGATGTTGACTGAAATGTGAAGTCTATATACCTATTGTTAATACATTCTGAATGCATTCAGCAGAAATTTCTAGAAATCTGTTCTATAACCCTAGGGATCCCAAGGGACACATTCCTTGCAGGTAATACTGCAAAGGAAAAATAAGAAATGGAAGAAAGTGACCCAGTTTTAATTAGTCACTGAAATACATATGCATGCAAACACACTTAATATCTGATGGATCAGTACAGGTGGAGCAAGAACTTTCTAGAGAGTTGGCCCAAAGCTATACAACATTTCTGTGAATCCCTAAGGGATCACAAACCTCCCCTCCCACTTTGGCTTCAAGTATGAAGTGTGTTAATTTGAATGTGCTTTATGTACCATAAATATAAACGAATGAGTAAGGGTTTAATAAAAATAAAAAATCCAAGGCTCTCCACTCTTCTTCTCAAATATTCTAGTATATGCTACTGTCTCTGGAGAGTGAAGAATGGGACAGGTTTCCATCATGTTGCTCAGTGCATTATTGGCAGTTGAACAAGCACTACAGCAATGAGCATCATGGTACAACAACTATAGATGTTATTCTTGCCAAACTCCGATACAGCCAATCAAGATAGTTTTAGCCCTTTGGTTCACATAAATGACTAGGGAAAGACATTCATGGGGCTGAACTGAATGAAACTGAAACATATTCAGGTGGAGAAAGAACAGGAGAACTACCCCTTGCCTCCCCATCTGTAAAAAGAGTTGGCAGGTTGGAGTTTTGCTGAGTCTATTTGTTTGTGAGATCCTTTGTATGCCATTTTTCCTCCATTCATCTGTTTTGTTTTTACAAAACCAAACAAAAATATCACCTTTCATAAAGCATGTTGGATCTTCTGTGGGAAATGGGCATCTGTCTTGTGCATGGCTTTGGAAAAATCCCAATGTGTTACACAGAATGGCTGTGTTGGTTTTTTCTGATCAAGATGTGGTACAAAGTAAGCTTAAAAATATCTTAGCAAATAACATTTCTTTTGTGAGGTTTAAGATACTAATGGAAAGAAATGGAGGTTAAGTGTTTGCTGACCAAACTGTCTAGTTCTTGCAAATCATGTGCTCTGGCTGTTTACCAAAGAATGAGATAGTTGCAGTGTGCAGGCACAAGTGAAGGGTTAAAACTCAGCTTTAGCTTTGAATTACCCTGTTTTTAAGGTTAGGACTGACAACAAATGTTATTTTAATGAGCACTTTGTATCTAATACAGTTTCATTTGAATGAGCAATGTAGCTGTGTTATTACAACACTGCCGAACATTCCTGCTATTTCCATCTCTCATTAAAATAATAAAACGTAGCCATAAAGTGTTGCTAAGGACAGAGGTTGTCTCAGAGTGAGATACTCATTTAGCATTTCAAGAGTTACCGCTGCACCGGAATGGCAGTGTTCCTTGCAGAAGCGAGAATAGGCAAAGGAAACCTTTGAGTTGAGCTTACTCAATGTGCAAGAAGTAACGTGAGAAATGAATGCAGTTCAAAGACTGGAGACAAAGACTAGCCTGCTTCAGCAGAGTGAAGACCTAGAAAAAATTTCAACAACAGTAGTCTCGTTAATATTTTGATCTATTGCTGTAAGCCTCCTTGAAATAAAGATTGTAGTGGAGGTGGAGTTCCTAATTTTTAGCATTTTTTAAGAACTTGTTGCTTTATTTTAATTTGTTTTCATCTTAATTTATTCACTCAGATTAATGGTTAAAAGAGACTCCCTGCTTTTTGAAGGTAAGAGTGTGTCTTGAACTATGCATCCAAACCTTTGCCAATTAAAACACTGAAGGATTTCTGTACAGACTTAACTGGAGTTATTAGAATTAGAAAGTGAGTTGTTCCTTCCCCTTATTCTTTTATGCATATGCAGTTACTTTGCTGGAGTTTCAAGTGCAGAACTGAGAATTTTTCCAAAGACTTAGACTAGTAGGAACGAAGTCAAACCCATTTGAGTGATCATGTTAATCTACTTCTCTGCTTGAGTTCTCTAATTATCAGTTACAGTTCCTAAGAGAGTAAGTTTAGTAATCCAATAACTTAGTGGCACAAAGGTGAATATTTCATTTGTCAGTCCATTTGCAGGACCTTTGGTGTCATCCTACTTTGTCATCTTGCTGTGAGTGTCATTCATTTTCCTTCTCCAAAGCATTCTTTTGTTGTCTTATGGAAGAATTGGTATCATTGTTACTTACTGCATCTAGTAATTAAATATTTTTTACTCTCCCTCATTGAGGTTTTTGTTTGTTTGGTTTTGAGTTAATGGTAGTTTTATAGTTCAGTATAAATTTACCATTTCACACATCTTTTTAAAAAGAAGCATGTTAAGACACCATTAGTCTGTATTAAAAATATTTTTGTGTATGGTAAAAAATAACCGTTAACTAGAGAGGCTGAACTTCACCTGTCATCCAGAGAGTATTCAGTTATTTGATCCCTAGTTCTGTGCTGTTGAGCAACCTATTTAAGATTTTTTTTGTGGTTATGATGAGTTAAATGTACATCACAATGTCATGTTGTCACGGTTTAATCAGATTCAGAGCAATGGCATCTCCATAAGAATGTAAGATAAAGCAACCTATGAACATAAGGGGCAACTTTTTTTCCTGTGTTTCTGTTTGATAAAATCCTCCAAGCTTTGCTTTCAGAGATCCTTATTTGAAGGTGGGAAATGGACCTGACCTATTCACATAGAGTCTGAGCAAATACATACTTCCTGGGGCCAATGACCTCTTTTCCTTCCATGCAACCATTTTTAAGGGCTCTTGCCTTTACTTTACTCTTTCATTTCTTGGTGTTTGCTTGTCTTTTGACTGATGGCAACATGACTCAGTAAGCGGATGCTTCTATCCATTGTGCCTGTTGCAAAGACTAAGGTATGAATTCCAGCAGCCTTTGAGCATGCAATGCCAAGCTGTGAGAGGTTTAGATGGCTTTGAAGAGTAAAAGATGTCTATGCAACTTTGGTTTCAACAAATAAATCTTTGATTAAACCAGAATCTGCTTTTGTTTCATTCTGTTTCTTTTAACAGCCAGATTGACGTTTCCCAAATACTAAATTTTGTAGTGCATTTTCAGCTCAGTAATAAAGGGAAGATGAAAAGCTTGCATCTTGAAAGCAATTTCCTTCCTAATTCCCAGGTGGTGGAACTGTTGAGATAACTTGTTGTCCAGTGGCTATCTTTTTCAGCCAAGCTGCTAGCTCCGTTGGATAATTATTCTACCTGACTGACTTCTGCAATAGAGAAATCATGGGGGAATACTAAGACCTCCTAATGACGATTAGTAGTCTTACAAAGTTTTAACAACCTAGTACAGATACAGCTTTCCATAGGTGAAGTTGTTTATTTTCTGGTTTTGTTTGGTCCTCTCTTAAATCTAAAGTGTTCTTTTACAAAAAATTGAAACTAGAGAAAAGCTCCCAAAGCACCTGTCAAACATTGTTTATAATGCACTTTCCTTTCTGTAAGTTACAAAGTTCGGAAAGAAATTCTAGATGAAAAAACCTTTTACTGAAGGCCTTGAGATGCTACCTCGGGCATTGGTTTGAAGAGAAAGAATAAAATCAGGTCCTATGATAAAACATAGTCTTGAAGATGGAAAGTTAAAGTTACCTCTGTGTTTTAGCAATCTGAATGCAACTTTTTTCTCAATATTTACATTCAAATAGTGAATAATGTCATTTATGGTACTTATTTTAGGCTGCTTTAGGCTAGTTTCAACTTCCTACAGATGTATGGTTGCTGTGGAGTACATGTGTGCATGAATGTATGTATTCTGATTGATTGAGAAGAAGGAAGGGAATGGCATGTGTTCGTGCATGCAAAAATCTCCTGTGTCTGCACCTGGCACTGTGGATATGCTTATATCTACTAGTGCTCAGATGTTCACCTGTTTTTTCCTTCTAGTGAAATAAAAGCACGCTAGAAATTGTGTGGAGGACTTTGGACATATCTGGATCATCTGTCTCCATGAACAGGTTGATTTATTGAAGAATTAGTAGACAGAATTTGAGTAACTCTCTTAGTTTCTCCTTTTCTTGTGTTGGTATATCGCTTGTTGACCATCTTTGATAATCAGTCGTGCCTAACATCCTGAGGAGGCTTACAATGCTCTTTTAATTACCAATCATCTGTGAAACTGATCAGTTCACCAAGGAAAATGATCCCCAGCTTTAACAATGAATTCTTTTTTGCTGCGTCAGTAATTTCCTCACCATACTTCCACGTAGCTGACATGCTATTCAGCTTTCTCGTCTACTATGTAGTGGACAATACTACAGGTTGGTGGTAGGATTTCCTGTAGTTGCTTGATGTGCCAGAGAAACTGTGTTCCCCTTTTTCCAAGGACAGAGTGTGGGAAACATCTATGTACTAAAAGTATTAGGATATGTGGTCATTTCGGTCTTTTAGAAAATAATTTAGATTGGAGGAAACTGTCTGTTAAATGTAGGGCCAGCTTATACTAGGTTGCCCAGGGCCTTCTCAAAATGAGGCCATGGAATATCCATCCTTGGAGATGTTCAGACGTCTTCAGCAACTTGTTCCTATGTGCAACATCCGTCATTACAAAAACTTTTTCCTAGTTGGAACTTATATCAGTAGCTTATCTCTGTGCATCTTCAAGAAGAAACTGACTTGGTAGTCTATGTATTATCATTAGATACCTTTGCACAAATGAGTTTTGTTAGCAGGGACTGAGAACTTTGAAATGATATCTAGGTTCTTGCAGCTGGGACGAAAGATGAAGATATTGAGAGAAAATGTAGAAATAAGAAAGCATTTCTTGAACTTCTGTAGCTCAGACAATCTGTGACTTCTTTTTATATGCTATAAATTGATAAATGTGAATACAGATACACACAGCAAGTGTGTGTATCTTGTTCCAAGACCCTGATGTGGAGTACGTGATTTTGAGATTAATTGCAAAGCTTTTGGGACATTGTGGAATGACATGTTGTTTTTCTTCACATAACAGCACCCTTTGCCTTTTTTTTAGAGCTTTATAACCTCTTTTGGGAATCATGACACAGCAGTTGAGAGAAGTTGGTCAGGGGATATTCATGGGCATTGGAATGTCTGTCTGGTCTGAATGCCACAAAGTCCTCCTAAAATAAGTCTGTGTTCAGTTCCATGAAACACCAGCATAAAACTTAGTTTTGATATTATTTGTATCCATAAAAACTTGAATCGTGTTTTTAGGATTATTTTTATATATTATTATTGTTATTATAATGTTATTAAAAACTGTAAGAGCTGCATTTGGTTGGAATACAGGACATGAACTTACTTCACGGATTAACTAACCCCAAAATAACAGGTACAACTTTAATGGTGTTTCAAAGTTAAAGGACTGGTGCCCCAAACTTTTATCCACTTGAATTAATCAGTTGATGTAATTTGTTTCCTTGAAGACCAAATACAGAAACGTTCTTTACTGTTTTTGAATTCAAAAGACACCATGTAATTAAACTAGGATGTTTATTAGGTAACTCTTTTCAGTACACTGGAGAAGAAAATATTCCACATTAAACAGTTAAGAGACTAAGAAAGAGAAAACAGTGCATTGTATCCATCCAGAGAGAAGAAAAGTATGAGAATAGTAATAAATGTAATGGACACTGTTAAATTGTTTTTGTAATTGCATCAAGAGAAAATTTTAGTTTGGGTAGTAAAGGAGCCAGAGATGAGTAAACTAAAACTTGAGTTTTTTTCATTTATGATGTATTGTTTTTTAAATAGTTGTTTCTGTTTTGTTTTGTTCTTAACTTGCTCTGAATTTCACACTGTCACTGTGCAATGCATAACTTCAAACTCATGGGTTTTAATTGCATGTAATGGTCTCTTTATTTCCACTTCACATAAATCCTAGCAGAAAGGACAAGCCAACAATTACCAAAGGTTGGTCCTTGTCCTGCATCTGCTACTACAGTAACAAGATTCATACATAACTGTTTCTAGAGAAAGAGCTTCCCAAGGTGAGTGTGAATCTCAATACGGTCTTCTAGAAAGCTATTGCTGCTAGTTCCCAAAGACAGGCATTATCAATATTGTTGGATCTAGAAGCACCAGATAGTATTAAATGCCTTTGGGAGCCACAGTGAAATTGCAGAACATCAACAGTGTTTTCATAACAGATGTAACTGTATAAACTACTAATGCAATGCATACCCTGAGGCAATATAGATAGTCTTGGAATGGCCCGTAGAAGAAGTTTTTCATACCGTTCAGGGGACAGGGGCAGCCAAAAATAGTCTCAGTGACAGTGTGAGTCTGTCACTGATCTTCAGATGTATCAAGTTGTCTCTACTGCTCAAGCCTGTCTCTAAAATAAGGTCACCAAAGACTTTTGAATGTGTCATACTCATTACTGCTTTCTGAGATATGCAGAATTTGCAGTCGTGAGAAATACCGTGGGTTGTGCAATATGACTGTATGTGGTTAGAGATTGGTCTCTAGCAGAAAGAAGTGAGCTTAAAACAGCTAAAGAAATAAAGATGTTTTGGAAACTGAAACATTATACTGGTGTTGAAAAGCAAAATAAGCTGATGAACCAGTTGTGTTGTATGAGATGAGACAGGAAGCACAATTTAGAGCATGAGGCCATTTCTGCAAATCTTTAAGACTGTTTCCGTATTGCACTGACTGGATTCAATAGTTTTGAATGTGATGATTCCGGATGGATGAACACCATTTGCCAATGACACTTAAGGAAAAATGCTGAAATATTTTCTGAACTATATCTCTGATAATAAATCACTTACAGGTGTTTCTCTTTCTAATAATTTGGTTTGATATAGGGAGTTATACAGGGTTAGCATGCAATGAATATGCAGAGATAAGTGTATAGTACTCTGATCAGTCTACTGCAGTATTAACATTTTCTTTAATATTATTTTATCTAATTCAAGACTGTGGAAGGGAAAAACTGTTATGGAACCAGGGAGTTATTTTCATTTCTTTTTAAAAACTTAGCCTTTAAAGTGCAAGTACCAAGATGAATTAAACAGTCTTTAAATCCTTTGTGCTAATCCAATGCTTTCAGTATATTGTAGTGACCTGAAATTCAAAAAAATAAAAAGAGCCCTGTACTCTTCCTTAGGGTAGTTTAAACCCTGAATCCAACCCAGACTTAAGGATCAGTGAAAAGTGCTCCCAATGCATCATTATAGGCATCTCTCAGGAAAAGTCACAATGAAGGTTTTAAAAACTACTGGTGGAATAAGTCCTGCTAATTAAGAGATTTTTACAAAGGAGAAACTAGTGCTAAAGCTTAACTGTGTGAGCATTTTAGCTTGATTCCGAAATCAGTCTAATGCTCAATACTGTGAATGGTAGGAGATATAAAACTGCAAGTATGTGCTATCTTATTATTAAATTGATTATTTTCTTTTATATGTATTCATTGCTGAAGGTATCATAATTTTACTATAGTCTTTAAATAAGATAAATTTTAGGTCATAACTCAAAAGGACCAAATTAACCTCAAATGGAGAAAACTGTTTCCCACATGAAATTGCCTTCAGAAATCGCAAAATATGAACCGCTGCGCTTCCAGTATCTCTTTCTATTTCTGTCCAGACCTGAATTTATAACAGTGAAGGTCCGAGTTTGGGAATTTTTCATGGAAAAAATAATGTGCAGCTCCAGTTAGTGTGACTTTGCCTGCATCATACTGGCATCTGTGGTTCTGAAATTTTCCAGCCATTTCATTTTTTCTTTTAATGCATAGTAGATATAAATTTCAGCTAGGCTGTGAGCTGAAACACCGATGTTTTTAACTGACCACAGGGAGATGAGATTAACCGATTTATTTCATATGATTTTTGCAGCATTGGTGCTCATACCTCAGTTAGTGAAAAGGAGTATACGAATCCATTTATTTCTCATTTTTATGTGATCTGCCTAAAGACACTGAAAAGGAATTCATTATAGATTTATTTTTTTAAAATTCCCAAAACCTAAACAAAACCACCCCAAAAACGCAAGTACCACTGTTCTTGCAGTACTTCAAGCTTTATAGCTCAGAATAAAGAGTAAACATGCTATTTGCCAAATGTGTGTAAAGGATATGGGTTTCTTTCATTTTGTTATCTCACACTATTAAATGTTTGCAATGTGACATAATCAGGGCACATAAAAATATATATATTTGCTGTTCTAATTCAATGACACAAAATTCAAGATCCCTGAGGTAAGGTTAAGCAGGAGCTCATATAGTCAGGGTTGAAATTCAGGCACTGCAGATATAATCCATCTCCCTGACACATGCAGTGCTTCATTGTGAGACTGCCAGACACAGTCTGCTGAGATGGGAATGTCACAGAATACCAAAACAGGGGGAGACGCAGTTTTGTTCATCATTGCTTTTATCTACGAATATCCATCTAACAGTCTATGTACATAGCCGTTGCCAGACAGAGAAGTATGAATGCAGCATGGAGATGCAGCAGCTAACATTCAGAGAAGTATATGGAGCATATGCTGGGAGCTCAGCACTACCTGAAAATAATTTAGGTAGTTAATCAGGTTAATGGCTTACCTTTAAAGTGATATTTCGGTGGAGACGCTGAGTCACCACCTAAGTCGTCTAGCAGAGATCAATGGCATGCAGAGTTGCCTAAATCTCCTAGTGAATTCTGAACGTAAATGCCAAAAGGGACCCTGAAGGCAAAAAAAGTGCACTGTCATCACTGGGGAGGCAAGGAGACAGCTGCAGTGATGGAAAGAAAAGCTTTTTTGAAAATATAAAGTGCTACTGGTCTGGCAATTAATTCTTAGTTATTCCCACTCCATTTGAAGTTTCCATGCTGGGGACAAAAGGGGGAAAACCCTGAACCAATTTAGAGAGAATTAAGGTTCCAAAGTGAGAGATGCATATGTATGCATATCTTAGATATATGTGTAAATTTGTTCTTATGCATTTTTAGCAAGGTAAGTTTTCTCTTTGCATTATTTTCCTCTGAATCCCTTTATTAACTGGTATAAACAAAAGTGTCAGGGATGGAGGGAAATGCCATCACGTTACCTCAATTTCTAGAATATATCACTTCTGAGGAAAATAGTGAAGATCGCGACAAGAAAGTTGTGCAGAGTTGGTTGTCTTCATTCCCCAACATGCACTAATCTCAGACAGACCTGAGACCTCATGTGGTAACAAGTTCCCGGGAGCCTCACTTCACATCTCTTCAACATTAGCGTCTCCTACTGCCCATTTCCTCAAAACCGTACTGGTACATTGAATTACTGGGCATGAAGATCAGAGGTAAATCTGACCACTACTGTCACGTACAAATGGATTAGACCTACCTGGTTTGGTGGTCTTATGAAACAAAGCTTAATGTGTCATTCAGCATTCATCTCACGTCCTTATATTTTGTGTAAGTCTGAAATTTTTTTAGTTGTGGAAAACACAATATATATCTGCATATCTTGCTTTCGTATTTACATATCTAGTAAAAAATACAGAAAAAGTCTATGTGATATTTCTAAGCAGCTGACAGTGAGAAATACAGGTATCGTAAGAGAGTGCTTTTTTTAAAATCTATTATTTCAAGCAATCAGAGAAAAATATTTTAATTGGAATTTTAAAGATAAAAGCAGTATCATCAGCCTGAAGTTTTCACTTACTGGATCTACAAAAAGTTATTTCTGTAGTTTCGTTTCTTGGAAGAGAGAAAATATGTGGAGAAGATAATATTTTTTTACATATTAATTTTTTTATATGTTACATAGGGAAAAAGAATCATTCATTTTGAAAACTTTCAGTAAAAAACCAGGACATCTTTTTCACAAATACATGAAAAAGAGGTCCTGTTCTACCGGTTCTGTTGATTATTTTAAATTTTTTTTAATTCCTAGAATTTAAATAGATCCCACTGTAGTTTTTCAAACTTAACCTTGAATTCAGCTTGTTTTTTCCTGGGTTTTGTATTCATAAAGAAGAGTAAAATCAGTGTTAAAGATTTCCTCTGAGGACTGAATTTCATACACTTGAGCTGCTTCATTAGTAAAGAATATCAGGCACAGAAACTTTTGACCTTTCATTCTTTAACTATCCTGTCTACCATAATAATGTTCTGACAGTAAGTTGGATACTTACTGCCTTGTTTTGCTTCAACCTTATCTTTAAATATTAACCTAAAAGTAATCTTGAGTTTGAGCCACTAAGCTTTTGAGCACAAACATATATGGAGTGATCGACAGAGACAAATATTTAGACCTGTGAAAAAATGAATTTTTATTAAGGATTTTTACAATCCTTCAGACATGAAGGATTTGCCACAAAATGTTTGCCGTGGAGCTTTACGTTCTGTAACTTCTATAAATGCAGAGTAATAACTTAAAAGTTTTGTTTCCATATTGTATGTTTTACTTGAAAATCATCTGTTTTCCTGCAGTATAGTGTTCACTCTCTGTAGTAGAAATGCCTTTTCCCATGTTGCCTGCTTGTCTGGAAGTAGGGAATCAAGTTTGCATGCATACACGCCCACATTGAATCTTATACATGAATCCTTAATGAAGTTCAGTTAACAAAGATTTCAGTGTGATTTCTCGATGTATTTGAATATGCATTCTAGAAAACTACTGAGACTAGAAATTCTGAAGGAAAAATCAGGCAACAAAGATATTGCCAAAGTGATAGCTTAAATCAGTGCAGAATCACCAGATCAAGTGTCGATTCAAGAATTTATGCAACGACTCTGTCAAAGATCTATAATAATTTTTGGTCCACGCTGTCTAAAGTGCTTTGAAACTTTCATTAGTGCTGTTAATTGTTAAAACTTTGTATTTCTGCTACATGATCCACATCCCCTGCAAGAGATTCCCTTTGGGAGGTGCAGAGATTTCAAGTGGCTTTGACTTGTGGCATTATACTTCACCTTGGTTGCTTTTGATTCACAGTATTGCAGTTAAAACACAAATGGACATCAATAATGTCACAAGTCTCCTTTTTATTACTAAGTTCTCAGATAAGAATATTTATTAAGAAAACCTCTGATGCATCAAAAAGAAAACATTCTCATTGGCCGGTTTGGAAAGATGAGGCCTGTATGTGGTGTGTCAAATATTTCACCCTTGTGAGAAAACACTTCTGAAACACCATCTTGCTGCTTGTTTAAGGGCAGCCCATCTTTAGTCATGCAAATGCTGAGCTCTAGCCCACAGTCTTCTATGTCTATTCGGCAAATATAAGCAGAGTGTCTCTGTCCTTTATGTCTCCTAAATAGGTAGTAACCAGGCCTCTTCCTTAAGGGTTTTCAGGATCTGTTAACCACAGCACGCTGAATTTTAACCAGATAAATTCTCACAGCTTTGAGATGATTCCTCAGAAATGTGACATTAAATCTCACGTAGAATTGCCTTCTAGATCATAGTTGAAACTGACATTGTAATTTTAGCTAGCATGGTATTCAAGGGTGCCTATGTCTTGTCTTGAGAAAATGCATATTTCTGAAGAGCCAACAAAATGTCCATACTTAAAAACAAATAATTATCTAATACCCTGCTGGTATTTTTTCATTAAGATTTTTAAAAAGCTGAAATTGAGTTGTAAATATGTTACCAATTTCCAAATCCTAAAAGAGATATTATCTGGCTGGAAAAGGGAGACACACACATACACAAAAGACTAGAGAAATTAAACATTTTGATCTAAACAAATAGAGGAGTGTTATGAGATAATAAAATGGTTTAAGATTGACTTTCTCTTTTTACTAGCTCAGAATAGTATGTCTTAAAATGCTTCTCTTCCCAGTTTGGGTGTTACCTTCATCTTCACTTAATCACAGAATGGCTGAGGCAGGAAGGCACCTCTAGTCCAACCCCCTTGCTCAACGCAGGGTTACCTAGAGCAGGTTGCTCAGGACATTTTTTAGTTGGGTTTTGAAAACCTCCAAAGATGGAGGTTCATCTTCCTCCTGAAGTGGTGTTCTATGCACTATTTCTGCAAGATTTCAATTTAATATTTCTGTTTTCACTTGCAAGATCACAACTCTTCTAGAGAGGAGGAGGGGGAAGAAAAAAAAAATAAAAAAAACAACACCCCCAAAGAAACATTCCCCCCCCCCCAAAANAGAATGGCAATATCTCAGTTTTGTTAAATTAAAAGGAATTTTGTTGTTGCCCTTGACAAGGACTCTTAACCAGGATTCTCAGCAGTTACTTGATACCAGTTGTACCATGAGAATGAAAACGGCGTTGGAAACTGTATTGTTAAAGTCTTCTGGCACAATGTTTTATTTTTCGTGTTCGCTTACCTGATATTGCCAAAATGATTGTCAGTCCCTAGTTTCCTTGCAATGCAGGGTTATGTATATACTGTAATGTCATCAGTAGGTACAAAACCAATAGCTCTCAACATCACTCCTCTTTTCTGGAAATGTACTGACAGTTTCCTATACTTCTGGCTTTCAAAATATCATTATTGGCCTTTGGCGTCTGATAGGAAATTTCCCCTGTTCACTTGTTGTAAAGCTGTAGAAAAGCAAAGAAATTGAAATTGTTGTGGAGTGTGTTTTTGTTCTAATATCACAGTTCATGAAATGCTGGATGTTTCTAATATATCTTCAGAGATGTTTCTGTCTATGCACTTTTGTCTTCTCGATCGTGCACAGGTTGCTTATTGAAGGCGCTTTTGTGGAAAGAGAGATAAGGAAAACAGCGCCAGTAAAACAATTAATAGCTCTCTAAAATACTCCTTAAAGCAGTCTTGTCTGCAAGCTATACACCACAGAGAGAATCAGGAAGGCACACTTGAAACACATCTGTATTTGCCTTGACTGGAAGGTGATGCTGTTATTTGTGGTGTGAATATTGACATGCTTTATGGGTAGGGTGTTGTCTTGTAAGCAGAAAGCCTGGACCAGAGCATAATTCTGTCACCGCCCTCCTTTGTGACCTATATTGCTTTCCCTCTCCGTGCCTGCATGCTCTCTTCTACTCCTGCCTTTCCTATTGATAGTCTTCTCCCATCAGCGTGGGGACCACCCTTGCAAAGCATTTGGATGACGCCTTTTGGTAGAGCTTCTGTTTCTGTCAGCTGCTGTGCTGCTGTAATACTGCTAACATATTTATGTACCTGCTTTTGGGGTGGCCCCATATTGTCATGTTTTTTGCTCAGGCAAGAACTCATATATAATTAAAAATACTTGTAGGCTTGAATCTTTTGTGCTAATTGGTTTTCCCCTGAGCCCCTGTTGACAAATAATAGCTCCATGAAATTACACTGGACAGTATATTTAAAACTAATAATAAAAAGGGTAAACTGCCTGGGGAGATTCCTTAATAGAAACAAGGTTTGGAAAAGAGTAGAAAGTCAAAGACCTTCAGTCTACTTGTTCCGTGGGACCGAAGCAGCTGCTGTGTCACATGAGCCAGCAGCAGCAGGCCTTCGACTTGGAGGAATTCTGCCATAATTATCCTCACTAATTATAAACTTCACCTGGCTTTAATTCAGTAACATAACTTACTGAATATTTTTCCATCAAGATGACTTGTGTGTGTAGACACAGCAGGGATTCGTTTAGGGACATCTGACTTTTTTTCTCTTTTCCTATACTTCTCCCTCTTCTATTACGCTAAAGGCCAATAGAGTTCCTGCACATGTGAGCGTAACCATCACATGAATACCAAAAGAATGCAGCATGTTGTTTTTAAAACAAATGCCAAGTAAAGCAATAATAATTTGCTGCTTATGGTAAAGCTTTGCCAATTAAATTATTTGTTCTGCTCCGAAGATTTACATGGGATCCTCACCAAGACTTTAGAAAGACTAGCGGCAGTGTAGCATGTTCATCCCTTTCTCTGATCTGTCTACGCGTCCCTGAGAGTTGCGCGTAGTTTCCATGTGCAGCCATCTAAAGTACGCTATTTCTGAGGACTTCAGCTGGTCTTTGTGCAACTCTAACAACTCTCTAATGTAATTTTTGGAGCGTTATGTAAAACTTTGAGCTGTTTTATCTTGTAACATCACTGTTATATTAAGTTTAAATAAGATGCTAACCAGCTCTTAGTCAAACATCATTATTTCTTGTTGCTCCTTTACACCACCACTGGCAGCTTATTTTGATCACAGGCCTGCATTTTGTGGATGTAAAAAGGTGTGGTTTTGTTTTTCTTGCAGTATATCTCAACACAAAGTGTTTTATTTATTGAAAAGTGCCAGAGCAAAGAAAACTTGGATTTTGAGCTGGCTTCTTACATTTAAACTTTCCTGCAGAGGGCTTGGGATATAGGTACTTGGCATGACAATTTATGAGAGAGAGATTTTAAAGGAAGTGTCACTTATATTAATGAATGTTGTTGTTGTTTTAAGAGGTCTGAGGATTTTTAGCGGTTGAATTTGATTTTTTTGGTGTCGGTTTTTTGTTTTTTAGGTTTGGTTTTTGTTTGTTGGTTGTTTTTTGTGGATTTTCTGTTAGTTTTTTGTTGTTTTGTTGGTTTTTTTTTAAATCCAGCTGAGTAGAACTGTGTATGGATGCCTAAGGAAACAAGTAATATCAACATAAAAAGTTTATTATTTACAATTGACAGCTAACTTGGAACACCTACCTCTCAAGTTAGAAATATCTGCACTGATCCTTCCAGCTAACAATAGCAGCCAAGGGTAGTTCACAAAATGGTAGCGCAGGTATAGTGATTGTCTTTATATTTGCACCTCTACTATTAATATTTGTGGCTCTTCATTGCATGTATCAGAGCAATTATATTCTATTTTGCATGACAGCATTACTTTTTTCTAATTAGTTATTGATTTCTTTAAAGAATTTTAAAAGCTTTTTGAGTGTTGGGTCTATTTCTTTCATGCATTTATGAACCCGATTCAAAGTTGACTGAAGTCAGTGGAAAGACTTAAGACATCTTACTTTCTTTTATTGTTTTTTTGGTTGTGTTTTTTTTTTTTCCACTACAGACTGGATTGTGAAGGCAACAAGGTTTTGGTAACAAGTGATGGGGACTATTCATACAAAATGGAAAGAAACAAGAGACGGACTGGCCCTTGTACTTTTGTATCTGTGATTTGAGGCTGCAAAAGCACACAAGAACTGAGCCATAAGCAGAAATGTGCAAGCGAAGTCTGACGACAAGTTGCAGAACAGGTCCATGGAGCTGTACAGCAGCTGCAAGTACTTAGCACCTCTTCACAAGGTCCCAGAGACAGGCGTCCTTTTATTGGGCTGATGACACTTGACTGCTTAGGAAGGGTTTATTAATTCTCCAAGCCCAAAACCAAAAGTGGTCAAGTAAGAGAATACCAAAGGTGACCAGATTGCCAAAAGTTTTTGATTTCAAACATGTGTCTCTAGAGTGGTGTGGACTTTATGAAGAGGTTTGTACAGCTGAAAGATCAGCACCAGGTCTGTTTCTTTTTCTTCCTATCTGTTCCCCTTGTTTTCTCTTATGCTCAGGGGTTGCCATTAAAATCTTTCCTATTGCTGTAGATCTTGCACCAATTCACTGTGACGTTAAAACAGGAGAATACTGTAATACTACTAATTAGGCCAAAGGAAGGATGATGAAGATTTTTATAGTTATTGCAGATGACTGCTGCAGATAGAAGCAGTTTTTCAGTTGCAATGAATTGTTAGGGCATATCCTGACCTTTTTCTACTCCCTCTTCTAATATGAAAATGAGAATTTTCATATTCAAGCTTCATATGAAGGACTTTGATTTATATGTAGTTTTACTTATCAGATAACATTATATGTATAAAATGTTCACAATTATTTCAAGTTATCCTCTCATACAAATCTGCAGTTACCTGAAGCAACTATGAACATTTTATTTTGTGTGTTTTTCTTGAAATATTTCTATTTTTTAATAGAAATATCTCCTAAAAGGAGTGACAGATTCAAGAAATCCAGGAAAATATGAAAAAAAATCAGCACTTCTTTATCCTCAGTTTCTGTTTTCAAAGTCAGATTATAGTTTTTAGAGACTATCCTGAGGATGGTCTCTTGTCAGGAGGGTAGCTATGAGGCAAAATGGATTTGCATACGGGTTAACATTTATACTGAAAGCAATTTTGAAGTGTATGTCTTTTTTGGTGCCTTATTCCTAAAATGTGCTAGATGCTAACATGTTAGTGCTCTAGGGTAGTATCTATTACTGTTATTTTCCAAATTAAAATAAGTAGTAGTTAAAAAAAAAATCAAGTTTTTCTTGTTTCAGTGAGTAATTTTATTTGAGAAAATAAATATTTCTTTGTGTATCATGATGCAGCACAAGTTCCTCAGAGATGTTCTGTTTGTTTCTACTGAAGAACAGGTAAAAGCAAATGTTGCTCTTTATACCCAAATTTAACAGACCTTTGGCTGATTCCTTCTGTTCTGTGGGGCAGGGAGGCCTTGGAAAGATTTAAGAGGCATCATGTGGGTGAGCATGGTTAAAGAATAAATACTGTCTGGTTCCTCTTCGTTCAGGGATGTTTATTAGAAGCAGGAGTGTGCAAGACGGTTCGGGGCTGTTTGCATGAAACACTGGCAATTAGGTGGAGACTGACACTGCAGAAAAAGTAGAAAAGGTTGGGAGACAGTGATGTGATAAGTCAACCTGTAAAAGTAAGCATATGGCTTGAATATATTTCTTTTCATGTCCTAGTTATTGCTGGATTGTTTCGGAAAGTCATCAGGACACAGAAATAAGTCAATGGTGAGGCACTTACAATTTACTCCAAGCACCATCAGCAAGAATGAATAAATAATAAAAAAATCAAAATAATTTTGAAAAAGCAAGCTCAGCTTTTTTAGGCATTTAGTTTATTTTGCTTAGGGAAGGAAGACAACTGGGAACTAAGGCACTGCAGGCTAGTGGCATAAGCTCATTTTGCTGAAGTGTACAACTATTAAAAGTGATGATTGGGAAAGTCATTTGGAGAGGGAGGGAAACTGAAACAGCTTAGGAGATATAACCATAGCTGGTAGAGACTATGCTTGTGACACCCCAGCTGTCAGATAGATCTAGGTGCAGAAATAAAAATAGGCTTGATGGATCAATTAAACAATGTAGTAAACAGCACTGGTGTTCTCTTATTTAATCTTGTGTGCACCAGCTAGATCCAGCTCACAAATAGTCTTGAGTGGGTACAAACTATCATGCTAATTCCTTTCTGACACTAGAGGATCTCAAGGGAGTTAAACAAGCAGAGAAGGACACGTACCCCGGGGTCTGTCAAGACTCTCTGATAGTATGCTTGTGCTTATTCCTGTGGGTAGTGGTATATGCCCTCAGATCTTCCTTTTCTTTTCCTTTAATCAATGCTTCTTTCGGAATATTATTTGAATAAGGGTAGAAGTAATGACTTTATCTTTTTTTGTTTGTTTGTTTCTAGTTTTTTTTCTTCTACCCTTCCTTGTCAGTAATTCCTTTCTTCCTTTATTATTTGTTTAATTCGCAAACAGTCGGTGCAATAGACCAAAATGTCTGTTAGTCTTTTAACACTGAGAACTGAGACACCACCAGTTTATACATCTTCTGCTATTTCGGTTGGGTATTTGTTTAATTTCTGAATTACCTTCACATTTTTACGACTAATAACATGCACAAATGCTTGCAATTATGGAGGAAGATCCCAACGTTTTTCTGTAAGGATTTTTTTCCTGTCCCGATACATACTTTCCCTGAAGTTAATGGAAGTTATATGCATGCATCTGAAGGTACAGTATATCCCCAAAGGTTTTACTGGAAAATTTGACAATGCTAAAATAAACAGAGGGTTGTGCTTCAGTGAAAATAAATGCTTACTCTGTTAGCTCAGCTGCTCTGGTGCAGGAAAGCGGTTCTCTTCCAGAGGCTCTCTTGTCAGATGCCCATAGGACTTTGGCTCATTTACCATTCACCATTTCCACTGTGTTTGGCAGAAAATCTGCAAAACTGCCAAAATATGATCAGATATCATGGAGGTCCAGGTTCCCTCCAGTCTCTTGCCCCCACTTCAGGAGTCTGAGTCAGGGCAACCTCTATGTGGACGAAAGGCACTAGTAGAGAACAGAAGTTTGAATAGGGGCTGTGGTGACTTTGTTTTTCTCCGGAGACCAGCAATTCTATAGTAGCATATAAGATCTTGAGGAGGGAAGTAGAGACTGAAACTTCCTTGTTTTCATTCAGATGCATTTTGATTGCTCAGTTTTACCAAGGAGTTGATGAACGATGTATTGAAACTGGGCATTTGCTCTGAGTGTGCCATGACTTTCTGTAAAGGTGGCATGCATGGGCTCTTTCACAAAGGTTCTCTCTCCACCTTAATCTAGTCATTTCAGATTGAAAGCCTGGGACTGGGTTTTTTTTTCATTTTTAAAGCATAAAGAAGGTGGGGATTGGGGGTTGAAACAGTGACAAGTGAAGAAAGAAACATAAAAGAATGAACAAAAGTAATGTTTTGTCATTTCCAAAGAGATTAGTCCCCTTCGCTATTTCCTTTCCGCCTACAACGCTAGTGTATGATGAATACACTAATTAGGTGAATACACTATGTAGGTGACGTTCTGTAACTACTCATGTATACTGAATAAGTTAGAGTTGAAGTAGGTATAGTTAGGCTTTTTTTAAAATCTGAGATACAAAGCAACACTGTCCTGAAATCTTGTTGTCAACTTTTCAGCATTTACAGGAAAATGGAATCCTTTTCTGTTTCAGCAGTGTTACCAGGACTGCTATGGTTACCAGTTACCTGCCCATGGCAGGGGGGTTGGACTAGATGATCTCCAGAGGTCCCTTCCAACCCCTGTCATTCTGTGATTCCGTACTGTGGAGCTCCTGCCACAGTGCTACGTGCTAATATCTAGCTCACTAGATAGCAGGAGAAAAGCCAGTGTGTTCATGGAAACAGCGCTTCCTCAGACAAGTAATAATCAGCTTAATGTCGATGTCATGCTGCAATCAGACTCTGACAAGGTTTGCAAATATCTTGAAAGGAACTGCTCATCTTTGAATGCTGTAGATCAAAGCCCAACTGGAAGAAAAGAACCCAAGTATGCTGCATGTCAGCTGCAGAATTTTGTTGAGCACAGCATGTATAAGCGGGAGGCCACTGCTATCATCACTGGCAGGAACAGCCAGATGGACTGGGCTGGTCGACTATTTAAAATCTTGCTGCATAACCACGAAAACTAAAAATGAAGCTTCAGAACCCATTACGCATCTCCAGAGCCCCAGACTGTCTTTTTAAAGCTTCAAGTCCATTTTTAATCTGCGCCAAAGACTTTTTTAGACATGTCTGTTCTCAGGAACTTCTGTCTGTTTTTTGCCATTCATGAGAATAGAATTATTCCTGGGGAGGAATAGATGTAGGGCAGTGGTTCAAGCAATGGGATAGTCTATAAACCCTCCCAGCTCTGACACAGATATGCATGCTCTGCAACTGGGAAAATCATTTGCTCTCTATGTGCGCTTATTTTTCCAACTGTGAAATGGGGGCAATATCTCATCTGTAACTGTAATGCGAGGCCTGATTCATTAATGCGTTTCCAGTGCACTTTGGACTCTATGGGATGAATAGCTAGCACCCTGTGGGAAAAAAAGCACAGCCAATAGGATAAAATATAGTTTGTGTTACACCAGAGTAACCCTCTGGATACTGTGCTTTTGGGGTAAAATCATTCGCTTTGTTCTGCTGTAGTGTCTCTACTGTCTTTGAGGATTAAGAGGTTGTGGAAGGCTAAAGCGGGCTTCTCCATGCGGGCACCTCTGACACCACTGGGGCATGGTGAACCCAGCCTGCACTGGAAGGAGCACGTCACATGCATTACATCTGCTTGCACTGTGGGTCTAAACTGACCTTCAGGATGGCCAAACTGGAATTAAAAAGTGGCGTAGCCAGAAAGGACCTTATCTGGTGTTGTCCACACCTAAGGCTAGAGAATATCTCTCCCTGAGGTTGTGCAGAGCTCCAAAAGCCTGTGTTAGACGTACACTTACTTCCTTGACGTGGAGGGAGGCAGTGGCAGCCTGGCTGGCAGGTAAGGCAGGGAAGCCGATGTCTTAACCTATGAAACCCAGTCAATATTGCACTATGAGATGACCGACTGTAATGCAACTATCTGACAACTTAGGCAATCAGTTTATTCAGAGTGAAAATAAAAAACAAAGAAAAAGCCCAACAGCTAAAACTTTACATGAGGTTTGGTGTTTAGGGGTTTTTTTTTGGTGGGTTTTTTGGGTTTTTTTTTGTTTATTTTTTAAAGAGAGTGTTTTTCCTTTGGCCTAGACTTCCCTTGCAATGTTTAAGTATGGAAGTTATGCAGTGAGAAATATTCTTTTTCAGAAAAACATAAATTACCTAAGAATCACATAGAGAGGAGCCTCTACACCAATTTTTTCAGTCTCTGCAAGCTAATTCTCAGCTATTTATCTTGTAATGACCCCTGTGGGGCTACAGCTGAGGGGTATTTCTGTTTGGGCACGTTCACAGGTGGAAGAACTTCCTGGAGCTTACCAGGTTCCCAACTGAATCACCTGAAGTGTTGCTCTTGTAGTGTGACACGACGAGAGAGTGAGTGCATTTATTATTACCTGGATTATAGCTGTGCTTTCACACCCCATCAGTGTTTAGAGCCTAAAAGGAGCAGAATATCCACAAAGGCCTCCAAGCTAGATAGACAGGGGAAGGATGTTTGAAGAAGTGATGGGGGTGTCCAAAGCCACATACCCACTCACAGAGACTGCAATAGGTACAGAATCCATCCTCCTGCTCTGTTTTGCAAGTCAAAAACCTATATTTAAAGTTTTGCCTGGCACTTAAAATCAGATGCAGAACCAATAGCACCTAAGGTCAGGTGGTCTTGGAAAGAGGTTAACAGACAAAAATCACACTAATATTTTGTAATCTTGAGAAGAAAAAAACCCAAACCAATGCTACCCTAAAATAATTGCATGACATAACATTCCACTTCACCTCTCTTAAAGCATTTCTATGCATGTCTCTTACCACTGTAAAAATGAGCAGACATTACGGGGCAGACTCTCAGCATGATTACATTGATGTAGATCAAGAGACACCTTTGAACTCTTTTTGTTTGTCTGCAATGTTCTTGGTTTTCATGTGGTGCTCTGGAAAAAAATAGTTTGCAAACGTGAGAGTTGAAAGTAGTTTATGGAAAGTTTAAGGGACCGAAATAGTAACTAATCAGGTAACTGCAGTTATTTTTTGTTTACACTCATAAACTGGGGTAAGACCAGTTTCATTTCTTTATGGTGAAACAGATCAAATTTGATCCTACAATAACGGATGATACAAAAATCTGGGAAAAAAATCATAAAAAGGAAAGAAGAGGCACCCTAGAAGAATTAAAGTGCATAGTGGGGATGAAAGAAATTTGAATAAGCTTTTTCTATGTTATTCTGTGATTGCTGGTAAGTTTAGGGGTTTATATTATTATGCTGAAAACTACAGTGTTTCTGAGACGGCATTGAATATTGGCCATGATTACTTTAAGCTTTTTTCACTAATTTATCCCTGCCTAGGACAGTACCATAACAGGAGACTTAAAGCTATGCAACTTGTCTGCTCAGGAGAGCAGCTTAAACATCTTTCTTTTACCTCTGCTGTCTTCCTGAAGCCTGAAGGACTACTTAGTTATAACTACGCCGGGAAAATGTGTTCCAGTACATATCTACCTTCTCTGTATTATATTTGTAATAGAAAATGATTGGAAACTGACACACACTGACCTCTAGTAGATAATTATCTGATAAAATTGATACTTCATTTCAAAATGCCTAAAAAATTATGATGTCAGATTGATGTTTATTCCTAAAAGCATTCTGGTTACTTCCCCTTGATCTTAGATCAGTCCATTGTCAAATTCCTTAAAGGCCGTGCCATTTATAAATGATATGAACTGCAGATGTATAATTCATGTGGAGCATAAAATAAGGTTTAAAACATTTGTATTAAAAAGGTAAGGTGATCCTATATTAAATCATATTTATTGCCTAATTTTAAAGTACAGAATCATTCTGACTGAATTTCAGCACTTCTTTTTATTTTTTAGAATTTATTAAAACAGAAAAGTAACTGTGACAATGATGTTGGCAGACAAACGGGCTCTTTTTTAAAATCCTTGTGTTGATCTGTCATATTATTTTCCATTAGCCGCCCCTATACTTTCTGCAGATTGTTTTCAGCCATATTTTTACTAAATGTTTTTGGGAGCGGAAAGAGCAATGTAAACTGCAGATTTCACTATTACTGTTTTGACACTGCAAGCTCAAGGTTAATGGAATTTCTTTGTGGATAAAGAAGAAAAATAACTACATTTTAAGTTAAATGTGGGTATAGCCAAATTGCAAGAATCCTAGAAACCATTGCTATTATAAAATTATAGTAAAAAAAAAAAAAGAGAGAGAGATTTAAAATTCTGGGTGTATTTTGCTATTTTTTTCTTCCTTCTTATGCACATCTAAAGACCCCTCCTAAAAGTTTACATTTCTTTTCCTACTGTGTAAAACGAACTTTGCTGTTATTGTGTCTTCTCAAACATCTTTGAATATACTTTGAGAAGTATAATAATGCCATTTGATATAATTATCATTTTCTTATTGTTAAAACCGTAGCCTTGATGTCATTAGGAAACTTTTACCAATAGAAATAGAAAGTAAAAATTCACATATAGCATCTGGTTCAAATGAACTGGAAATTTGCTTCTGGAGGCCTCTGTCTAGCAAAATGTAAAGATTCACCAGAGTTCATAAATGGCCTTAACCATTTCATAGGATCATAGAATGGTTTGGGTTAGAAGGGACCTTAAAGATCATCTAGTTCCAACCCCCTGCCATGGGCAGGGACACCTCCCACTAGACCAGATTGCTCAAAGCCCCATCCAGCCTGGCCTTGAACACTTCCTGGGATGGGGTATCCACAGCTTCTATGGGTAACCTGTTCCAGTGCCTCACCACCCTCAGAGTGAAAAATTTCTTCATGATATCTTATCTAAATCTACCCTCTTTCGGTTTAAAACCATTACCCCTCATCCTATCGCTACATGCCCTTGTAAAAAGTCCCTCTCCAGCTTTCTTGTAGGGCATCTTCAGATACTGGAAAGCCACTATGAGGTCTCCCCGGAGCCTTCTCTTCTTCAGGCTGAACAACTCCCACTCTCTCAGCCTGTCCTTATAGGAGAGGTGTTCCACCCCTCTGATCACTTTCATGGCCCTCCTCTGGACTCACTCCAACAGGTCCACATCCTTCTTGTGTTGGGGGCCCCAGAGCTGAACACAGGCCTCCAGGTGGAGTCTCACAAGAGCAGAGTAGAGGGGCAGAATCCCCTCTCTTGACCTGCTCTCCATGCTTCTTTTGATGCAGCCCAGAATACAGTTGGCCCTCTGGGCTGCAAGCGCACATTGCCTGCTCATGTTGAGCATTTCATCAACCAACACCCCAAAGTACTCCTACTCAGGGCTGCCCTCAAGCCATTCTCTGCCCAGCCTGTATTTGTGCTTGGGATTGCTCTGACCCACATGTAGGATGTTGCACTTGGCCTTGATGAACTTCGTGAGGTTCTCATGGGCCCACCTCTCAAGCCGGTCCAGGTCCCTCTGGATGGCATCCCTTCCCTCCAGTATGTCAACCGCTCCACACAGCTTGGTATCATCAGGAAACTTGCTGACAATGTCACTGACAAAGGTGTTAAACAGCACCAGTCCCAATACTGACCCCTGAGGAATGTCACTCGTCACCGTTTTCCACTTAGACATTGAACCATTGACTGCAACTCTTTGAGTGTGACCATCCAGCCACTTCCTCATCCACTGAGTGGTACATCCATCAAATCCATGTCTCTGCAATTTAGAGACCAGGATGTCGTGCGGGACCATGTCAAGTGCTTTGCATAAATCCAGGTAGATGATGTCAATTGCTCTACCCTTATCCACCAATGTTGTAACCCCAACATAGAAGGCCACCAAATTTGTCAGGCATGACCTGCCTTTGGTGAAGCCATGTTGGCTGTTACGAATCATCTCCTCATTTTCCACATGCCTTAGCAGAGTTTTCAGGAGGATCTGCTTCATGATCTTGGCGATTTAAAAGCCATGTCTTTAATTACACCTTTGAAGATCTGACAAGCATATACTAATATGACATTAAATAGTGTTTTGGCAGTATTCTCCCTGAGATTTGTTTTCTTTGAAGTGTTAGCTAGATTTAGACTGACTTTCCTTTAATAGCAAAGAAAAATTGCAAATATAATTATTTCCATATAATACAAGACTTTTCTTTCCAGTTTGTCTTAGTGATACGAATTGTCCTAAAGTTTGCTTTTATAGTTTGTGGGCCCTAGAAGTTAATAGTCATAAGTGAAAATGGGCAAGATTTCAGGAAGATTGGTTGCTTCAAAAAACATGTCTTACCTGTTAAACTTCTGGTGCAATTATTTTGTCCCTCTAGGTCTAGGTATGCACTTGCTCGTATCACACAGAATTGGGCACAGAATGCCTCTGCATTGCTGGCATGCAATGCTGGCGTGCAGACTTCAAAGCAAGGGAAGAGCAAAACCGCTCTTGTGATTGAAACTGGCAATATGCTTCCTTTAGTGCAGGAAGAATTTTGCCCTCAAAAAAAAAATCCATTAACTTTCCTTCTTATACTTTTTTACCCTTACTCTGCTGTGTTATAAATCTTGCTATTCCTGATTCCCAGAACAACCATGAAGCTTATTGTCATATTCTGCTTTTCCACACCACCACTCTACCCCCAATGTGCTGTTGTCTTACTTTTCTCCTCTGAACAGCCTTTTACTCTTCTCCCAGTGGGATATGAAATTGCTTTTCCTTTCTTGTCCCAGAAGTAGCTCTTAAGTCGCTTCAAAATAGTACCTCTCCCACCTATGGCATGGTGCACTGGGCGTCTCTGCGTCACATTCATACTGCTATCATGTTGTGTTGGTGCTGGGTAACTTCTGTCATCTCCTGTGGACATCCAGGTATCAATCCTCTTTCTATGTGCTCATGGCTTTGACTTGGTTTCTAATATGTACTGTCAGCTGTGCACTTGAAGAGGGCACACAGGACAACAATATGGGAAACACCTTCCTTTCAGATTCTGCTTCTTGGTTTTCTACAACTCATGTCTGAAGCTGATCACGAAGTTGGAAGTTGTGTGGGTCTGTGGGACACAAAGCTGGGGGAGATACACAGCTCCCTTGAGTAGAGACCCTGAAAGTTTCACGGGTGAATTGTGCAAATGGAGACCTACCAGAGGTTGGTGAAGGCAACATGTAGGTAACATATGGGGCAGATCAGAGAGCTGAGAGTAGCCTCGATTCAGGAGGGCCTGCATCAGGGCTCACAGAGTAGAAAAATGGGCGTGTTGAAAATAGATAGCAGTGAGTAAATCTTTGATGAAAGAATAGGCACTGCAGCTGAATGAATGCCTGTTTCTGAGTATTCCCGGTCCCAGGCCAGCTCTGGGGCATCCCTCGGGGCATGCTCAGTGAAGCAAGTTTAGACCAAAGTTGGAAGCACAAGGTGCCAGGCTATCCTGAGCTACAGTTTGGGAAAAGTCGTGAGGGGAAAACTATGGTGCTTTGAAAGCCCATATGAGCCTCACTTTAACCAACCCTCAAGATGAAGGCTATGAGACCTGGGGACTGGGAAGCTTCCTGTTTGGGAGGAGGTGGGGTGGGAAGGCATGCCTCTGCTTGTTCAGAAGTATGGCTGTTGCAAGTGGAGACACCGGAGGAAAGTAGTTTGGGGGGCTCCTTTGTAAAGCACCAGCCTCTGGCAGAGAGCGCTGGACCACATTCCAGTTGATTCTGTAAACTTTCCTTTCCAGTGAAGAATAGGGATGCCCCCTCCAGGCTGCTGTGCTCATGTTTTAGATCTACAGAAATATAAAATTGAAAGAAAGCCTCTTTCAAATATCTACAGAAATATGTCTTTCATGCCATTCGCACTCAAAACTCTTCTCTGATGCAGTGCTGTAAGGACTCCAGAGAAGTCAGGCTTTATGGTCACCTCTGTTTCAAAATAATCATCTCCTTGTTTTCCATTGAATCCACCTGTTGCCTTTTCTCACACACAAGTAGTAATCATGGAGCACGCTTTTATTGTTAGGATGCTTTACAGAAGTGCTTCCCAGGTGATATGACAATATCAGTAATAACAATAACAGTTTTAAGGCTGCATGTTTAGTTTTTCAGCAATTTAAGTTTCTTTCTTAAGTGGTACTACTGCATTCATAATTTGACTGTGCTACCCAGTAATAATACTTGAGTTAGAAAAATATGGACTATGAAGAAGAGCTAACAATAGTTACCATTATCTAGATTTTACAGGTGTTTTGTTTTTCACCATACCTCTTAAAGAAACTCTGTATTGTTATTCCCGGGTAAAGATGGGAGGCCAAAACATTTGAAGTTATTTTGTTCAAGTTCACCCATCAAATTCTTAATCTGCTTCAGTAATTTATATCAATAAAATGAGTTTTTGTTGAAACAATAACTGAAATATGGCAGCAACTAAAAAATGGGATATATTATTGTATGTGTTTATTAAAGCAAGATCACACCAGATAAAATCTTCATTTAATGAAAATAGCAGGTTAAGTAACTGATTTTGTAGGCAAGGAAAATATTAGATTTTGTTCTGTGTGGACTTCTGTAATGAATTTGAAATAGTACCACATAGAAAATTCACTATATTGAAGAAGATGGAGATAAGTAGCAGAAATCTGAGATCAATAACAAATTGGCAAAAGGTTTGGTCTTGTTGCTGAAGAAGGTTACAGATGAAGTTTCCTTAGGATCAGTCCTGAGGTTTTTCTTACTTACTATTTCATTAGTACTTTTCACATAGGGAGCATGTTAGTGAGAACTGTTCATGATGTGAAGTTAAGTGGTGTTGGCAGTATGCAGGAGAGCACAGATTTCATACTGGAAGAACTGGTTAGTCCTAAGGAATGGAGAAACAGAGGAGGGGTGGACTTTATTATTGCAACAGGAAGGTTATGGATTTTAGGACCAATATAAAAAGAATTCCTGTTGTCAGCAGGAGTTCACCATTTGGAAGTAATGAAGATACGTGTGCATTAATCTTGCAGGCGATTGATTATGTGCTGCCCCTGCAGCACAACTACACAAAAGGCAAATAGGACTCCAAGGCTTACGAAGTGAAATGCTTGCGGTTGCGCCTGGGAAAATTTAGCATCGTTGTTCAAAGACCTGTGAGACTTCATTTGAAATAGCACCAAATTAATCTAAAATAGAATTTTAGCCATATAATTGACAGAGAGGTCACAAGTACAGGCAGTCTTTTTATTTTGTTTATTTTTGGTGAGCAGTGCAAAATGTGGTAAGCTCTACTGCTTGTGAAAGGCACCAGATCAGCTGAGCAGGTTTCCACCAAGTCGAGCTGTCAGGACAGATGTGAAGTAGTACACATTGATGTGGTATTGCTGACCACAGAGACTTCATTCGCCTCCGTGATGCTTCTTTACTGTGGCCCAGCCAAGAATACGCCCCTCCTCTCAGAGAACAGGAACACCCTGCTTCGGTTTGCTAAGTGCTGGTCTTGCCACAGGGCTTTATGAACCACTTTCTAAATCCTTACCTCACACTTGCAGAACTAGACTGTCTTTTAATGAAAGGTTTAATTATAATGTGGTGATTCTATTTTTCTTTTAAAACAAGTAAATACAGACTTAGTTTTTGATGTTCCTACAGAGGTTCTGTCTGTTTCGACTTTATACAGGTGACTACATAAACTGTAGGAATGTGAAAATAATTTCATTTTAAGGTCACCATTCTTCTTTTCTTCTGATATCTACTGAAAGGATTGTGGTCGGTGTTGCTTTCATAGTAGGTTTCTACTGGGGCGAGCAAATAGGTGACCCAGGAGATAATTTTGTAGTAGTCTGATTGAACACTACAATTTCATTTCTCTTAGGCTGCCAATATTTATTTCTATAATTCACTATGGTCATGAAACTTTCATGTGGTTTGAACAAAATCATTGGTCTCCACAGTCATTGTTCACCATGAATCTATTCAAATCTCTCACAACCATCTCCATGTCATATAATGTATTTTAACAAAAAGTGCTTGTAAAGAAAAAAAATGTTGGCTATTTCCCAATTCTAATTAAGCGAATGTTAATATTAGTTACATTATGTACTTAAACCAGTTATAGTTAGTACTTCCTTAAATGATACTTTTTATACAGTGGAAGACGTTACATCATGAGTAGCCTTAGGTGTTTTACCCCTCACTGACGAAGCTTTGAAGTGTCAGCAGCATGCAAACCATAAGGGGGTAATGAGCAGCTGATGCTCGAGCACCTCTTGCTGGCATTTCTGTGAAACAATTTCTGTGTCAGTTCACAAGGGCGTCACTGGCTATTCTGCTTTTTTGAACCTGCAAGGGTGATGTAACCATGAAAGGGGAAAAACTGGAGAAAATGGTGTATTTCTGTCCCTCCCTTCAAATGATAAGACAGGGATCATCAGGTTTTCCAGGACGAGCCTTATTTCAATTTTGAATTAGACAGAAAGTTTGGCTGTTTACCCTGGAGTGGTCAGGAAAGCCGTCAGGGCTGCCAAGAATAAATCACAGATAGTAATAGCAATATTAACAGTGTATTGCCTTAATAAAGAGTGCATTCTAGAGATTAACAATGGTTGGGTTTGTATCACCACCAAGAGACAACATGTCAAGTTGGCCTTTTTGGTACATGCCTCTAAAACTTGGTCCAAAGGAAACTACATCAGGAAGCACTCCACGGGCATGAGAAAGACCACACTGGATGAAGTGAAGTAAATAATGCTACATTGCTTAAGTATTCACAACTTGAATAAGCATGTGTTTGGAAAAGAAAAAACAGCAGAGGATGGGCAAAGTAACAATTATTTTCGATGCAGGTTAGAATCTGCTTGTGGTTTATGCTTCTTGGAGTAGCTTTATATGAGCAAAGACCGTATCTTTATCTTCCTCATTATTTTCCTTTGTCATCATTCTTCACTTCCTCCTCTGTATCTAACAAGCCTTCAGTGTAGTTTGAGAGGGGAAGGGACCTTTTCCCTATCTCTTTATATGGAGAGGAAATTTTTCTGCCAAACTCTCTTAAAAGTAGATTAAAGGAAAGGAATTTTGAGGGAGCAGGAATGAGTAAGAACATTAACGTAAAAATAACGTTCTTTACAGCAACCCCTATAATGAAGAACGAAAATGTACAGATAAAATGCTTTGATAGCGCAGGACTTGGGCTAAAGCCAAACCAACATCATTAACAAGAAGAGTTCATTCTGCTGCTGCTGTACAGTACAAGCAAAGAAGGTTTGCAATGATAAACACACCCTATGTTTTCAAATCAATTACTTTAATTAAATTCCTTTTATTTCTTCTCTTTTGTTCTCACCTCTTTCTATTCATCAACCTTTCTTCTATACGTGTGTTAGCAGAGGCCTGTGTATGTTTTTTTGTTTTTTTTTTCCCCACTAAGGTTTGATTTCAGTGGAGAAGTTATCCCCTGTGTGGATTTAGCCCAGTATTCATAGACTTAATATTCCCATAATTGATAACAGCTTGATTGGAGCTAAAGTGCTTCCTTCCCCATTCTGCCAAATACACTTGTAGTAGGACATTTCGTTAATTATTTTAAATATTGCTTTCCTAATTTAAGGTCTGGATTATGCTAACTTTATCTGTGCCCAGAAAAAGCTGTTTCTGTGAAGTTCCTGCCCCTCTGGATAGACCAAAGGCGGCAGTGCCACGCTTTTCCCTCTCCTTGTCCTCCTCCTCCTTGTTCTGGGGTCTGGAGGCCAGTCGAGAAGGAAAAGAAAGACTGAGAGAAGAGAGGCTTTGGGGAAAAGGAGGTTTCTATCAGGATACCAGGACTGTTCCTTAATTTAACTGATGAAATGGGAGCTGAATTCATTAGGAAATTTAGCCTTTAGGATATATGGAATACCAATCCTTTCCCCCATTCTTTTGTGTCTGAGCTGTTAAAACTATAATCTTCTACTTAATGTATACATGCAGTGTGTACTGTTATGAGGCCAGACTGGTTTTTTATTCTCTACCCTGTTAGTGGTGTTTATGTTTTTTCCTTGAAAATTCCTTTGAGGCTTCCACAATCAATATGAAATTGCTTTCTATTACCTGAAACAATATATATATATGAAGTGTGTATAATCTGAGCACAATACATCATTGCAGGCAGCAGCAACAAAAAAGCGAGGTGTTGTTTACTGCAGCAGAATAGGAGTGGCTAGTGCCTGTGGTATCCATTCAGCTTGTATTTATTCAAATAGTGTTGAGAACATATTAGCCAAAAGCAAATTTGAAAGGCAAAGAGGAGAGTAAGAGTGAATAAAAGACTTGGGAGAGGGAAGGAAGATAAAAGGCTGACAAAAGCTAGGGAAGGAAAATGGGAGGTGAAAACTTCCGAAAAGGGAAGAGAGGCAGAAGAAGATGGCTGACAAGGAAAAGGAAGGTGAATGGGGGAGAAAGCAGAGAATTTGTATGTGTATGTTTTAAATAGTGTTTGACATGTCATGTTTAATTCTGATGCTATTGTCTGTATGTACACAGAAACAGGCCTAAATTATGTGGAATTGAGAACAGTGCAGTGAACACCTAAAAATGTCAGTTAATATAATTTTTGCTATAAATTTACAAAATGCTAAATCCTTACATAAAAGAAAATGAGGTGACGCAGAGCCTGTTAGAATTAATTAGAATAAATTAATACTTAGTCTCTCTATATTTTTTGAGATATTTTTATTTCAAGATGCCAAATCCTTCTCCTAGTGTATAGTTCTCCCCCTAATATCGCTTCCTCACTTCACTCACCCAGCCCTAGGCTTTTGCCACCGTTTCACAGCCTTCTCACGGCTTGCTATTTCTTCTTTGCTTCTGACAAAGGGTTTCAGTGGTGGATCCCAGGCAATAAACTTAACAGGCTTATTAGCTCATGTTCTGGCCAGCTCTTTACCAGGACTCACTTTGGATGTTGGGAACCAGCAGATGGAAATGTGGATCAGGGCATGCAATAACTGAAGCTTTGAATTCTTACCTGTGTAGATGTGGTTCCACGGAAAAAGCTTGTGTAGTCCTGAAGGTGAAGAAAAGCGTGAATGTATTAGAGGGTTTGTTCCAAATTGTGGCAGGGAGCCGCCGCTGAACTGACTCTCACCGATTTATATTTTTCCTCATGAACTCCCTTTTGAATGTTCTGAATGAGAGAAGTCTTGTATCCACACTCTCTGCTTTCATAGTTATAGAAGCTTGATCTTGATGTGGAGATTTAAGAGGTCTTTGTATGTATTAGTCATTAATTCAACTGATCAGAAAACAAACATGCATTCTATGTGTACTCTTTCCTATTATGTTCTGTGGGGGTTTTAGTCTGGAAAATGTTGATGCAATCTAATTATATCTTTGAGATTACAATGAAAATCCTCTTTCCTGCATTATTGGTAGTACCAGTAGTTTCTTAAATCATAAGAGTGAAATAATTTTGTAAATTTTTAAGTCTTGTCCTAATTCTGTCCTTTTGCAAGGTAGCAAGGAGGGTTTATACTGATGCGTAAGTCCTAAAAAATTATTTTGTGCATGATTTCCTCTAGAAAATACGCATTCTTTTGAAAACCAGGATTAGAACCCACCAGCATTCTCAAAGTTAAATTATTGTGTGTCCTGCTCGGCGTTAAAGTTTTTACTCATTATTGTATGAGGTATGCCTACTAACAAATAATTGCTGTAGTTGTGGTTAAAATACACAAGTCTTCCAAAAGATATATCTGTTTAAGTAAAATGGGGGCTTTGTGCAGAATGGCATAATAACACATTATGGCGCCCATTTGTATCCTCATCTATGTGAGCAATGTTCAGCCAAGATCTAACTAGGTATTTTTATTAGGTGGTGTGTCTTGTTTGTATTGGGTGTGGTGTGTTTTGCTACTTGTATTGGGGGTCACGGGTGCTTTTTCTCAGTCCTGCAAAGTGATGATCCCATGATGATGGGTCATGGGAATCTTGTTTGTGCAGGGCCGGGAGAAACAACTAGCCAATTCGTGAAATATTGATAAAAGTTCTCGAGCAGTTGCTATGGGACTGACTGTGGGAAGAAAAAAGCTTGGTTTGGCCCTACTGGGAAGGTTGACTTTTTCTTTTTTTTTATGTATTTTGGCTACCTTTTGTGGCCATTTAAACCCTCAGGTGGAATAATAAAAGTAAAGGAGAGAGTATCTGTTACCTGAAAGTTACTCCTAGAAATGCAATTTAGCTGAAATAATTGTTAATTCAGTACCAGACTGAGGTTCAGAGAGAGAAGCAATTGACCTCCATTTTTACATATAAAACTTGAGGGGTTGAGGGAATGTAATATTTTTTTCTTAACGCATCCACATTCTGTAAAATGCCAGTTTTATGAAGGAAGAATTGTAGATAATTATATCTTTAGAGCTTCTCAAAGTTTTTTAGGTTGCGTCTGTGTGTCAGAAATAATTGTGATGAATAGGAACAGGTTAGATTTCTTTCTTTCCCTGTTAGTGTTGCTTCTTGGGCTTACTTAAATATCCCCAGGTTGACTCTTATCCTTCTTTCACCTGAATAAAAACTGCTTGTAGACCCAACATGCCAGAGTACATCAGATCTTAACACTCTAGCTGGGTCTACGCTTAATACTCAAGGAAAATAAGGAATTATTTCTGAAATAGGATTATATTTCTTCAAAAAGATTGGTATTTGAAGCTACTCCAGATTTTTAGAATTTGAGAATCCTTTAGTGGGCAGAGTGAGTCTAAATTAAGCAATAAATTCAAAGTGTTATGTTATTGGCATTAGGCAAGCAGGCTGAGGTTTTTCAGAACAACTTAGGCAACATAGATATACAGCCCCTATAAAATGTAATGGGATCTACACAGTTGCAACTCCAGCACAGTTTTGAAAGTCTCTGCTGTAGTGACTTTATGACACTATATTGAAGCAATTTTGCAGTCATTTTGTTTCCTTTTGCTGCAGCTGATCATAGACTTTTTCTTTGCAAGTTGTGATTGGTTCAACTTTTCCATTGCCTTCTGAAGTCTGAGTCAAATTTAAAATGTAAAAATATGTGATTTCTGAAATGCTGTCACTTTAATATCAGTAAAGGACAGGGGGTGGGAACAGAAAACAGGGTCTTGACCTGGATTTAACATGCTGTTGGTAGATTAAGTTTATTTTAGCAGTCTGGGCATCTCTGGAATGAAGACTAGAGAAATTCACTGTTTTTTTGGAACAGGTCATATTTTCTGCAACTTTGATGCTGGTCTGCTTTCTTCCTGTCATCATCTCCTTGGTCTCAAGAAAGACTGCCTGACTTGTTTATGTAAACCTGATGACAGAATTTGGACAAACAGGAAGGTAAGGAAATCAGTTTGCTCTTAATTCTAGGAGCAAGGCAAATATAATCCATATTTCAAGCAACATTTGGCTTTAATAATTGTTCTACAAAGGGAAAGGACGTTGCCCAGACAGAAAGCAGCATTCATGGGGGAAGAATCAGAAAAGTGGAGAAGGTATATTCAATCCTTTGAGATTTATTTGTGCAAAAGTTAGCTTAAATGGAAAACAGAAACTACATTTACTGTATAATTTTTTAATGGTCATAGCTTAGCCAAATTCCCAAGGATAAAATGCTTAAAGAAAATAAGCAACAAAAGAAATAAAATTAAAACAAAATAGTCTCAAGTGTTCTGTAAAACAATCTTGAAGACTATCCAGAAAGTACATCTGTTGTTGGATGATGGAAAAGTACATGATAAACAACCAAATAGCAGTGCCACTGGCATGGAAGAATACATTTTCAGATAGTTGAGATAAAGTTGTGAAACATAATAATAACTACCTCTTGTGTCTGTAGAACTTAGTGCTTTACAGGATAAACCAGGGAACAAGCAAAATCCCTTTCAAGGTGGAGAAAGCCGATGCACAGGCACAATTTACTCAAGGTTGTGCATTAGAGCCCTAACACACCTGGAAACTGAACCAGATCTTGTATGGCCTAGACCGGTGCCTTATTTGATAGGTCATATCACTCCATGGCACAGTGGGGCAAAGCTCTGTCAGTTTTTTTGTAAGTGCGTTTTCTTACCTACATTTTCTTGAATGGTTAGAGGCCTCCTGGAGAGACAATGCACAAGTGTTTTGCTTTCTCCCATCATGTAACTATGGAAAATGGTTAGGGTTATAATTGGACTGAGTTGGTATTATCTGATTAGTATTTTTTAGCTATATGAACAACTCGATACCTGTTTCAATATTTTTATCATATTGACAGTAAGACTAGTGCAAAGCGTGAGTGTTGGATGTTTAGACCTTGGAATTCAACTGCTAGAAGGGAATCATATAATCACAGAATGGTTTGGGTTGGAAGGGACCTTAAAGATCACCTAGTTCCAAGCCCCCTGCCATGGGCAGGGACACCTCCCACTAGACCAGGCTGCTCAAAGCCCCATCCAGCCTGGTCTTGAACACTTCCAGGGATGTGGAAGGCAAAGAGTTAGCATGGCTAAATGTCTGCTTGTATTGTCCCAACATATCGCCTCAGAGGATAAGTGAGGAGGAGGAGGATGGATGCATGAGCGTGGTGTTGACAGTGTCTGAACGTGTCTCAGGGTGGTTGCAGGCTGCCCAAGCAGCCAAACTCCTATCAAAGTTCAATTACTGGAAGCACAGTGCTGAAAGCCCAGATCATCACTTGCACACCTTTGGACTTTCCCTTTGAAACCACTTATGCAAACTCTTTAGTCTTTTCTCAGGATTGGGGGAGTGGGACATGGATGAAGGGTGACTGTCCCTCTCCAATGTTAAGTTTATTTTTACAGGTCAGGTGAGGCATTAGTGCAACATCTGTAAATATCTGAAAAGGAGGCACCCAAGTAAGGAGTGTATGAAGACCTAATTAAAAAATTTGTAAGTTTTAGTAATGTGTATGCATTTTGCTTCTTTCAAAGGACAAGGTGGAGATATTTTTGAACTGGAAATCGTTGGCTCTCCATGTAGTTAAACTGTTGCAGAACCACCTGCAATCCTGGGGAACGTGGACTGTGAGCATCCTCGTACCTCGCTCAGCACAAGTCAGTCAAGGGTCAGGACATGTTGGGCTTACTGTCACTGAAGCTAACGCAGTTTACATAGGTTTACTCTGATTAAGTGCTGTCATAGATCTGTGTGCGAGTTATAAGCCAAGCTTAGGCACTAGCCTTATCATTTTTACCGTACTGAGTTGGTGTTTGCTATCTTTGCTGGGAGCAGGAGGTAAGAGTGAGTTGCGTTTCAGTAGCACGTGACTGTTTAATATGCAGACAGGCATAGTTAACTGGCAAGGCCAGAATGTTGCATGTCAAGGTTTAACTCTCTATTCTACAATAAGATTTCTAGACAGCTTGCCAAAATTCACAGAGGAACAGAGCCATAAAGATCCTCTAGTCAACAGTCTAGATTTGGAGTGACAATGCCAGGAGTCTGCTAAGTGTTAAGGCTTACTGTGAGATGCATCCATTCAGCAGCCTTTGTCTTCATTTACTTACTTCAGCCAGTCTTTTGTAATCGTCTGTGGAGGGAGGGAAGATACAAGTAGTCTTTTCCTGACATAATTTAGATTCAATTTATAGCCTAGCCAACAGCTAGAGAGCGAAGGATCCAGACTTAATCACTTTCTTCCCTGGATCCATTTTTATCTCCTGTGCCTGTGAGAGTGTGAAGGTGTCTGCCAGCAGTAACTATTTGATTTCCCATTTTGGAGCTGCTGCTTTGCATGCATTCACTAAAATAGGACTAGATCCTGGTCTCCTGGGAGAATGCCTTCAGCAGCGAGCAAGCATAGACTTCCTTTCTGCTTTTGCTTCATGTATTTCTGTGTTTTAGACAGAGCTGAAAAGGAAAGATTAAGAGCATTGGTGAAAGTTGTAGAACTATGCATGTTGAGCATCAGGAGTTAGGTACCTCTGTGTGCACATTACAAAGGAAACCTGAATGCATCAGCTCTGTTGGTGGAAGCTTAATTATGAAAGGACTTTATGCGCCTACAGGATAAGGAAATGTCTGAAGCAGGTTTTAAAGATTTAGGTGCATAAGGATGCAGACATCAAACTAAGAATCTTTGGCTCTTGTTTTTTCCCTTCCACGGGTGATTTTGGTGGATAAATGTATCTCAAAAAGTTGGATACAGTTACTTTGACAAGTCTCGTATGTACCATAACTATCTACTGCCTGTGATGCTTCTTGTCTATTCTTTTAGTACTAATTTTAATGATTTGCACATTGGATAGTACATCTTGCTGATTGAAAGGAGGGAATGTATGCATCTGGGAATGTACGCAGTTTGTGAATGCAGAGACCTATGTTTTCAAAATTGCTTGGAAAGTATTTACTGTCTACCAGTAATGATGTGCTAATATTCAATAATAATGTATCATCACATATTAACTGATTCAATATTGCGAAACTTGTGCTATAAAAAAATAAAATTCCTTCATTCTCTATCATGAAAATGGAAACTGCCTGTTAGGATTGGAGGAAAGTAATGATCAGGATTTATTGGTATGAGTAATGAGAGTTGAATGACCTGTTTCACCGCCAGTCTGGTCATTCTGAATTTTTAGCAGGTTGGTAGGAATTAGTGGCTTTTAGTATTTCTAAAGATTTAAAAAGGCAAGAATAATAACTCCATATTCAGTCAGGAGATTATGTTAGAGTAATTTTAAATAGCAAGGAAAATAGTCATAGTCATATTCTGCTGTCTCATTGAAGACGAGATATATGAAACAGATAAATTAATAGAATTAGTTAAGACGAAAATGCCAATGTTAAATTGTAAATACATATTCTGGAATGTAATTTTTTGTTGTTTTTTAACTCTCTGTGAATAGATTACTTCCTGTTATTCAGCTGGGTTTTGTGTTTTATGAACACATCCTTCAAGGGGATGGGGGAAAGGACAAGAACTCCGTCATCTTCTATATATCTTCTATAATCAAAGATGTGATATAGAAAACTGACTGCGTGGACTTAGGGAATTGCAAGTTACTTGATAGAGGAGAATATGTTATTCAAATAATTGCTCAGCAATTGGAGACAAAAAAGATATAAAAATATTTAGAAGAAAAAGTAGGCAATGAAGTAGACGTGATGGTCTTAAGGTTATGACCCTGGTTTCTGGATGTCTGAGTTGAATGTGTGACCTATCCAAAATATGTTAGGACTGAAAAAGAGAAAAGTTAGCCTATCTTCTAATTTTATGAGGTCTTTAGGTCCCATGACAGGCATTCTTTTTTGTTAGCATGAAGACCACTTAACTCTGTTAGGATATTGCCGTTACAACGTGGGGCTGATAGTGCCCCACGTTCGGCACCAATAAATCTGTTGTGGTTTTAGACAAATTGTCCACTGACTGGCAACAGATGCTCTCCCCCCACCTCTTGCACACAGAAAGGAGGAGGAATAAAGAGATTTACAAGTTTAGAAGGAACTAAACTACTTTAATGAAATATTAATAATAAAATAAAAGGGAAATAATGAAACAGATACAATATATACAAAACCATATCAAGCTCCCAGGATGACGTCACTGGCAGGCTCTGGGGAAGTCCCAGACTGGACTCAGTGATGGGTGGGAACTGGATTCCAGAGCTGGAGTCAGGAACACATGGATGGGGATCAAAGGCAGATGAACAGACAGGGTCCTCCTCGGACATCGGCTATTGAAGAAAGAGAGGCTGACCCTTTGATCCNAGAGGCCTAGCTGAGAAGTAAAATTACTGAACAGAAAGTTGGTTCTGTTTTACCTCAAACCAGGACACAGACATAAGTGCTAATGGATAATAGTCAAGCAAAGCAAAAAGAGACTATGTTTGGAACATCTTTTCATGGTTTTTAGAGTGCTTCCACTTCCCTACCATTGTCCTGTTTCCCCTGTGTCTTTAGCGAATATCTCTCTGGAGTCTTCTATAACTAGAGGGGAAAGCTGATGAGCTGCTTATTAGCTAGTACAAAAAGAGGAGCAGTAGAAGTCAATGAGCCCAAACTTCCAGCAGATAAATGAAGTGTTTATAGGTCAAATACTAGCGAGATTTTTTTTTCCCCTTTAGCATTTCCAAATACTGTCAGACACCAACCCCCCCCCCAAAAAAAAATTCCATTAGCTTACAAGAAGTATTAGACATAAACATGGAAATCACCATGATTTATTCTGAACTGAGGCTACTGCCTGCTCTTAGAGAGGTGCTGCAGCTATTCCAGAATAAGAGCTTTCAAAAGGGTACAAGAGGATTGTCTGCAGCTATTTCTGATCTGTCTGGACAACAAGAATGGGAGAATAAAAAGTGAACTGAAAAAGCAACCAGCATGGTATTCTTGTATGTGATTTGTGCTTTACTGCCACTGAAGGTTTTTAAACCCTATGTACAAGTACGAAAGATGTGTCAGAGTTAAAAGAAAGGAAATTCCGATAGACACATCAGTGCAGCTGTGTTTCCAATAAACTAACATTTAAAATTGTTTTATTCTATATCACATAGCATAGCAATATAGGTTTGTAGGCAAAGCAATATAGGTTTGTTCTGTGTTATCAGAGACCTCATGAAGCTCAGGAGTCCTTGACAGTGAGTATCTACCACTAGAAGAAAAACAAATCTGAATTTGAATTCAAGGCAATGATAGGAAAACCATTAAAACTGAGAATAATGAGAAGCTTTTATTTATCTGTTTGAGATAGTATTAGTTATGGCTCTTAAAAAGAGGTAATAAGAATTTAGGGCATCTATGAAAAAAAAAAATTGACTTTCGATAGTAATACAAGTTTGTGGAGCTGAAAAAGAATGAGGAAAAAGGGGAAAAAACCCAAAATACAACAGTAAGAGAGACAACATCTCAAAAGAAGAATAAAAAAGATAATAAAGGGGCTGATAGAAACATGGCTTACAATGTAATTGGTTTTTCAGCAGCTAAGAGTTAACATGACAGATGCAGCCATGGTCATGTGGTGCAGGACAATACAGTGCCTTCTGCTAGTGGAAGAAGCCTTTAGTACCACCTGTAAACTGGCCTATCAGGCATGCTAATTTCTATAAATTCAGATAATCTTTTAAGAGAAAGTTGTTTGTTCTTTTTTTAATTTTCTTTCTTTCTGGATATCTAGAGCTAGAAATACAAGATACAATGAAAAAGGTATTATTAACTGTGTTTCTGGATAATAAAAATGAGAATAAGGGTAAATTTTTCAACTGCTTGAACCAGATCTTTTTCAGGTTGATGTGTGTTTATCTAAATAGCTGACCCTTTTTGTCTAGAGTTGACTCATTACCATTGCTTTAAATACCTTTTTTCTGCCAATTATTTTCTTAAAAACCTCAAAGTTGTGTTTAAATCCTGAGTGAACATCAGGATAGTGTGGTATACCTGTTCTCTGCTTGTTCTCATCATTCTTTTGTGTATCTTAGCTCTAGTGCAAAGGAGAGATATATCTTATTTACGGAAGGTACATAGACATTTGATTACTCAGTCAGTGTTTTATGTCAATATTGAGACAATGTTAAGACAAGATACTTAAATATGATTCTCAGCTACTCAGATTGTGATTCTGATGGTTTAGTTCTAAATTCTATGCATAACATTAAAGCAAATTTCTTGAGATTTATTTATGAATAAATTACTGATATTTATGAAATATGTAACTGTAGAAATCCAATTTAGTCAACTAGAAATCTTGGTCACTTTTGAAATAAATGATTCAAGCATATTATTTTTATTTGGCTAGAGCTGTGGTAGGGGTTTAATTTTAACATGTATGTTAGTTGTAGCTTGAGAAGCAGATCCGTATTATGCAGTGCCTTACTCTGCTCTAGGCTCTAGTCCCAGTATTGTTTGATGAACATTAGTAATCTTACAAGCTTATTGTGCTTAAGAACTGTACTTGTCACAATTAAATGACATGATAGATAGCTGTATCTATGGAGCTCTAATTAATGCAGAACAAGCAGAAATGAAAATAATGTATTTTTATTGTCAGTTGGACAATCAAAATCCTATTTCAAGTCCCTTAAGGATGAAATTTTTCAGCCCTTCTCAATCTTCAGGTTTCTGGATTTATTTGATATGGGGAATGGCGAAGGAAAGAAGTCAGAGAAAGGTAAGAAAGGGACGCTGTCTTCCTAGACGAAGAAAATTCGGTGGGATTCCCTGAGTGGAATATAATATTCTCTTCTGTGAATATAACCTGAAAACTAGATAAGGAATAGCAAGTTCCTGGTGACATAATCAGTGTCAGGTAAAGCATCTCTAGAGAGAGAGATGCCTTTTGGTTTTGACCTTGATGTAAAATATACGAAGGAAATTTATTTTGCTTTTGTTAATTGTATCTTTATGTAACCTTGTAAGAGTGTGACTTTGGATATGCTCTATTTGCTTTTATATTATGACACGAGAAATGGATGATTTCAAATTAACTAGTCAATGCTAGTGCATTAATGATATGCAAGATATTCCTATGGGGTATGATGGTTTTGAAACACAGCAGTCTGATGTGTTGTTCCAAGATATCTGAAAAGTAACTTTTAATGTGGGAGTTTCCGGAAGAAGGGGGAAGTTTGCATCCAGCAATATGTTGGGGCAAACCCTGAGGCAGGAGTGTCTCACTTTGGAGATGACTGTAGAGAGTCAGAGATCTAGTGGTAAGGGATGAATACACACACCTTCTCCTAAGTGATCTTTAGGTACTAGGACAAATATTTGAGGAGGCGAATTTCAGAACACAGTGACGGATAGCTTCAGCCAACATGTCAGCTACTGACATAAAAAATAACCATGTACTTCCTGGATTCTAAAGACTGCAGATCATCAGGGCTCCGTGCTATGGGATAATCATACCTGCAATTCTGTATTAAACTGTGCTAGCTAAAAATCTGGCAATTCATAATATTTTTTCCTTATGGACATGTGGTAAAAACCCAAAACCAAATCCCGAAAACCCAACAACCAAAACACCACAAATCCCAAACAACTTAATCAGAGCTAAACAAACATTAGGAAAATATTCACATGAGGTTTACAGTCTGGATGTGACTCAAAACCATCATAGTGTACTCTTCTTTTTCATGCAGAACTTAAAGTTTTGGGCTCAGTCTGGTCTGTGATTTTTTAAATTTTTTTTTTGAGAATGGAGATCTTGTGTACATGTGTATCTACCTGAAGCAACTGACACCCAATTAACAGCTCTATTAGATAGACATTTTATGGCTTTTAGTGGGGCAGACATTAAAAAGACAGAAATTTACAGTCTAGTCATTTTTGAGGAGTAGTGACAAATACAAAGGGTGGGATGGGAGCAGGAGGTTGCTGCAGCAGAGTTTCTTGCCTAGAACGGTTTTGTGTATGTCATCTCTGCTTTGAACCAACCTCTGCAGCTTCAGCGTTGGTGATTTAGGGCCACGAGGCATGTAGCCCTCTGATGTGCAGAAGTGCTTGGTGAATATCACCATACCTGCAACTGAGGCTGGTCCCCTGCCTGTGCCTTGGGCCACCCTTCCCACATGGAGCTGGCCTTCACAAGGTGCCTTCACAAGGTGCGTTCACAAGGTGCCTTCAGGTGCTCCCGCTCAACCTGGGCACAGGAGACTCCTGCTGCTGGCACCGCAGCATGAGCTCAGGGCTTTCTTGACATGGAGAAGCTCATAAGCAGTCCCACAATGATAAACCACCTCTCTTGCCCTGCCTGCTCATTGGCATAGCCAGAGGGAGGAATATTCACTATTTTGAACTATGTGTTGGTGTTCATAAAATGGAAGCTTCCCTCTCAATCAGTAGTGTTGGTAAATATGAACAAGCATATATAATTGAACTGGGAAGCAGATTTCTGGAGTCTATGGGCCAAATTTCTAGCACACAGGAAGGTAAATGAGATGGATGTAGGTCTACTCAGCGTTCATAAACATTAATATGCTAATGGGCACAGACCAAAGTGTGTTAACATGATAACAACAAAGTTGTGATGTATCCAACATCATATCAAATTACTTCTTTCTTTTCCTGTAGATGCTAAGGGACCTAGCTAATTTTAAGTGTTTGCTCTGTCCACACAGCTGTACAAAATGCCACATTTCACATAAAACAGAAGTAATAAAACAGACCCATAGCCTTGCCTGTCTCTCCCATCCCAGCCCCTGCATTGAAACTGCAGCAGTCCAGCTGTGTAAGCAATATATAAACTTACACCTAAGGGACAACATTTAGAGTTAACTAAATGACCACTTAGTTAAATACCCGCTGTGTCATGTGGACTGATTCTTTTTAAAGAAAAAAGAAACCAATGGAGGTGGTAGCACAGATTAAATGATTGTAAAATCAGTGTAAATGGGATCAGAAGCAGATCCATTAACTCTAATTAGGGAGTGTAGTGTGATCTTATTTCATTGCACTGTACACAGGCTGTATGGCTGTTATTCCATGTGACAGACGTTTGTTTTCTGGCACTTAATTTGAACATAGAATTTATGGTAATGCATCCAAGAACTGATATTGCTAATATACAGCATTAGCATAGCGTGCTCTGTCCCCACTTCTGCTTGGAAAAGGATTCCAAAAAGAGAGAAAATTGCTCAGACTCAGTGGAATAATGGCATTTTCTGTCTTCTGTGGTGAACAATATCAGCCCAATGAGTGCTGGATATAAAGATTATTATTTACTTTTCATCGTAGTGGAAAGCATTTTCAAGGGATTGTGCATTTCTGTCAGGGTATAACATTCTCTCCTGGATGCAGGCAAATTCTGTAGACAGATTTTTGCCTGTCTTTAAACCTTTCACCAGCTGACTAACCCCCAAGGTTTAATAGCTGGTAGACATCTGTAGGCAAAAGTAAGAGAAACCAGTTCATCAAGGAACTCTATCATGCTTCCAACATGTGGCAACATGACTGCCTCTTCACCATCTGTTATTTGTGTGAGGATTTTATTATGTAAATGACGGTACACACTGCGCTCTAAACAAAGGAAAATGATTCCCCTTACAGTATGTTGCGACTGCCAGGCTTCTGTGTCAGCCCCGAAACAAATAATGAAAACAACAGAGAAGTGGCAGACAGAATATCTCGGGTTCTTCTACTTGTCCTCCCAAAAGGGAGCAAATATCTTTAGGAAGAAGTTATTTCTTACATGTATGGCAACTCATCAAGACAGGTAGTTAATGAAACAGCAAACACTTGATGGATGAAGCTAAATCGAAATGAGGTTTGAAGACTTAAAATAGATTGAAGACACAATCCTGCAAAACTATGGAGAGTCCTAAAACTCTCTGGTCTCACTGAGAGCCAAAAACAGGGAACTGGGCCCCTAAATCATCTGCAACAGACAAAAAGTATTGTTGTGGGATAGGATTGGAAGTACATATCCTGCCCTACATCCTGGTTTAAAATTTTCCATTAAATTACCATTTTTTTCCATTTAAATTGAAATGCAATTATCTTAACTGGCATATTTTTGGCAGCTGTGATTAAAAAAAAAAAAATCCCTATGCTGCACTGGATCAAGTAAAAACCCATAGGAGTTCTAACACTGGCCCTTAATCAAAGTCTGCAAAGACACAAAGGCTTTGAGCTAATCTATGCCAAGCCATGTTGGACAGCATGGCACTGCCTAGAGCATCCTTCTGGTGGCATTTAAAGCACCTGGTGCCCCAGGAAAAGGAATTATATCCAAGGCTGTAAATTCTCTGTTTTCCTTATACCCATCTACCGACCAGCAGTGGCTGCTCTGATAGCTACACAATATTTCATGGGAAAGAAAATGCACTACTCTTTCTATTTTATTAATTTATTTATTGTGTGACACCCAAGCGGTTATCTGCACACACACACTTCCTCATTTTGTGTTTCATGTGGTTTAATATCATTAAACTATTGTTGCCTTCATTGATTTACCTCAAATCTTAATTTGAAAATTGGAAAAGGTATGCATTGGGGATTAATTGCTATTCCAAGTGAACTTAAACAGAAGTAACTGAAGCCAGTGCCAGACTTGATGAAATTGATGATTTAAGGGTGTTTGGTTACTTCCTGCATTGTCTTTGTGTGATTTCTTACACTTGTATTTGTCAGCTTTTCCTGACTTAATTATGATTAAGTGTTGAACTTTACAGATAGCCAACTGCTGGTACTGCTGTATTGATTAGTTGTTTTTATTAATGTGTTAAATTTTGTGGTTGCAACAGGAACATATTTTGTGATAGAGCAGCTAATAGCTGGAGAACTCTGCCATGAAACTATAGAGCAGCCCAGCTTTAGCAGGTATTCCTTTTCTTTCAATTTACTTTTTCCTTTTTATTTATTAATTTACATCTAATTTTTGTAAGGATACTTCTGAAGTGTTTTCATGCTAAAAGACAAACCTGTGCTACTTTTTAACAGGTAGCAGCAAGAGAACAAAATACCACTACCAATTACACCGGTAAGAACAAGTATTATAACCGTCTCTTTTTATTTTGGTTTTTTTTTTGGATGTCCTCAAACTCAAAATCTATCCTTTCTGTTATTTTGTTTGCAGAATTAGAAATCAACGGCAACCATAATCCAGTTCCTCAAGTCAAACAATTTGGTTCATATTTGCAAATGTGACATAAGCTTGTTTTCATCATTGCAGGTGTCAGTAACAGTTCAAAATAAATTAAAATATTGATGACTATTACTGTGTCATAATCTTTCCCTCTCACAGTGCATGTCTAAAATTCAGGCATCATTTGAAGCTAAGTTTTTACATAGGTGGTCATCAAAGCAGCCTAATAGATTTTTGTGATGTGAAATAGTACTGAAAGTTAGGACAAAATATGAAATTTATTCTTTTCCATCACACTTTTTAAATGGCTACTTACTTTATATAAATTTCTGAATCCATCCTCCTCTTATTTTATGAACAGTAATATTTTCATAAGTATCAAGGATAAAGCTTTTAATTTTTTTGCTGTTTGCTGCCCTTTGAGGTTTGTTATTCTTTCCACAGTGACCTGTGCAGATGTAGACTCCTTACTTATAGCATAAAACAGAATTAAACTGTAACTGTAGAGTTCCTGTTGTTTCTTCACCATGCGGTGTTTTACACATCACATATATGCATATGATATTCATAATTATTCTATACTCTGAAACCTGGAAGGGATCCATTCAAACAGGAATGCCAATGCTCTTTTTCTTGAGATGCAACATGTTATATGTAGCTATAATTAATCATTCCGATATAATATACTTTGTTTTTTTACCAGTTTGTATACATAAACTAATGGGGAACAGTACCATAGTAAACACTCTGTATGGCTGAAGTCTTTGTAACCTTAAAAGCCTGGAAATGACATTATTAATATGATGTTTTACCCAATGATCTGTTTTCTGTTTTTCAGAGCGCTTAGGTGCAGGGGAAGGAGCTCCGCTCACACGAGACTTGCTGATTTGAACAGGAGCTGAAAAACTTGGGAGAAAACCCTCATCTCCCACAGTCACAGTAGTAGGACTTCTGCTCATGGGGGGTCGTGCACTGCAGCTGCCCCTGAAGGTCAGCACAGAGAGGGCACGGCCACTGCTCCACAGGAGCCTAGGCTGGACGGTGGGCTGCCACAGCCCCTCGGCACCACTGGGGTGGCGAGAGTGGGATGCCAGTAGACGTCTCACAGGCTCTGCAGGATGCTAAACTCAACACCAGCTGTCAGAAATGCCTTCCAAGGCCTTTGGTCAGACAACGGGGAGGGGGCGGTCTTAGGAGATATTAAAAGTATTGGCCAGACTTACAACCTAGGGTTATGGAACAGCCTCTCAAAGGAAATGCTCTGGTCCTAGTTTTTGGACTCCAGGGAAACTAGGAAATGAAGTTGTGGCTTGGTTTTAGTAGTTGGTTATGCCATTTGCACATGCAAAACCCCAAAATAAAGAACCACAAGCAAAATGAAAACAGAAAACTGTAAAGGCAAGGCCTTTCAGAGCAAATTTTGACTCCAGGATGCCAAATTGAAGGTATAATAATTACACAACTGGAATCATTTTTCTATCTTTAGTACCTGAAAATCCAAGCTAACAGTCACACCTCACCTAAATTCTGACATGTGTCTTCTCTCGATTTACATGCGCTTGGTTTTGCAAAACAAAATTCCTGCTTTGTTACTTGATGGTGCTCTCTGTTGGTGCTTCTTTTTTTCCTTTCTGATATCTTCTCTTCATTTTTGTGTTGCTCCCGTGTCTCCAGGTATGTCTTTCAATCCTTCTGTTCCAACACTTTCTCTGACTTAAGTTTTCTTTCACAATGATTTTTTTTCTTTCTTTCTGTATTATCAGTGAACAATCTCCAATGTATTTAGCAACCTTGGGGTAGCTTGAATAGCTAGAGGACAGCAGAATGGATATCTGAGAGTTAATATTCTTTGCAACAGCCAATAGCTTTAAGCATGTCAGTTTATTTTTCAGTATTCCTCTTTTTTTCCCCCCATTTCTAGTAATGCAGATAGAGCTATCCCCCTTTCTGAGTAAAATGCCATAATGTTCACAAGAGCTATACAGATAGCAAATAGTGTCGGTAGCAGAAAAACAGGAAAGCTTTCATCATCAGTACAGAATGGACCTAAAGGTTTTATAAATTAAAGGCCAATTATTCCCTGAGGTGCACAGGGGGCTACTTCCACTGTAATCAATCAGTCTTGCGAATGTGAAGGCAGAACAGGACCTTGACTGTCTGTATCTGGACTTTGTCAGGCCATTTGTTTGTGACCAGAATTGTATCGTTACCCTGCTTTTCAATAAAGGGATGTTCACTGAGGCATCACATTGATATTTTTGAAGTATGTTCCACATTTTCAAAGGAATGAATTTATCAGAAAAGAATTGAAATGTCTAGCTGTTTCAGTACGCTATCAAGATTTCACCTCATGCTGCTGTGCAAGTGCGTTCATTTTTCACCTACTGGGTGTAATGGGAATGAGTTCAACAAATGAAAGCACATTAACAAGGAGACGATTCGGCCAAACCATGTTCCTTCCTCCTAAAAAATAAAAAAGCCCTGAAAAACAAACCCCAAAGGCACCAGCTTGTTTTCATTACTCAACGATCAGATCTGATCCCCAAATGATATAGTCAGGGACAAAGTTGGCAGTAGACTCATGGGATTTCAGCAAAGTTGAGCTCCTACTCTTCATCTGACCTGTACCTGGGTCGGCTGCTGCCTGAAGGAGCTTAGTCCTTAGGCATCTCTTGCTTTATTGTCTTAAAGCTGTCTCTTTGTGGAAAATCATGTCAGGCTTTCATCTCTGAGTCCTGTACCAGGCAGACCCTTTGCAGGTATTTTAAGTCTTTTGGTGCCTCTGTAAAATATGGCCTTTAGCAAGAACCTTTGGACATTCCATTGAGTATGTTCACTAAATCTGAGGAGGGTTGCTGTTCTGGCTGACACATATGGCTCACGACCCTGAGAGCTAAAGAGCTGACTGCAAGACCAGGCAGCAAACCAGGCTAATTCTTTGGGCATTGAATCTTCAGTGTTACTTGCTAATATGGCACGAAAGCAGTGGCTGAAGGTGCGTAGTTACTCTGTGACATGATTATTCTTCTGGAACCTATGGAAAATGGGTGGGTGAGCCCAGTCTGGGTCTTTGCTGACAGGCCAATTGGAATAATTGGTGTCTTTTCTGCAGCATTTCTCAGCAGAAAGAGCAAGGCTGGAGCTGAAAGGAGGAAAAATCTCTTCATGGAGCATTTTATGTCTAGGATTGAGACCTTTTGAAGGATTTAAGTCCCAAATACAAATGAACCATCTGACCAGCTATAACAGCTATTGGGGGACAGAGGGAGAAAAGAGAAGGGGGGACAGAAAGGGAACCACATCCAAGGAAGGTGATGCTGTTTGGAAAAAATGCCTCATACAGTTTGGCATCTAGTTCTTAACATGCTATTGCCAACCTGCAAGTTCATTTGAGGTTTATAGCAAGTTACAGGAAGAATAAAAAGTTAATCATGTGCAGAGCCTTGGTGTTGTATTCTTGCCATCTATTTCAATAGCAGTAATAACATACAGACTGAGAAGTGATTACAGAATGGCACAAGCGGCTTTCTACTCGAGTTTGCAAATGTATTTCCATTTAAAGCTTAATTTTTATGTTTTGCATCCAAATGTAAGAAAACAAGAGGATGTGAGGTCCAAGAACACTACATATGGGTTGGATCTGGGGTCAGATTTTTCTAGCAGTTTTTAGCTGAGTTAAACATAGGGACTTTTCACCTAATATCTAAAAACATAAACAGCAATACGAGGAAAAGTGGGGAAACTCAGTGATGAAGGTGGTTGCTTAACAGAAGACTTAACTACATGTTGAAGCCTGTATCTTTGTAACAAATCACAATAGCTCCTATTAAAGATTTTGGGGATTTAAAGCTGAGGAGAACTGTGGAAATGCTGTCTAAGCCTGGATCTAGCTCTCCAGACTAAAGATTAATTTAATTCTCTTTTTAAGAGCAGCAAAGTTTATTTTATTCTTGCTGGGGGTTTTTTTCATAGTTATGAACTTTACCATCATCTGCTGATATCAAAGATCTTAATGCATCTAAAATTATCATCGGTACATTGCTACAATAAAGTATGCTTCTCAAATAATAAACCATGCACTAGAAAGTCTTTTCAGTGGATAAACCTTTTTCCTTTCTCTTTCTGAAATAATTTTTGAGTGGTAGTCACCTCTGAAAATCTGCTTTCGTCTTGTACCTAGCTGTAAACTTGACAGAAGGTTTTTATTCTTTGCTCTCATGTCACACAAACGGAGTGGCAAATTTCACCTATGGCAAATCTGTGCCTTTAACTACATCTAGCATCTTTATTACCATCTTAGCATGCATCTGAGTGATCCTGATACATTGTAAACACACCGGACCCAAAGTATGTAGCAACAGCATATAAAGATTTTTGTATTTTTTTAAAACACTTGAAATTCAGTGAAAGCTTGCTGTGGATGAGTGGTCCTACTTATTAGGGATGAATTCTAACAGCTCCAGTCCACAAATTAATGCTGCCCTGTGGGAAAAATACAGAAATTTATTTTAGAAGAAAATGTTGCCTTTGCATTTCTTTACTTCTTGCCCTTTTTTCTTTGTTTGATGTATCAGTTTCTTGTGCACTGCTTTTCTTGTTTATCAAAGTTACTAATTTATGGCCTGTTGATGCACAACACTGCTTTGATCTTAAAGTTGGTATTTGGCTGACAGTAAGATGAGAAGCAAAAGTGTGAAGGATTTTCCCAGGATAGGACAAGAGTTATAACCATGCCTCTAAGTGAGAAACTTAGGCAGGTAAAGAAAGGTTGGACTGCAGAAAAGTGGGACAAGACTATTACTTTGTTTTGGGAGATAATATAGTTTGAGTTATGTGTTTAAAATACTTAGTAAGATTGGTTTATATTCAGCTACTTTGAATTGTCCAGCACTTTCATTACATAAAATAGTGACGGCTTTTGATTGATTTGATTTTTATATTGCCAACTGTCCTGTCTATTTCCCATAGTTTCTTGCCTCCTTTGCAGTGTTTTGTCAGATATAGCAGAGAAAGTTTTCCACTTATTCTAATTGGAAAAGTTTTCTCAAAAGGATACCTCTTTGGTTTTTAACCTTGGGTTGTTTGTTCAGTATTGGTTCGATCACCTTCTTTAGCAAGAGAGCATAAAATTTGTTTAACAGTGCAAATATCTGGCCTAGCCTAAGTTTGCTGAGATTTCTGGGTACATCTAATACTGTTTGTATAGATCTATCATATTTATCTGCATGGTGATTATACTGGCCTTGCTGCAGTACTGATTTGCACTAGAAATGTGATGCCTGTAAGTACCAGCACACTCAGGTTCTAAAAGAGTTGGTTGATACTTTGAATTTCAACAGAAAAGACAGGGGAGAGAGGACATTAAAATTCTGTGGAATAATTTTTTTTTTCTTCAGCGTTGCCACTAAAGAATTTAAAAGCTAAATCCTGAGGCTTCTTTCGCCTCCCTCCATGAAATTTTACATTTGAAAAAGAGTCTGAAGGCTTAGTAACAATTTATTAAGAATGTAAAAATGTCACCATCTTTCACGATGAAGTTTCATCTCATAAAGATTTGTCTCATTCTTTAAAATGAGGAGAAGTTTCATTCTCATGGTTTGCCACAGTTGAGTCCCATGATGGGTATCATATAATGCATATGATTTACACATATGCTTGGTTTTACATTCATCTAAACTACAATGCTTGTCAGCTGCTGCCTGGTTGCCATTGTGGCTATACTCCTAAAAGTGAAGGCACGTGGATATCCTTGTAGCTCCAGCACTGCAGGTAGGAATATTAGGTGTACGATTTCACTTATTTCAAGTTATCAAAATGCTGGAAGCAGAGGTCAATGCCAAATCGATGAGCATAAGAATAAAAATAGTTAATCAACTACTTTTATTTTCTCTCCTAGAAGATTGGTTGTATCAATAAGAAACGCCAAAAACTTGTCTTTAAAAGAAGTAATTTTTAGGGAGCCAGACAAATGTAATGTACAACTTATCTGGTTCGCTGAAATGTTGAATGATAGATAAAGATGAGTTGAGTTGGAGTGACTATGGTGAGAAAGCCGAGTTCCAAAAGTAAGACAGACTAGAGTAATGTTTCAGTGGTAGAGGTATGTCTGTATTTTTCTCATAACTTTCTAGGGAAAAAAAAAAAGAATCTTGTGCATGTCTTCCTCACCTTGAATTTGTACAAGCTAGCAGCCAATTTAATAAATGACAAAAATATTGCTATGTTAGGATGTTCCCGATATATATTTGAATATAGTAATAATAATACTGTACAGTACTGCATATGTATTACACATATGCATTTTTTCTGCATCCACTAAGTATGTGGAATAATTCAACTTCTGTAATTTATTTTGTTAAAAGATACACTACTTTTATAACATTTATGGATGTACATACAATTTATAAATTTAAGACACTAAGCCTATTTATTTCTGATTTTTAACTTCTACTGAAACTGTAGTGTCATGATGGCATGTACAGAGTAATATCCTTGGACTTCCTGAGGCCTTGGCTGGCAGAGTTGTCAAATTAAACTGGGACTTTTTGTAAATGTATCTTTAATAAATACATATGTCTGTCATGCTTCCTTACTCAGTCATATAAATCAGACTGTATCTAGCTGTCAGATACTCTCAACCCAGTTGTCCTAATCTGTCAAGTAAAAATTATAGCATCTAGGCTCACATCCTTCTCTGAAAATATTTATTTATACCAGTGACATGTCAAGGACACACAATTATTTTTTTTTTTCCCCAGCAACAAAACCATTAACTGCTGGCTCAAGACCCTGCCAGGAGGGCAGTGGTTGATACATAGAGAGAATTTATAAAGGAGGAGCACACCAGACAAGCAAAATAAATGCTGGATAGCATTTTAAAAAATTCTTGTTAAATGCCAGATATTGAGCATTCAGGTTTGTCTTAGTACACAATAGTAATTTTATGCCATTCATCATCTTCGCCCCCATTCATCTACAGATGAGCCTGCATTCCTGTGTTGCAAAGAGATGTAGAGGTTGCCTCCAGGTTTTGTCTCTCTGCAGTATCTAGTAATTAACCATTACAGTTCTAATGACACGTCAGACACATCATAAACTATCCCTGTATCTTGAGAGAAGGAGTTAACAAGCTGCGGAGAATATGAAGCTATTGCTTATCCTAGTTCCATCAGCTCTCCCTGAACAGAGAATATGGTTGAGAGTCAGATGTGGGAAAAGAGTGGATGAAGGAATCCTTGGTATTTTTAAAAGAATAAAGCTTTTTATTACATATGCATGAACAGATGTTAAAGAACATCACTTGTCACTTTTCTTTTTTAGCAATTTTAGACTGTACTCTATGTAAATCAACTAATAAAACTCACCTGCATTTATTTTAAGACAGGAAGAAAATAAATCTTAACTCTTTGAAATCTATTGCTTAAATAATTAAAGAATCAAAATCCCAGTTTACTTCAAACTTGCAACTCATTCTAGTCATCCTGCAATACTTTTTCATTTTTCTTTCTTGTCTCTGAGATGAGTACGTTCTCAACTACTTTTTTAGGTGTGATAGATGCAGCTTTATTTTGAGCTTTCCATTTATGTGTTCATGTTAGCTAGTTTCTATGATGATCTGCATTCTTTTGCCTAAAGGGTTTATTCTTGCCGTGTCCTGTAAGATGAGATAATGTAATTTCCTCCCTTTCTACTGTAGTATGTTTGAGAGAATTGCCAACTGTCCAAAATAAAGTTAGAAAAATCTTGAGATAGAAAAGTAGGATTACAGTTTGATACATTATGAGAAGATCCTTAAGTTTTGGACCCCTTATTCTGGATATGCTGTAGGAAGTATGGACAAGAGGGAAGGACACCTGCCCCAGAAGTCAGGAGGTCTGTTCTTTCACAAGCCAAGGGCCAGCGGGACAGGACACAACATGAGGGACCTGAGTATTGTGACTTTCTCTAGAAATCTGCCATAGCTTGTCTTGATCACTGTTTAAAACAAGGCCATAACTCTGCTTTCTACAGGAATAATCATGGAGGGAATTGCTTTCAGAAGAAGGGTGATACTTTCTCAATAGTAATGACTGCTGCCTCCATGCCAGAAGTGAGTGGAACTTGAGTGAATGCATTGCATGTGAGAAAACAGAGTGGGAACAGGCTGGGGAGGAAGCACATTGCCTTGCAATCTTGAAGAGGAGTTAATCACTTTGGAATCCCCCCAGGTATATGACAGGGAATTGAACTTATCACAAGTGAAATCTTTCATCAATGGCATTTAACTAGTTATCTTCTTGTCTGACAGACTCGCTTGCTCAACAGAGAATAGAGTCCCTTTTTTAAACCCTGTTATAATTGTTTTAATAATATTATTTATAATGAACTTTTGGAGAATGGAAATATGATATCTGAAATTAAAAAAAATCATCCTGAAAGTAAAGCATTTTTAAAAACCAGAACCATGGAACCATATAATGAAGGTTGGTTTGGGTTCCCTAGTAGGGGTAACTTTTGTACTGTTTGTTTGCTTTTCCTAAAACGCTGTTTGTTTGCTTTTCCTAAAACACCCCGGGCTAATGCAAGCATAACCATTCCATTTAAGGCAGGACCTGATGAAGAGCAGTCCTATGGACTGTGATAGGCTGTGATGGATGTTTGCTGTGATCCTTTCTGCACTTGAGATCTGTGTATATCTGAACTAGCCACAAACACCCCAAAGGATTTTTGAAACCAGATAATTAAGTAACTGCAGTTCTGGTAGTTACCATGTAGCAAAACTATGGATGCAGAGCTAGAGGGATGTGGAAAAGAAACAGTGCAACAGCTTCAGTGACTCAAGCCAAAAGCTTGAGAAATTTAAATAAAAATTATGATTAAGTGATAAGAGGAAGAAACCTTGGGTTTCAATCTGATGAAACCTGAATTAGAAACAGAAAGAGACAGCAACAGCAATTAAGTTTGGACAAATTCTATGTTTAGAGAGGGACAGACAAGATTAAAGTTGCTTTCTACCTTGAAATCCGGATAGTATCTTAATTTTAAATTGGATAAATTGAATGTTATTTCTTCACAATTTTACAAGGAAATCCATCAAAAGTGGGCTGAAGAAGCATCTATTGTAGATCCAGACGTATAAGGAAACAATGAGAGAGCGATCGACTTGGGGAATTCTGCTGTTTTTCTTGAGGTAATAGCATTGTGAGGCACTGGAGCAGGTTGTGAGGCACTAGAACAGGTTGCCCAGGGAAGTTGTGGATGCCCCATCCCTGGAAGTGTTCAAGGCCAGGCTGGATGAGGTTTTGAGCAGCCTGGTCTAGTGGGAGGTGTCCCTGCCCATGGCAGGAGGGTTGGAACTAGATGATCTTTAAGGTCCCTTCCAACCCGAACCATTCTCTGATTCTGTGATTCCTCCTGGTTTTATGAAATCTAATTCTTTTTTGTCATATTCCCACAAATTCAAGGTAATAGTAGTGTTAATAGTATACTATATGGATTTACGTTCTTGAACCTTTTTCATAATGTTTCATATAGGTCTTTTTCCCCAAATAAGCCACTGACATTCTTACATTAAATTAATTTAGGGATTAAATTGCAGGTATTAGTTGCAGCAAATTCACCTTCAACCTTCTCTAGAGAAGGATGCAGTTCTTAAATACACATAGTGAATTAATCATGAGCTTGTTTCTCTGAACAAAAGCTGTATTTGAAAGAATTTATTGTGAAAGAAGTTGTATCATACATAATGAAGTGTTACAAAAGCCCTGAATGATTTCAAGTGACTAACTCCACATTAAGCATCTGTGCCTGGAACAGCTAGAAGTAAGTACAGAGGGCCTGATGTAAAGCATGTTGAAGTCAATGACTTTTTTCCATTGTCTGCAGTGGACATAAGGTTGTTCAATTTCATGGGACGGAAAAAATTTATTTTATGGGACAAACATGCACAAAGAAACACAATTCATTCCTTAAATACGTGTGCTTGCTTCCTGATGTTTTTTAATGGGAAACATGTGTGCACTGTGAGGTGAGCACAATGAATTACCCAGATTTTTGAAGGGAATTAGTCACTTTTGCAGGAGAATCAATATCCAATAACAGGAACTGATCAACAGTTCAGTTGAGCATGCCGACAATGTGCTGTGAGATACTAGCTTTCATTGGTTTTCTGATTCTTTAAAAATTAAGGGTTGAAGGACCTAGACTGTCTCAGGATCAAGCATTGAATTTATGTCATATTTTTCTAAATCTGGAAATGGGACAGCAAAAAGTGTTGCTGTAGAATTAGTTTATGTTCCTTCAGGTGCTGACGTAGCAGGAAAAAATGAAATGAATGGTTGCAAGCTGCATGTGGCTTTAGCAACGAGAAAGGGCTCTAACAAACTAATAATTGTATACAATACAATAAAATATTAAAAATTCACTATCTTTTGTGTCCTGAGGAACTACTTATTCCTCCAGACTATGAGCCAGATCATGAAGATCAATCTCAGCAAGAGAAATAATTATCATTTGATATTAAAGAAAGAATTCCAACATTTTATAGTCACTTCCTAGGTATAATGATTTTTTTAAAACATTTTCTTCATGAGGGACAGAACTCATGCCTTACTGTAGTATGTTATGCACAAAGGGAGTTTGTTTAACAGCCAGCTAATCCTCCAATTCTGTTTAATTAATTATTAGAAAGCTGCTGTTGCACTTGTCATCTTGCACAGATTGGAGTTGTCCAAAGGCTTTTTTAAAATGTATGTCTGGAACCATGACTCTTAAATGTATATATATTTATATTTTAATAATAATTTTGCATCTGTTTCTAGCTAATGAAACATGTTAGTTGAAAGAGAGACATTTCTTTCCATACAATTAGTGTCCATAAAGGTATTTTTCTTATGGGAACATTCAAAGTCCACACTGGATTCTCCCATTTTATTTTAAGTGTCTTTGCAATTGGGTTAACAGCTTTTGGAGACCCATTGCTTGGTGTGCTGGTTTTGGCTGGGATAGAGTTAATTTGCTTCATAGTAGCTTGTGTATGGGGCTATGTTTTGGATTTGTAATGAAAATACTGTTGATTACTGTTTCAGTTATCGCTGAGCAGCACTTACACAGAGTCGAGATCTTCTCTGCTCCTCACACCACCCCATCAGCAAGTAGGCTGGGGGTGCAGAAGAACCTGGGAGGGGACACAGCTGGGAGAGCTGACCTCAACTGGCCAAAGGGATATTCCATATCATATGACGTCATGCTCAGCAATAAAAGCTGAGGGAAGAAGAAGGAAGGGAGGGCATTGGGAGTTATGGCATTTATCTTCCCAAGTAACTGTTACCTGTGATGGAGCCCTGCTTTCCTGGAGATGGCTGAACTCTGCCTGCCCACGGGAAAGCATGAGTGAATTCCTTATTTTGCTTTGCTTCTTCACGCAGCTTTTGCTTTACCTACTAAACTGCCTTTAGTTCAGCTCACGAGTTTTTCCACCTTTACCCTTCCAATTCTCTCCCCACCCCACTGGGGGAGGATAAGTGAGCGGCTGGCTGGGGCTGAGCTGCCTGCTGCGGTTAAACCATGACACCTGCTTGCTGTACGACCCTTGAGACTCTCTGATATGGATGTCTTCTCAC
>VWZL01001366.1:301549-478251 GCA_013396915.1 Stercorarius parasiticus
TTTTGTGTCCTGAGGAACTACTTATTCCTCCAGACTATGAGCCAGATCATGAAGATCAATCTCAGCAAGAGAAATAATTATCATTTGATATTAAAGAAAGAATTCCAACATTTTATAGTCACTTCCTAGGTATAATGATTTTTTTAAAACATTTTCTTCATGAGGGACAGAACTCACGCCTTACTGTAGTATGTTATGCACAAAGGGAGTTTCTTTAACAGCCAGCTAATCCTCCAATTCTGTTTAATTAATTATTAGAAAGCTGCTGTTGCACTTGTCATCTTGCACAGATTGGAGTTGTCCAAAGGCTTTTTTAAAATGTATGTCTGGAACCATGACTCTTAAATGTATATATATTTATATTTTAATAATAATTTTGCATCTGTTTCTAGCTAATGAAACATGTTAGTTGAAAGAGAGACATTTCTTTCCATACAATTAGTGTCCATAAAGGTATTTTTCTTATGGGAACATTCAAAGTCCACACTGGATTCTCCCATTTTATTTTAAGTGTCTTTGCAATTGGGTTAACAGCTTTTGGAGACCCATTGCTTGGTGTGCTGGTTTTGGCTGGGGTAGAGTTAATTTGCTTCATAGTAGCTTGTGTATGGGGCTATGTTTTGGATTTGTAATGAAAATACTGTTGATTACTGTTTCAGTTATCGCTGAGCAGCACTTACACAGAGTCGAGATCTTCTCTGCTCCTCACACCACCCCATCAGCAAGTAGGCTGGGGGTGCAGAAGAACCTGGGAGGGGACACAGCTGGGAGAGCTGACCTCAACTGGCCAAAGGGATATTCCATATCATATGACGTCATGCTCAGCAATAAAAGCTGAGGGAAGAAGAAGGAAGGGAGGGCATTGGGAGTTATGGCATTTATCTTCCCAAGTAACTGTTACCTGTGATGGAGCCCTGCTTTCCTGGAGATGGCTGAACTCTGCCTGCCCACGGGAAAGCATGAGTGAATTCCTTATTTTGCTTTGCTTCTTCACGCAGCTTTTGCTTTACCTACTAAACTGCCTTTAGTTCAGCTCACGAGTTTTTCCACCTTTACCCTTCCAATTCTCTCCCCACCCCACTGGGGGAGGATAAGTGAGCGGCTGGCTGGGGCTGAGCTGCCTGCTGCGGTTAAACCATGACACCTGCTTGCTGTACGACCCTTGAGACTCTCTGATATGGATGTCTTCTCACACTATCAGCATGACAGGCATACTGGCTCTAAGTCTTGACATCTAGTTTTAACTGTATCACTTCAGTGGAAGAAATAAAAAAGCTCCAATAAGTTTTGTGGAGAACTAAGCAGTCAAGGGGTATACCATTATTTTATTTTCCCAGAAAATTATTTTTAAATGAACAGCAGAAGTAATAATCAGCTGCTATTTCAAGCTGGTTAATGTTCTTACAAAATGAAATGGATAACTTAAGGACAAGTAACAGACTACAAATTTGTTCATCTGTGGAAACAAACAAAGCAAGAAAAAGTAAGAGAAAGCAAAAGGCAATGCTGAGTTTGAAATAAGGGTGAAGAAAAATCGGGTGGCCCTTCTTTTCTCTTGTATTGTTTTCTTACAGTGTTGAAAGGGCCACACAATGTAGTCTTCTTTTACAACGAATCTTACAAATTGGGAGGATTTGCTTTTAATTCTTCTAGGTGGTGTGGGAGAAGACCAGCAACTTTCGTGCTTCATTTCCTGACCCTATAAACACTTACGGATTTTGTTTGGTTTCAAGTGAGAAGGCCCACTGACATGCAGAGGGACTACTCCGGAGCTTAAATTTAAGCAGGTGTGTAAGCGTTTGTGGAACTAGGGCTTTTTTATATTTATTGACTGACAGGCTCATTGCCCTACAGGGAGTACTTCACAAGAGTACTTGCTTCCAGACACTTTTTTTCTTTTTGGAAAGACCACTTTTAGGTCTAGCCCTTGTTACAGCTCCACAGATTTACGCTGTGAGAAGACCTGGAGTAGTGCCACAAAAGGGGGACTTTGGGCAGGGTGGTGTGGTCAGCCATGGTCTGAGTGAGGGCTTGTAGGCTGCAGTGAGTGGTTCCTTGTGCTGTCAAAAAATGTATTGCATGACGGTCACAGCTTGCCCTGTGAAATACACTCCTGGCTGTGCTAGGAGAGGAGTTCTGACACAGCTTTGAAGAGACCAACCAGAAGAGAAGTATGACAATGGGACAGAGGAGATGATGCTGATAATTGCATTGTTTACAGGTGTCCTTTTGGGAGCTTTAGGGCTGCAACAGTTGCCCCAGCTACAGCTTTGCAGAGCAGCTACAAGTTGGTGTTTCTGAAGACTTCAGGCTGGCCTGCATGGTGGGTCTGGGAAGACCTTCTCCACCACAACTCCTTGTACAAAGCTTTTTTTTCCAGCTTTATGCTGATACAAGGGAGGGGTGAAACACATCATCCTGGTTTTTACACAGTATTTGCTTGTGTGAGCTGTAGAAAAATTACAGTTGTCTTCTTGGGATTCCCTTTATCTTTGGAGGGGGTTTCCTGTATCTTCTGTGGAATCAGGATTTGTCCTTTTATTAATTAACTCCAAAAGGGACACTTTGATACTATGCTCTAAGTGACATGCATTAAAAAAAATCCTGAAATTTATTGAATTTGCATGTACAGCTCCTCTTATCAGTATTATACCATTAGTCCACTGACTACCATTGATGAAATTTATTAATACATTGAATTCTGTTTATAAACTTCTTTCAAGTAAATAAGACTTTGTGTAAGACATCAGCTGTTAAAATGGATGAAGACTTTAACAATTCTTATTTATGGAAGAAGAGGTATTTCTCATTGGTAAAATTCTATAAAATCAGATGGTCTATGAGAAACTATGCTAAATAGACTGCTCTTGTAATCTGCTGTTTGATTTTTTGGCATGAGTATTTGTGTTAAATTTTACATTCACCTTGTAAAGTTCATTCTTTCCTAACTACATTATACTGCTATTATAAGTGCTCCAGTTAAAATGACACCTTTTTATTATAGGATGATCTGCTAATATAGCTACAGTAAAAACTTGTCAACCTTTCCATTATAAATATAAATCCCTGTTTTCAGGGACTTTAAACTCTGCTATAAATACTCGTTCCAGGCTAACATTTGGCATATAAAGCCTCATCCAAACAGCAAAGCTATTTATTATAGAATTACTTTAGCCATTTGAAAATACTTTATCGCAGAAAAAGTGGAAATAGTTGCATGTTGGTTTTGATCTGATGGATCCCTAGAGTCTGGGAAGCTGGGCAGGGAGGAAGGTGCTGGGGTAAGAGGGCTGGGTTTTGCTTCCCACTGATGTTGAGTCGCTCCTCTGCACTGTGGTTCTGCTCAGGCCAGTCTGAGTTAAAGGGGCTTTTTGTCTTTGGGTGGTTTTGGTTTGGGGGGGCTTTTTCAGCCATTGGGTTTCTGGCGCAGTCTTCCCAAGGCACTTTAATTTCATACCTGAAAAATTACTTCTGACACCCTGTCAAATTTTTCCTATGGAATGGAAAGTTCTTAAGTCCCTTCTGCTCCCGTAAGCTTCTCAAAAATTTGAGTCCTAGAAAGTAAGTGTGTGAGGTCCTTACTGGTATAGTTTAAAACAGGATTATCTTGGCAACAGAGTAGTAAGGCTGCCCAGGATTTTTCTACCTCATCGTGTCCTTTGGCTGCATCCAGTGCTGAAATTTAACATCTTTCTGAAGATTAATACAGTTCTCTCAAATTCTCTTTCTGTGGACACTGCTGCTAAGAAGCATTTGGCATGATATCTCTGAAAGAAGTAGTTTCAGGCATACTTCAGGTTGCAGTTTCATGATCATTTTACACTGCCCTGGGTAGCAGTTCTTGCTGAAGGGAGTTAATCGTCTCACTTGTCCTGCCTGTCCTGGGATTTTCTGCAGTTCCTGTGTTTGCGTAGTCAGTCAGCCAGACACAGAAGCTGCTTTCACTGTGAAAAAACAAAATACACATGGGTGTGGCTTGGTTTTGGGCCAGACAAGGTCCCTGCCCACCTTATCAAGTAGCCCACAGGGGTGGTGGTCATGCTTAGCAACGCATCATGAAGGTTGGACTGTCCCTCTCCACCAGCAGCCCTGTCTTGGCTTGTCTCAAATGCAATGATGAAACTGCAGTCAGTGATACTTAATGACTGCTTGAAGACCTTACAGAGAGTGACTGCTATGCCTTGCAGGGTGCCTGAAAGGATTTTCCAAAGTTTTTGTTTCCTTGTGGTGTCCACACGGATAAAATGCCCAGAGGCCCTGGTGTCCATAGAAAAAAGAGCTTCCAGGTGGCCCGATCGTCAGGCCGACATCGAGCAAATGGCAGCTTCTTTAGTCTAGGAGCAACAAAGGCTTAATGACAGTGAGGCTGCCTGCATTTGACAGCACTACACACAGCCTTGGTTGGCCAAAAATCTGCATGTGTGCATCTGGAGGAGATGGAAAGAGCAGGTGTTCTTGACCACTCACAGCCTGGAAATGCATGAGCTGAGAGCAGACCAACAGCAGACAAAAGCTTTGGCCTGCAAACCAAGTCAAAAGTGGGTGGGCTCTTAGACTTTGCTGCTTTTTAATGACAATTTGCTGTGCCTGCTTCTTGCAAACAGTTTCGGCAAGTACTTTGTAGCACTAGAAGGAGTTTGCGGGGGATTTCTGTGGTTGGCAAAAAAAATCTGCTCTAGCAGGAAATATTAGATTACACCCAAAGCTTTATTCTGAAAGCCCCAGGGATTATAAAGTGAAAAGCAAAACAAAGCAAGAAAAGCCCCTCTGCCTTCTCACAATTAGCTGTGAAATTTCTCGGAGGCCTCCCTTTTGCCTGTGCCTGCCGAGATGGCCTCAGGTGTCACCTCAAGGTCTGCCTGTGCTGCCACTCTGCCGGCACGCTTCACTTGTCCAGGAGAGTGGAAGGAAGCGCTGATATTAGGTGCAGACTCTCGCTGACTGGTATGAGTCTTTATACCCTTTTAAATATACTACTTTGTTCTCTTCGGCTGCTTCTTGAGATCCCAATTTTTCTTTTTCTCCCTGAAAGCCATGTGTGTTCCCACTCTTCTGCCTCCTCCCTGCTCAGTCCCCATGTCCGTGTACCTCTGCTATTCTTCCTCTTTTGTGTTTTCCTGACTTCTTTTTCTCGCATGCAAGTTTACCAAGGCTTCCTCAATAGAAACTGCAAAGTCCTTCTTGAGGATGCTACCAAGGGGGAAAAAAAAAGCTATGGTGGTTAATTCAGAAAGGAGTGATGTAGAAGTTGCAGGGCCTTGAATACATAGGTGTGGTGACAATTGGTGAAGAAGTAAAGGTTATGATAAATAGATATGGGACATTTGAAAGATTTGAGGGTTGCTTTATTTCTCACGCAACTTTTTTTTTTTTTCCTTTCAGTTATTGATAGAAGATGGATATGGAAAAATAGAAGACATAAAGAAGATTTGCTTTTATTTTGGAAAAAGGCAATTGTAAAGCAACTGTAAAGCAATTGTTAACAAAAAGCCTTTTTACACCACCATTGTCATTTTATTCAAAATCATGTTTTGTTTGATATTTAAAAAAAAAAAAGGCATAAAGACCTTCATGAAGTTCTGTATTTCAAACTTGCTGGTCTATGTACCTTTAAGATCAGTCAAGTCCACAAGGAGTTGTATTACATACGGGTAAGGCTTATTATGTTATTATTTGAGTTTATCGTCAAGTAAGTGAGACAGGGATTTATTCATGGACCACCCTGTTTAAGCCATTTCTTGTTTTAAAGAAACCAAACCGAAGTATTCCCACAAGTATTGAATGCACTCTGCTGCTTTGACTTCAGAAAAAGACCACCTCTGTTAAGCAGTGATTTATTTTTTTTGTTGGTCTCTTGGGTGACCACTGATGGCAGATTTTCCTGTGTTTCCTATGGTAGAAGCAATATGTTCTGAAATATTTTGGTTATGTTTAAAGTATATGTATGAAAATGTGATATATGTTAAAGTGATGTATGGCAAAAAATAATATTGATATGCATATTGGATATATCAAGAGGAAATGTGCAAGGTATTTTCATAAGCATATGTTCTACTTTATTTGGGAGAGGAATATTGGAGAGGATGGGAACACTTAGGAAAATGTATGGAAGCCTTTTATAGTCTGTTGAAGCAATTTTTCTGATAAATGTTTGGAAAATATCCAAAAATGTTATGGTACATAAAGGAAGAAATATGTAACTTTTTTTTTCTTATTTTTCTTAATATGGTTAATTTATGTTCATTTACTGTAAAATATATAAAAAACATATTTCACGTAAATTACACATTCTGTGCTGTCTATGCACACTATTGAAATTTGGTTGATTTTGTAATGATCATTATATTATGAATAAATACATTTCTCCACATTTATAAATATATGTAAAGTGTGCAATACATATACTTAGGGAGGAAAAGACAAGTTTCATACAGATTTTTACTAGTCTGTCTTGTGTTCAGGACAACACACACAGGGTAAATCCTGCTTTAAATATGCCCATGGAAGGTACACAGGTTTATGCATATACCTGCATGCCTTTATACAGATCATAGTTATGAAGAGCATTTTCACAAATTATAACTATACATTTTTGTATGATCCTCAGAGCAAATTTGCTGATGAGAGCAAGATGTTTGACAAAGAAAATAAATTTTAGTATCTCTTCGAAATTATTACTTAAAATTTCTGTTTCATTTTTACAAAAATCTAAAAAATGGACCTTCTCTGTTGACAGATCAATGACAAATTTTATCTGCTCTTCTGAAAAAGCTCTTCTGAGCATGATTTTTTGACATCTCTCACATTCAGGGAGTTTAATGATGGCAGTAGATAAGTACTTGCTCTGCTTCCTTACATTTCTAGGAACATTCTCCATGCTGCCATTTTGCTTTGCACTGCATTATGAAATTAAATGTTAAAATGACATGCAGTTTCCCTCTGTTAAGCTTGAGATTTTCATTTTTTTATACGAGGCACTATTCTAGGACCTATAGAAAATTGCAGTGGCAACTTCCCAGAACCTGAGGGATACATCTCATTCACACAAATGTATTCATGCCTTTCGGTTAGACTCCCTTAGATTATGACATTTAGAAGACTAAAATACACTAGTAAATGAAAAGGTTAAGTTTAGGTCTATTTTCTTCTTCTTTTTTTTTTCTTTTTCTTTTCCTTTTCCCCCTCTCTCATTTTTCTCTTTCTTTGTATCTCCCATGTTTCTCCTTTGAAACTATGGCACCCTTTCTTCCTTTCCATATCTAGAATGTGCAACTTTAAAGAGGTTTACAGGAAGGAAACTCTAGGAGTTTGACCTTTGCACAATAACCTGATATTAGCGTATAAATTCATTATTTGAAGGATTTCAAATTAAAGTAAAAATCCTTACTTTGGTTTTCAGTACTTCAAAAATATACTTTCTACAGTTTCCTGAGTTGTTTCCCAGGAAGCTCCCTGTGAGTTACTAAAACCACAGCTTTAGGACCCTTGATTTCCTAATCTGATGGAGGTTCTTACCGAAGTTTGTTTCATCCCAAAATTTTCAATATTTCCTGCAACTCGACAGTGCTGCTGAGAATGCAGAAATGCCAGGGATGCTCGGGAGAGGTATCTGCAAAGCCTAACATTTGCCTAGAAAGGCCGGTCTACTATTAACCTCTACTGCCAGTGGAGTGAGAGCAAGAGTCTCCTCCAGGCACGAGGCAAAACTCCTAAGATCAGCATCCTCTCTTGGCCTTTGTAGGACCCGCCTGTCTACATTGACTACAGAAGGAAGCTTGGCAGGTTAGTAGCTCCCAAGTCTTTGTGAATCCCTCTGTCATACTTTGAGACAAGGACTTCAAAGGTTCTGAAAAACAAGTTAAAAATTAGATCATTTTCAGATGCTGTGTCTTATTTCTGTAGTCTCATGGGCCTTGTTTTTATGCCTCCATTTCTCAAGTGAAACATAATAACTGCTATCAAAATAGGGTGTTTTTTTCCTATTTCATCAGACATTATTGGAAATTATATTTCAGCTTAGCGTTTGAACCTAAGAAACAGCTGAAGAAAATTTAATTCTGATGAGTCTTATCCAATCGCAAAAAGAGATGTTTTCTCTAAATTAACAAAATATGGATCAATATTCTTGAATGCAGGTATATCAAGTGATGATGTTTCTAAAAAGGTGCATTTTGAGTATTATTATAATCAGATTCCCACAACAGTAGCAGATACACTGTACTCTTAAAAACCTGGATGGATTTGAAGATATATTTCTCCTAAATGTTATTTGAAGATATCTTCCACTGATTTTTCTTTCGTAGCTACATTTTTTATATGAAATAATTATTAAGTTCTCCATCTACATGATGTTATAGCAACACAAATGGCAACGTTTTGACCTTCTTATCTAAGTGACAAGTAAATATAGTCTTGAACCTTATTTCAGATGTGCTAAAAAAAAGAGGATTAAATGTCCAGAGCTGGATCTTTGAGCCATTTTCCAGTGCTTCAGTTCCTGAGGACTGTAAGAACGGGCTGCCTAAAGGTTTTATGTCACCACTTTTTCATGCAAAAGAGGAAGGTGCTCTTTAACTACAAAGGCTGCTGCAATTTACAGTTACACCGCAAATTCAGCCTGCCATAAACATCTGATCTATTGTATTTATTAACTATGGCATGTCTCACTGTGAGAGGCTCATCTGAGATCTCAGGCCGCAAAGTAACTTTTAAGTCTACCTTCAGCGTGGAGGCACTTACTGTCCTAACCGCAGTCCTCCAGGTCCCAGGAATGCCTCTGCTCTTCAGTTTCAATAACACACATCGACATTTCCATACGGTCCCCCAGACTATGAATTATGCTGCCCTTTTGCCATAAGCCCGAGGCATTTTCTAGCCTTGCATTCTGGCTTTTCCATAGTGCCTGAGGCTTTATAAAGATAAAGATCTTGATAACTCTTTTTTTTTTTTTTTGCCAGAAGGGAATTAATATATACTCTTATTTGAATTATAATTCCCTAATGGAGAAGTGAACCCAGAGGCAGATGGGTAGGAGAGACAGAGAAAAAAATCTACAGGTAAGGCTAGAAGACAGCAAAGGGATTGTCATACAGCTGGATGATGAAGTGACAGAGACGGTGCTCTTGGCACATTACATTTCCTACTAAAAAAATATTGCCCTTTAGAAACTTTTGAATGTGTTTTAGAACATTTGTAACCTTACAGAATAGTCACACTATCAGAAATGCCATAATTTGTTGTTTACCCCTTCTCAAACTATACATTATTCTAGTGGCATTATTTGGCAGACAGATCTTGACTGATCTGCTTTGTAGTGGATCAGTGAGCCAAAACCCTCTTTTTTAGCTGCCTTACCAGTGTCCGATATCTTGATTCTTTGTGTTCTAATTAAAAATGACAGCAATACTTCTATACATTAATTACTTCAAAGAAAATAATGGGAAATTATTATTGAATTTTTAATCTCTTGAGGAATTTGTATGTTTTATGAAGTCTTTTGGCACTTATGGCTCTGGAAACCTATGAACAGGAATGAATTATGCTTTTGAAGAGCCAAACTGAAAGCTGAATATTTTTTTATAACAGGAGTAAAGATACTCAAACTATGGATGTTGGAACAAAGTAAGTGTTCAGAAGGTCCTGCTTTATAGGAGGTTCAGCACTATTTAATAGCTTTATTAAAGCAGTTGACTTAGTATTCTTGTATCAGTTTTTAATTTTTGTAATTACAGAATAGGGGTATTTTAGGATGACTTAGTTTTACCAGAAATTAGTGAAGTCAGCCTGTGTTTCTTAAGATATTTCCATCATATCAGTAGCTCCATGCTTTAGTATCACTTTAAAATAAAAGTAACATAAATGTAATGTTGATTAATAGAATAAGGTGCACAAACTGACGTGAAACACAATGAAAGTGGTTTATAAATGCTCATGTAAAGGAGACAGCTCAGTAACAAAGAGAGGATTAGAAGTTAAATAAAAGTTGTTTTTTTGACACAGTAATAATCTTTTCTCCCAAACCAAAGGAATTATAAATGCAGTAAACTACTAGACTTCTTGTTAGAATGCTTGTGTTAGCAACAGAAGATTGACCTTATGTTTTGTAGCTTTTTCATTAAAACTTGAAACATTTCCTGTAATACAGTAAGCAGTTTAAAGTGGAAGTTTAAAAGAGCATACCAAGTTAAAAAATTGATATTTAATTGATTTATTTTTATTGCTGTTTCTTTCTAACAGTAACCAGAGAATAAATCAAACTTATAACCGCTTGACTCTAAAAAGATCATGAAACCCTTGCTTTGAGTGACCTGAAGTCTCAGTTTCGCCCCTCTTAGGCTTTTAATCCATCTTTCCTCAGCAGTGGAATGGAAATAATTGTCAGTTAGTGTGATGGTATGATGCTACCTTTTTATGGAACTTTTTGTAGATGCAGGATTTGTACATGAAAAAGCTGTCTGTTACTTTTATGGAATATGACTTTGACTCCCCATAACTGTTTCTGATGTAACTGGCTCTAGCTATATTCCTGTTATAGGAGATACTAACTTCTACTGGCTGCAAATTCTCATCTAATTAAAATTTTCAGGCATGTCCTTCATGGAGAATTGCATTTGTAACTTCATCAGACGTGACCGTGCCAGGGTAACCATGACATGCTATTGCAGTTACTTGGGGGCGTGGGAGGTGTGTGAGCTGAGACCATTGGTATAAGTGGTGTTTGTTTATAGGGACACGAAAGAACACGTGGGAGACTTAAACTTTGAGAAACCTGTTTTAAAAGCCATAGGTGTAGACCAATTCTGTAGTTTTGCAGAATCCTTCTTTAGGCTGAGGAGCAATGAGAGAGAGAGAGGAAGAGTTAAGAAATGGGAAATCAGGCTGCTTGAGGGTTTAATTTAGATGATGTCTAAAGTGACAGGAAGGTGATGAGCAAAGAGAGGAAATAGCTATATGTCACCTGTAATGCATGAGGTTTCCGTCTTTGACTCTATTCCTCAGCTGCTGCAAATCAGAGTAGCTCATTTGCAGTTGATAAAATTGTAGCAATGGGATTTGGTTCTGGACCTTTTTGCAAAATGGTTTTGATGAGTTTCATTCATCAGGAAACTTTTAAAATTCAGAGCCAAGAAGAAGAGACAGCTGCAGAAGAACATCTGACTGATCAAACCACCCCTGGTATAGGGCACAGGCCCATCCAAGGCCCTGGATTATCACTGTGGAGAAGCTTTCCAGCCTCAGGTGAGTGCCCTGGTCAGCCAAGCTGTTGAGTTGAGTTCTTTCTGTGTTTTGGGGCATTCTTTCCATGAAAGTGATTCAATTTTATTTCAAAATATAATATGAAAAAGAGAAAGAATATTTTGAAATGTTTCATAAAACACAGTTACCTTCTGACCAGCATTAGCATCAATACAACCACTTCCTCTTGTTTCCTTGATGGATGCTTTATGTAGTGTCTGTGTCATCTTCTATGTTTCTTTTCACTTTGTACCCCATATTTGATTGCTCTGGCAATCTTTTTCACTCTATTTCTGTAACTCATCATGTGTCTTTAGTAAGAGAATATACGAACAGATTCATTCACCATGATCCTCTTTGACATTGCACTATATTTTTTTTCAAGTCTGTAAAAAAGACCAGGGAATTCCTTTATGCCTAAATTATTTATATGAACACAAATAGAATACAGTGGCAGTTTAATCTTTTATTAATAAACCTTTTAGATACTGGCCCTGTTGCAGATGAATTCTGCTAGAGAGAAAATGTCTGTGACAGCCTAGGAATGGCAAGTACCAGAGGTACTGTTCTGGGACATGAAGCATTCAGCATGACTGATATTTTCTAATGCCACATATGAGTGGGGACAGGACCTTCAGAAACATCACCTACTATAATTTTTTGTTTAAAATGTTTTCAGATAAAACTACTTGAAAAGCAATGAGGCATTTTATAAATGGTAAAGAACTAAAAAATACAACTCAGTCCTCTCTCTTATGTTCCTTAACATTTACTGTTTTGAAACGATAACATAATTTTTCATTTGTTGCCTTGGAAAGGAATAGGCAATGATGTTTGCCTCACTCTCAAACATCCACTTTGCAGCAGTGTAGATGATCATAGAATCATAGAAGTGCCCAGGTTGGGAGGCACCTTGAACGATACTCTAGTCCACCATTTTGTGGGAAAGGGAGCCTAGATGCAATTATCTAGCAAACTGTACAGTTGGATCTTGAAAACCTCCAGTGATGGGGACTCTGCTACTTCCCTGGGCAGGTTGTTCCAGTGAGTGATTGTTCTTACTGTAAAAAAATTCCTTTCTTTTGTCAAGATAAAACCTCTCCCAGTGCAACTTATAGCTGTTGTTCCTTTTCTTCCCTATGTGGCACCTTGTGAAGAGAGAGCCTCCGTCCGTTTGTACTCACTTAAACATAATCGTTAAACATGATTCTTCTTTAGAATGAAATCAGATTGCTGTAGGTACTAATTATGTCAGTTAATCTCCTGCTATATTGTCTCCTATTAAGATATTAACTAAAGATAAGGCTATGATTCAGATTTGATAAGATTCATTTTGGCAATGATCTTTTTTTTTTTTCTAGTTACAAATAAATCATCAGTAATTAAATTATATTTTGAAGTTGGTCTGAGCAAGGAATCTAGCAACCTCTAATTTAAGGGAAAATTGCTTCCTACTATTTTGTATCTTTTTAGTTATTTGGCCCAGATATGGTGATGTATGTCTTTTTTTTTTTTTTTTTTTTGAGGTCTTTTAGGGAATAGAGCAAATTTGTTTGTATTTCAACCTCTTCTTTCCCCTGGATAATAAGTTCAGTTCAAAATATCTGATAATTCTTCAAATCTGGACACTTCAAACCCCAATGCTAAAATGTGGCATATAAAGTAATTTGCGGTTTTAAACTTTGGTTTCCACTTTCCCATATAAATGCAAATATAATGTTTTCCATTAGAATAACTCTGCCTCATGCTTTTTTAATAGAGGCATTGGAGACCAAAAAGTAGAGTAGAATCCATTTTGATAATATTGCATCTTCTCTCTGGGCTCCAATCTAAATATTTCCATCTGTCAGATTTCTTATTTAATATTCTGAATAATGGCAGTTGCAGGAAAAAAGGGAACAGTCATCTTTATTTCACTTTCTTTTGCCAGGCTTTGGTGGTCTTATAGTTTCTTCTTGGATTGCAGAAATGTGCATGTGAAGATTTACAGTATTTTCCTCTGCCAAAATGTCTCCCAGAAATCTCCCAGAAAGATGTCATTTGCAAACGTTCATAACCAAACATATTTTCTACTATTAAAAAAAAAAAATAAAATCCAGCTTTCCCCAAACCCAAACTCAGATCTCTGCTAAAGTGGAAGAAAATGTATAAAAACAAGCATGGTAATATGAAAGTAAAAACTATAGAAGATCTCTTTCTCTTTGTGTCAATGCATGAAACAAAACACTTCTATGACAGAATCTGTTGTCTTGATATCAGCCCCGAATGCTGCTACTGCCTCTGACATTGTCTAAGTGGATGTGGAGCACCCAACACCTCCCAGGTTAGCCAGTAAACTGATAAATTCCTGTGGCATTTGCTGGGAAAGGGAGGAAAATTGTGATCAAGCAGTTCTGGGAAATTGAAAGGTCAAAATATCACATGAAAAAGTAAGTTTCCATTTTTAAAACCCCACTTTCTAGTGAGCCTTGCTAAAGCAACTGTTGGTGAGGATCCACCTTTATGAAGTGTTTTATAGTTTTACGTGATTCAGCCATAAGCAATTGCTATGAGTTAAAGACTTGATGTGTAAGGTTATAGTTTAGTAGTTTGGGTCAGCTTTTTTTCACAAAGCCCTTATATCCACAAAATAACAAAATATTTCTGTTTCTTTAATTCTAATTTTAATATCTTAAAATGTTTTCTACATTTTTTAATTATTTTGTCTCTCCGCTTTGTCAGATGTTCAAAGTGCCAAGGAAATACAATATCTAATACATGATGGAATATCAAATATCCACAAATCAAAGTCTGCCCCCTCATCCAAGGTCTGCTTAGGAGTAAACATTAGGAAAATACAGAGGAATCTCCCAGCATGTCCTATATGAGAGTCCAAAACCCATGAACTCTGTAATGAAAAGTAAATAAATGATTCTGTCCTTCACTGCCAAGCCGTTAATCCATAATGTGGAGTTGGCCCCTGTTGTCAACAGTGGTATATAAATTATATCAGACAAAACAAGAACCAGGCTGACCCTTTACCCATTCCTTAAGCCCAGACCAAACATTTATAATGCCTAAAACCATTTTCCCCCGTTTTCTTTCCTCCTCTTCACACGTCTCTCACTTGCTGGTTTCTACTGGCATAGGAAGAGTAGAAAAGTGTGTGTGAGCCTGTTTGAAGTGTTCAGCCCAATGTCCTAAGCTAAAGAGGTTTCAGTAACACCACCCCAGCCACTGTTTGGCCATTCATAAAATCATGGCTCCTGCTGCTCAGGACTTCTGGGAACAGGAACGCATGGAGAAAGCAGCTTTGCAAATGAGGGATCACATACCCAGGGATGACACAGAACAGAAGCTATACTGGAGGGGGAAAATTAGGCGGGGAGGTGGCCTTTCAGGAAGACCCATCGAGACCAAAATGAGAAGACCAAGGAAGGAAACAACGGCAGAAAGAGTTACGGGGAAAGAAGACTGAGGGAAATACACTGAGGCTGAGTCTTTAGTAAGACCCAGGGTAAAACACTTAAAAGTCAAAGGAAAGAGGGCTGCTTGTTTAGGTATCATTGAAAGCAGTTCCTTAATATGTTACCTAAGTTTAATTTAAGTCAATGAGTAAAATATCCACTGACTTTCATATTAGTTGGACAGGGCCCTAAGTGAAAAAGGGCATGAAATTAACTGAATTTTGTCACTTGTAAAGCTCCTGCTGAGCTCATTTCAGGATCAAAGCCTAGAACTATAATTGTGTTGCTCGTTAAAATAATGGAATAAATATTAAGAGAAAAATAACTAAATCCAGGGCAGCAGTGCCAAGAGTGATAAACGGCATGGGATTATAAAGAACAGATCTTGCCTCACAAACCAGACTGCCTTTTTCTAATAGAATTAAAAAGGGTGAAATTCTGCTATGTTTGTAAGGGCTTACTTGCGCTGGAGGAAACACCAAAGTCTACTCCTCGTAGCAGTTACCTATGTGAATAAAGGTACTAAATGCTGAACTATAATAAGCAGATGAAGGGAGAGCAGTAGATTAATACTGTGACCCATGACGTTTTACTGATCGAGGGTAAATTTCCAGATCAGTTTTGTGATGCAGGAGCCCGGATGTCAGTTGGAGATTTTCAGTTTGGTTTGTACGTAGTACTGTCAAGTGAATTCATATCCTGGGTGAAGCGCTACAACAAAAAAAGCAGTTACAAATGGCAACGTACAGCTCTCTGCAAGGTGCTTAGGGTGCCATGTCAACATGACTTTATTCAATCAGAATTGCAAAAGGAAGAAAAATGCTTAAGGGCAACTCTCATACTGAGTTACAAGACATTGGCAATGTGATAATTATGTTGTGAAAGTGAGAAACCTGAAAAAGTGTTAACAGGTATGTGGAGAAGTGGTATGTGAATGGGATTTAATAATGCAAGAACCAAAACTGTTGGCCTGCACTTACAAGGTGAAAAGGCTGGGGGAAGCACTGATGCAAATACTCAAGAACCACATGAAAATCCCTCATGTCACAAACCATGCTTGTCAATAGACCACCTAACAATGAAAAGCTCCAGTACCCACTCGTGGAGAAACGTATAAAGCTATAAAGATATGCATCAAATTGGAGGGAATCCAGAGAGCAATAATGTGATCAGATCCAGGCAGAAATGTGCCAGGTTTTGTGCAGTAGGTAAAGGGGAGATTATCTACAGTAATATAGTTGTATCCATACCTATCTACAAATGTTTGATGAAAGAATAATGTAATAATGCATCAGACGCATGGCATGAAATCGAGAGGAGAAAATGTAAGACAGTGTCTGGAAGAACTTTGTGAAATGTAGTATTTATCTTATGCATGACAGCTGACTTGGCCTGGCATAAAGGTAGCACATGTGACACCCCTTCTAAGGGTAGCAGAGATCCCACAGCAGTGCCAAAAATCCAGTAATCCCTGACTCAGACAGGAGGTCCTTGTATTGCTTAGCCCTCCTTTATCACTGTCTGGTGCAGATTTAAGGACAGAGTTAGGCATGAAATATTCTGGTGTTAACTGTTAGCTATTGCTAGAAATTATTGGATTTTTTTTTTCCCCCTCAGATCTTTTTTGGGGTTTTTGAGGATTAATAACTCCTTATTTACTCAGGTAATCCCAGTAGGGAATCAACAAAAATATTTGCATAATTTTTCCCATGTCAGCGCATTATGGCTCCACAGTTTGTATTTTCTCCTTGCTTTTCAGCTGGTCTAAATTATCGTCGTACTGTTGAAATCAATTGTACTTAAGCACCTGACACTTCCAGGTGTCCATTATTTACCAGTTTTTCTTGTTGCCAGTGCCAAGAAAGAAAAAGGGATCATTTGCTCGTCCTTTTGATGGCATGGAGTGAGAAAATGAAAAACCCCTATGTACTGTCTTATATGATCTCTAAAACTCAGGTATGAAGGAGATGTCAATTATTTCTACTGTGACAAATAAGCTTCCAAATGGAGTTCTTTGATAAGGCAGAACACATACTGGACAGAAAGAGAAAGAGCATGAGCCTCCATCCCCTTCATACAGCTATTGTGTTTGGCCTGCAATACTTGGAATCAAGTGGAAAGCCAGGCTGAAGTGGAAAAAAATATCACCTACCCACGTCCTTTTTAACGTGATGCTTTGTAGTAAATAGCTTTCTGTTTAATTGGGCTTATGCTAGCAATGCTACACTTGGTGAGGCAGCATGACTCCAATCATCTTCAGCATGAGCAGGATCAGCCTATGTGTTTCGTTGTTGTCGTGGAGTAGCTGGACTGCTGGTCCTTTATGGCTAGTTCTTATGCATGCGTCTAATTACTCTCACAGCCAATGGAAACTTTATCTTGGAAAAGACTTCAACGTTGCTTCTGAATAGCTTGTTTGGAAGACTAGAATAAAAATAAAATTAAAAATAATTTTAACTCAATTTTGTTGCATCTACAAAACAAGAAAGTAGCTATTATTGTTACACTTTCATAAATGGCATCATTTTTATCATCTTAACTACACTGAATTTCAGAAATATTATGAATCAGTAGGGTGTAAGATTGCATTTCACAAAATATTCTTTGTGTATTCAGTGTATTGTCATGTGTTAAGATTTGGTGACTAGGATATAGCCAAAATGATTGTTCAATTATGTCTTAAATTAGATCATTCGGTGGTGAGATAAACAATCTGCCTGGCAGTATGGGTTTTAGATGATGAGGAAATAAGTGAATACAAAAAGAAGCTTTGATCTTCAAGCACATCTTTTTCCAGAGCCATGATGAAGGATTGATGTTGTATTCTAGACTAATCAGTCACACTGATTTTCTGGACAAATGTTAATGAACACACAAAAGAACACAAACTATTCTCAGCACTGAGCAACAAAAACTCATTCTGAATTTAACTGTCTGGGAAAGAAAAGAATGTTCATTTGTTTCTATATAATTTGCAACCATAGCTTTGCAACAAAAGGGGTGTTAAATTGCTGGAAAGCTTTCTGGAATATTAAAAGCTACAATTCTATACCCAGCAGATATCAGAGCATTGTCATCCTAGTTCTTCCTCAGTGAATAAAAATCTTCCCTCAGCAGCATTTTTTCTTCTGTCTTGTATTATCCTTTCACACCTAGCTGAATTTCATGTAGCAGCTTTGCAGAGCACAAAGTACTGGCTTCTGAAGGCAGTGGAAAAGCTCCCAAAAATTTCGGTCAAGTCTGAAGTACCGTTGAAAAGAGAAAATGTAAGAAAATCTTTCCAGGAGTTATGATAGCTCTATATATCCTCCGACAAATACATAGTGCTGGAAGAACCTCAGGGAGTTTGAAAAGGCAATGGTGATGGTGACTTACAACACTGAAGAGTTATGGTTACCTGTTCCTAGGTGTTTTAGATCTGGCTTGACCACATTCTGCCCTTGCTGAGTGCATCAAGCCAGGTTCTGCGTGTTTCAGGAGGGACGTACAAGGTAACTGGAATATCAAATATATCCTCATCTGTAAAAATAAGCCAGGTGTCTCTGTTCACTGGCACTTACTGGTGACCAGAGTACTTATGCAGGGTTACCAGGAGGAATCATCCTACACCTTACTCTGTTGTTGCCCTGGTGGGCTAAGCCAGCAAGAGTGTTCTTCTGGGAAAGATGAAGGTGCATATATATGGATATTTATACATATCCAAGGATCAAACTCAAGGTAGCGTAGGAAAACTTCCCCTACCTTACCTCAGCCCCGTAAGGAAAGCAGAAAGGTGTAGCAGGAACGTGAATGCCCTCTGGATACTAGAGTTACAACACTGTTCACATTACCCCTCTGCATTGCCGGATGGCTATACCCTTAATGATGAAGCCAAAAATTGTAACCGTTGCTTTTTGGGTCATCGCAAGTTGTCTCAGGCATAGACCGATCCTTGACCCCTGTTTTCAAATATTGTTAGCTAACTCTTTTCAATCTCTGCAACTAAGAGGTCACCTGTTCCATAGACAACAGACCATTTGTATTGATTTTCACTGAAAAGGACATCCTGATGGACTAATTCATCTATGTGCAAAGAACTAGCACAAGTATCAACCTAAGTGTGAATGAAGTCCTGTAGTAAGGAATTTATAATTCTTGCCTGAGCCATAAATTTTTTAAGTCTAGTTTCAGCACAAACCAGTTTGAAATAGCTGCAGCATGAATGCCTCAGAATCTCAAGTAATTCGTTATAATATCAATGTAACATCTTCAACAACTTTATCTGTGGTATTGGAGATATAATGCATCTTTTCTGTACAATTTTGCTTTTGAGGCTGTGTTTCTGAAGAAGTTGAGTGTCATTAAGAGCATCTTCTGTGAGAATTCAAGGGAGATTTTTATAAGGAGGGAGACTAACACCAAAATCCTTAAGCTGAGACTTCGTTCTAGCTGAGCACTGCTAAGTACTAAGCAGTTACTGGAAGGCAGTAGAAAGTCTTCCTCATGCTCAGAAATTGGATGATGAATCATTTTCCTTGGAGAGATAGGCAAAGTCCATGGAGACTAGAGGGACACCACACCTCCCAGCAACGGATGTGTCCTAACTGTTGAGTTTTCAGATCTCCTTTTAAAGGAAAACTTTGCTAAATGCTTTGGTTTTGACAAAACTGGAAAACTCTTACACTAGCAATTCTTGGACCAGTGTTTACAATTGTTGTAATCACTGTACCCAGAAAAGGGTTCTGAATTCCTCCTTAACACTTATTTGCTATTTCAATAAAGCTTCTTAAAACACCTTGGAGAGTAACCTCCAGATTCAAGGTCATCGTTTTTGTTGGTTCCCGTGGCTGGGGGAGGCAGCACAACTCTTTCCCTCTTTCATCTGAAGGAAAATGTAACAGAAAGTCGTGGGCTTTCATTCCCAAGCAGGGGCAATTTCCCACTCAGCGCAGAGGTAGAAGTGACTGGGAGAGGTTTCTTTTGCAAGGGTTTGGAGGTGTCTGTGGGAATGCAGAAAAGCTATCAGGAAGCAAAACTGCAACAGGGACAAAGCTTCTGTAATTCAGTTCTGGCTGAAAAAGGCTTGAACCTGAGAGTAGACATTGCCTTTCCTTGTGTTTCCCTGTGCTTAATAAATGCTTTTTGAGGAAAGCGCACTGAAACGGAGAAACTCCTGACTCCACTACCACTTTTCCTCCTAATATGAGGCAGCCTCTAATTTTTTGCTGACTTTTCAGATTAAAAAGTATCAATGTCTTTTATAGTTCAAATAGAAGATTGTTTCCCCATAGGATCTCTCCTAATTGAGCACCTGTGTACAAACAAAAGGGACCTGGATTTTGTTTTAGCCTTGTAAATAAGAAGCCTTGGATGTGATCCAGCCATTCAGTGAGGGAGCCAAATAATTGACAGTCTGGTCACAGCTGGCAGCCACGCCAGTAGGGTTCCAAAATATGAGGGGAGGAGGGAGAGCAAGTATAAAATATATGGTTTTTTACAGGATAGGTTCTCACTAAAATAACATATCTAGTTCTTCAGCTGTAAATCTCAGAATGCTATGGCTAAAAGAAATAACTCTCTGTATAGTGCGAATTCCTGCCTAATGCTGCCCTTCCAGTACAGTCATCTGAAAGTAAACCTTTTCTCTGTTGCGAAGGTTGCTGATTCTTACCCTCACCTGGAGGTTTGAAGACGGCAGAACCTGATCCTTACCTGTGTAAATCTTGGCTTGCAGTAATGACTATTTTGATTAAATACTTTATCAATACAGTCTTAAGTCTGCACAAAAGCTTAAAATTTAGAAAACTACTGACAAAGTGAACATTAAAATGGTAATGCCAAGAAGAGCACAGGACCTTATAAAGTGTGAATTGCGTTTCTCCAACTGGTGTTCTGATGAGCCTCATCTTTCCTTCCATTTTCTTGAATTTGTGCGCATCCTTGAGATACCCACTGTGCTGTCTGGCTAGTCAGAATGCCTCCTGAGTTGCATGAATAATATTTGTTTTGGCACTGAATAACCTTGAAAGTGTTATGAGAGGAGTACAAAAGCATTCAGAAGCTTTTAACAGGTGTAGTTGCAGGTTTTATTTTAAAGTAAATGCTTAATGTAGTTTCAGTTTCAAAGAATCTTTCAGGTGCTGGTTTTATTCAGTATGTAATAGTAAAGTCTTGCAATGTCTAAACCTCTTTCAGATGTTCATAAATGGTCTTAGAGACCTTACTGTGCTTTTAAAACAAATGTATCCATTCAAAAGATAAGTGTACGAGATCTGCTGGTATTCAGTGGAATCATAGAATCATAGAATGGTTTGGATTGGAAGGGACCTTAAAGATCATCTAGTTCCAACCCCCCTGCCATGGGAATGCTTCAGTCTGGCTTTGTTTTGTACATATAAAAGTTTGTGTGCCTGACCTGTTTCCCAAGTTATTTTTGCTCCACCTGCTTGAGCCTAGATTATAATGTCCCCCACTGTAATACACACCAAAAACCTTTACAAAGGTATGCATCTACAAGTTTCACTATTACAAGAGGAGTTAGTCTGTTGAAAACTGGGTCCAGGGACAGTAAGTAAGCACCAAGCATCATTTCAGGTACAGTATCTTCCTTTGAATTTCTCCTGCCCGTTATTATAGTGACGTGAACACATTTTGCTTTTTTTTAAATTTTCCCTTGTTTTTGGTGAAGAGCCTCACCACACTTTGGATGTATGTGAAATGATAAAGCAAATCCACAAGATGGGATTTGGAGATTGAAATGAGGAGAGGAAAAAAGTTGTTTAGGTTTCTTGCTGGCCTTGTGGAGAGTTATTAACAGTATCCAGAGCTCTGTCACATTCATAAGCTAATGCAAAAGAAGAGAGAACTGTGCTTTCTTTCTAATCTTTCTTTCTCATCTTTCTTTCTCATCTAATAATTTAATACATTAGCTGTAAGCTGTACGGTAATTGCCACAGGTTTTGATATTTAAGTATCTCATCCCTCTCACATTAAATTTTGGGAAGTAGTCTGAAAGTGGACAGTTGTTGTTGGCTTTCAGCTTAAATGAAAGATTTACCCTAAAATAAAAATTGATCCACAATGAAAAAAAATGGTTTAGTCCTTGCAAATGTTGCAGAGACTAGTTATAGTACTGAAAACACAAAATAGAAAAATAGTGGGGGATGGAAAGGCCAGAATAGGGCTGTCAAATTTTAAATTTTAACATATGGACTGCTCACTCCCTGCTCTGGTTGCTAGTCATTCCCAGATGGTGTCTTTAGTGAGTGATGGTGAGGGGAAAGGAGCAGGTGGCAATGGCAATTTTTTTATTTTTTTACATATATCAAATTAAAATTCTGTGTTCTATATAAAAGAAAAAGGAAAAGAGAAAGGAATACAGGAAGTATGGGAGAAGGTAATGCATAACTTGGAATTTGAGGCTGAAATTAAGGAAATCCTATTGTTATGGGCTGATGAGTCAGGATCAGAGTTTGGATCCAGATCTGAGATCCACTCATAAGTGGTGGATAATAGCTTTCATGCAGGGCCTTGTTCAGCCCGTAGTACGGCATGCCCCAGCAACTGCAGGAAGAAGCTGCTCACCAGAATTTAGTTTCTTATTTGGTGCACAGTGCATCAGAACTCTCAAACACATGCTTAAGGATAGGTTTGCATACATGTTAAAATGTGTTTGTTTAGATGGAAACCTTATGCCAAAGAGATGGGGCTTGTAGTTTTAGTGCTGAACATTTGAGTTTATGATGGCAGGGATGATACTGATCTCTTTCAGCCTAAGGGTATTTTTTGCAAGAGGTTTCTTTTTATGAGAAACATCCTTTCACTTCTCTTTGTTAACTCTTTGTTGATGACTAATGCTGGAGTGTGCCATGTCCTAGTTTGGAGAGTGATTACACCTCCAGGCGCTGACTCCAGCCTTTTACTTACAGTGAGCCCAATTACTCCTTTACGTCTGGCAGTAAGAGCTCCTACTCCACAGTATGTGTTTCTGTTGTTCCTCATGTTTGTGTCCAGGTGTGTCGCTAGTTTGCAAGATTTTTCCAGAATATAAGTAACGTTTCTTTATGTGATATAATAAACCTAAAACTAGTTTTTATTTCCTTCTCATTTTCAGTAATGATCTATCTGTTTTTCCCAGTCTTTCTAAGCTGGTTGAGAATCTGATCTTATAATTAAAAAAGAAAAAAGGGAGCAAATTACTGTGTGTCTCTGTTGCAGACAGAGCTTCTTGGTATGTAAACTCTAGTAAATGTATGAACCTTACCCTATTATACTTACCCTAGTAAAAGTACGTACTTCTTTTGTTATTGTCAGAGGTCCTGGATGCCATGTCTGCCTTTAATCTCTCATCTAAATCAGAGCTGAGGAGAACAGTAAGGTGTTAAGAAGCAGCTCATAAAGGAAAGGGTTAAATTTCTACTAAACAATCATAGCACTTAAAATGTTCTTTTTTTGCTAGTCTGGACAGGACTCAATGGCACAATTAAAAACCGTTGAAATGAACCTCAGAGCTTTGTAAAATCCAGCATTGCATAATATATCTCACGATCATCCTAAATCACTGCCATGCAGTGGGTGAAAGCTCTGTCTTTTTTGAATCCAAGGCAACTTAAAGGGAGTATTGATTTTCCCTTTACTGAGAAATGAGAATCACATATTAGGAACGAAAGCTGCAGACACAATATAATGACCTTTCTCCTTGGCTTCTCTTTTCTAACACAAACAGAATCATTTTCATTGCTAGAGTGGATATTAAACAGTAAATCTTGTAGCAATGTATTTGCAAGTGTCTGTGCTTGTTTTATCCAATTAGCATACTTATCACAAGAGCAAAAAAATGAGTAGATAGGGCTTTTAATTTCTGGAGATATCAGTTCCATCCACAAAAACATTGAAAAGTCTCCAGCTGGAGGCCTATTCCATCTGTCTCAGTACTGGAGGGAGGAGGGGTGCTTTCTCCCTGCAATTTTACTGCTGATGCATGATTTAGAGTAAATGGGTAATCTCACTGAGGGCAGAGGACCTTGGCTGACCTCTATTTTATTCTGTGCATGTTTTTGTAGCACAGCCCCACATATACTTATCTATTAAATGGTGTTTCAGGTCACAGGGATGTCAGTATTCTATTTACTGCTTTAATTACATAGAATTTAAAACAAACTTATCAATACCTGACACATTACCTTAGGGGAAAATATCCTAACTGTGAAGCAGCATGAGAGCTATACTAAACCTACCTCAAACAAAAGCTTAAGTTCCCAAAAAAGCCATTAAGGGCAGATTTTGTTTTTACACCTGCTGTGTTTCCATCTAATCACCTTTTGTGAGAGTGTTTGAAACAATGGGCTGAAGCTGTACATGCTTCCAACTTTTTGAAGTTTAGTTCCTTTCTCCCTGATTTAAACTAACTGCAATTTCCCCCCAGTTATCACTTCTTTTCAGTTAAAGTTGCTCCTGAGTCAGCAATGTGTGCGCGTGTGTGTGTGTCTGTGTATGAAATGACATCCTTGACCTGCTTTCTCTGCTGCTGGGCAAAAATACGGTGCAATTCTCATGGTGGAATATTTGAAATGCAACTCAATGCAGCCATCTACTTAGTCCAGCTGTAAGTCAGAGCTGTGGCACAGCACCAAGACAGGAAAAAAATAGATGCATGAAACCTGGAAACATCACAACTCATTGTGTCCCTTGCTTCTGTGTTGTTAATACATTTGTAAGCAAGCTCATGTTTTTGAAAGTCCAGGAGTTGCCTGGCAATGCACACAGCTGGTAAAAAACACAGTGGCTGGTAATTTGAATTAATTTGAATAAGATGAATTTGAATTCCTTGTTGGCATCTTCAGTGCTTCAGACAGCATCCCTCTTTTGTAAGGGGTGTAAATACACAGGGATAAACAATGTCCGGCAACTTTGAACAGGGAACTTTGTTAGAATAGAAAAAAGGAATTAATTGTAAGAAATTTTGTTACTCTTTGTTACTCTTCATTGTACTGAAGAGCTTTTGACTATGATCTTGGCTTCCTACTACAAATCTGGTCATTGTCCAGAACCCAGGAGCAGTCAGTTCTGAGCCACTTGTTCTTTTGGCTTATCAAATCTTGACCATGCAGCTTCCTGTTCAGGCTGAGAAGAGTTTTCTCCCCTCTGAAGACTCTGGTCCTTTACCAGGTAGGCCTAGGGTGATTTAGCAATCCAAGTGAGCTGAGGACCACTTAGGAAGTGGCTTAGCATCAACCAAGTCTTGAAACTCTGCTACAGGCATTGATGTTTTCTTTTGTTTGAAGTTCTTTTTCTTGGTCAGTTTTCTTAGTTTTGCGCATCATGCTTTCAGATGAAGTAATTTATAAGAAGTCAGAGATGAGAAAACTGCAGTGTTCCTGGACAGCCAGGATTTTATTTAAGGCACAAGTACATCTTGGTGGCAGGTCATATTGCTTTTGTATACCTATCAGTAGAGAAGATGGATTCACTGATGACTTACTTATAACACTGACACGTCACATGAACTGCAGTTGACCATCTTTTCAGGTATGCAGATTTCTTTTTTACCTTTCTAGCTTATTCCATGTCATAGGTTTGATGTGACATGACCAAAGTTTATGTTTCCAAAGTTTGTAATTTGCATAAACTGACACTCCTAATCTGTCTAAAGCATCAGGAAAGATGCTTTCATTTCTTCATGACTGGATGTCTGGATCTAGTATAAGGAAACATATAAAAGTCTAAAGAATACACACAGTAACCAGTAAAACATTACTAAATAAGTATGTTTTATTTCTCTGCACATTTTCTTCTGGGGCCTAGGATATAATAGACTGGAAGGTTCATGATCCTTGATTGACTTCTCAGTGATTTTACTTGCTTTCATATAATGAAACAGCTGCATGTTTGTAAGCAACATAGCCGATTAGAAATGGGAATGTAGTCACTAAACTTTTGAGATTATTTCATCTGTCGTGTGCAACTGAGCTTGCTAACTCTTGCTCCAGAATTGCCTTGTTCTTTTTCCCTTTCCCAAATGGATGTGTTCTGGTAGTTTCACTACCAAGCCCATAGATAGCTGAGGTTTTTTGAGAAGGAATGCTGAGAAAGGATGTCCAGTAGCCTAAGATAGCCACTGAGAAGGGGGAGTCTAAGGTAGCAGTAAAAGCAGGTTTCGGAGTCTAAGTCTGAGAAAACCATGGAAAGAACAACCTGAGTATGCCTGATGGGATCCAGAGAAAATCATGATTATTCTCTCGATAGGGAGAAGAATTAGGAAGGTTACCTTTATCAACACAAGTTTTTGGGAAAATCTTGGGAAAAGCACCCCGTGAATGGAGCCTAAAAGAAAAAGAAGTGTGGGGAGAGGAAACATAAGTTTAGATCACAAAGATTTTAGAAAAAAGCTCCCATGGGACAGAGGTAGCATGTTGAACGTGGGAGGTTATGGGAGAACTTGCAAAAGCATCTCTAGCTAGGGGGTTGGAGTGTGAGCCAAGCTGTAAGGGGTTGGCTGACTGGAGCTAGTAAAGTGAATGAAAAAAGCCTTGGGGATAGATCAACACGGAAGGAAAGGAACTTCTGCTGCTTGATTACCTGGGCCTACAGCACAGATTCTCAAGAGGGAATTCCCCTTTGGCTTCAAGGGGGCACACTCTCCGTGTGATCCTGGAGAGACTGGCACACTTTGTGTTGGAGAGGCCAATGCACCTACTTGCAGTGGAAGCTGAGGCAATGAACACGCTGATGAAGTTGGATAAATCCAGATTAATTTTAATTGCAAGTTCAACCATGGGTTTTGAGGGGTTTTGTTGTTTTTTTTTTTGTCTGACACCTTCTGATGATTATCAGTTCTGAGCCTTAAGAATCGCATTAGTTACAAATGTAATTTGTCTCTAATGATCTATTTGCGTATTTCAGTGCCTTTTAATCCTGTTACCAGCAGATTGTATCGGTTAATACAGAATGGTAAGTATAAATGAGGATGGAAACTACGTTACCATAATTAAGATGAAAATTACAAAGAAAGCCATCATATTTCATAGCACGAGCACAGTGCCTGAGGTCAGGAGAAACTTGCCCACTGTCCCTATGTAATCCACAATCAGAGAGTATGTTGTTTCGTGTTTGTACCTTGTGTCTTGTGTATACCATGTAGAAGAGCAAAACTTGGTATTATTCTTTGGTCTTCCTCAGCATGGTAGTCCCTGTGCTTCTTTGGTGCCTGATTATTTTAAAAGTTAACATTAGAAATAGTTGCTTTCTAAAGCTACTTTGCAGGACAAAAACCTGGGCCTTTATTTAATCTCTGTTGTTCTTGTTCCATCAGGACATCCATCACATCTTAGACCTCCCAGGAGCCAGCTCAACACCGCATCCATCAGTTACATTTCCCGTTTTAGTATTTTCTGTCAATACAACACAATAATATTGAGGTATATTATAGGCAGCTTTACATTGCAGAGCTAACTAATATAATTCAAGATAATGAGCTCCCATTAACTGTTTGGAAAACCAAGTCTGCCTGAAGTGCATGGTATATTAGAACATCTAAGACATACACGTTTTCTCTGACAAGGGGCAGATAGGAGCGAGACACATTTTTTTAGAAAGTGCAGAGCCCTTGGAATGATATAAAAGGTAGTTTTCTGCTATTTTTGGATAAGCAATGAAAAAGCCCTTAGTCTGCCATTACTGGATGCTTTTGAAGATTGTATTTACATTGTCATTAACAGCATAAGGTGTGGGAGTGATGGATAATTTGTTGTGGTTAAAGCTGAGTGTAGTTACGCTTACAGTAATCAAGTGAATGTCATCCATTTTGAGAAAAAGCATAACACTTAGGTTTTTTTAATTAAGGTACGAGGATGAGTGTTTGTACTTGTCTTACTTTTAATAGCAGAATATGAGATACCAGTGGGTAATTTGTTACTGTTGTTAAAATTGACAACATTTACCTTAAAGGAATATTGTACACAAGCCACCTTAACTCATTTCATTGTGAATAATTCCTGAGCTGCGCCACATAGTGTGTTTGTTTTTCTCTCCATCTGAGTACTTGTGAGGCCACACAGATGGGTGACACAGGGGATCCAGCAGAAGTCATGGCAAGACAAAAATTCTCTGTGAACTTATAATGAAAGATCACATCTGCTTCCAGGGGTTGAATTGAGGTTGCACAGACAATCTTGTTTTTTCTATTTTTTATAACTTTGAAGTCTCTGGCATAGCAATTGCAATAGTAATCCCTCTATGTACTTTTAAATGTCATTTCTTATAGTTTTCAGGCCTGAAAAAAGTGAACGCAAAAATGTTTATTTTTGGACTGTACTGATTGATCTCCACGCCTGTTATCAGCAAGGCAGAGACTTTTAGACTCATCATTCACAGTGCCACTACTTGAGCCATCAAACTGTGTTTTCCACAGAATGTTTTGAGACTCAGCAATTCAGTTCCAGGACAATGTGCTCTGCAGATCCTTCCTGCTCTGATTATCCTCCCTTTTGCTGCAGTTTTCCCTCTTTTACAGTTCTTTTTTCTGTCCTGTCCCTCTTTGCCGTGTCTTATCACTTCCTTTACTCTTCTGCCAGTCCTGTCCCTTCTCTCTTGTTTGCGTTTGTTCCCCCATCCCTGGTGTCCGTTGGCTGTCCTCGACCCCTGAGAGACTGAAGCTTCCCTAAGGGACTTGGAATCTTTGCAAAATCTCCAAAAATCACCAAAGGTAATGCATTACCCTGCCTCATTCAGATCTGCCTGCTTTGACATGCCTACAGAATCACACAGAATCACAGAATGGTTCGGGTTGGAAGGAACCTTAAAGATCATCTAGTTCCAACCCCCCTGCCGTGGGCAGGGACACCTCCCACTAGACCAGGTTGCTTAAAGCCCCATCCAGCCTGGCCCTGAACACTGCCAGGGATGGGGCATCCACAACCTCCCCGGGCAACCTGTTTCAGTGCCTCACCACCAGTAAAGAATTTCTTTCTGATATGCAATCTAAATCTACCCTCTTTCAGTTTTAGGCCATTACCCTGTGTCCTGTCATTACACTCCCTGATAAAAAGTCCCTCCCCATCCTTCCTGTAGGCCCCCTTTAGGTGGCAGTTGGGTGCTGTGTCTGCAGTGAGTGTCGTTCAGCCATTGTTCAGAAACATTTCACTGTTCCCTGTCACTCCTTCACTTCATTATATCTTCTTATTGCTTCTCGTCATTAAGTTAATCATGAACTCTCTTGGGCACAAAAAGTCTCTTTGTTGTGTAGTGCCTGGCAGAAGCAGCACTGCAGCAACATAGATGATAATAGTATTTCAAAATACGTGCTACCATCAGAAACATGTAATCTTAAAAGCACAGGGATGAGAACCTCAGGAATGAAGCTCTGGAGCAGGTTATTACCTGTCATACTACACCTAATCACTTTCTGAAACCCACCTTCCCTAAAGTATTCACCAAAATCATCTTTCAGTCTGCATCTTCAATATCTTCAAGGAGACTGAGGGCAGGAAGCCATCCTGAATCACTCTTGTAGTTGTTTAAGCCCGTTAAAATGCACAACTCCCTGTTGTCTTACATGTAGTCCTCAAGCATCCATAGAAACACTGAGTATAAAAAGCTGGGTTGCTCAGATGGTTTTGTTTTCTTTGTGATTGAAAAATGTAATTGATGAAAATAGCTTTTCAGACACAGTGGGACTATCTGTAGATAAGTCTCAGTCTTATTTAAATTTGTCTTTGTTTTTCACTGGTAAACACATTAATAATAAATAGATTTGAAATTTCACTTTCTATTTTCATCAAAACAAATTAAGAAGGACTGGCTTACAAAATCTTTATTTTAAGTACTATAAAATAATTGCATGTTTTAACTTTCTACGCTCACTGTCCATTGTTCTGTCTATTTTACTTGTTACTCGGGGCTGTACTCCCTGAGGGCCAATTATATTCTGGTAAAGTTGCATAACCAATATTGTGAATAGTACCTTTTTTACTCTTGGGATTTAGTGCTATTCCTGTATCGGGCATGCACATATGCACACACACAGAATCAATCACAGTATTTCATGTTTTATTTTCATTGCATTAATTACATTCAAAAGCTTGCTGCCAATCAGATTGCTGTAATTTTTCTGTGGCTGTACGGTTTGGAATTGCTACATGCAGTGACTTAGATGACTTAAAATGCATTTGATGTTTAACTTGTCACCAAACAGCAAATGCGAAGAATTAGACTTTTATTTAGTGTTGCAATTTATAAAAATTTGAGTTCTTTTAGCTCAGAGTTAAGTCATACAGCATTAACACCTAGAGAAAAGTTATATATGTATCGGAAGTTCTAGATATCTGTTGTAGTTAGGTATTATGACACTTACAGTTTATGTAAAAGAGCACGTCTTCCCCAGATTCTTCACTCCTGTATATGCTGTAATTTTGGTAGTGGACAAAGTTGATGGAGCTGGAGGAGAAAGGTGTGGTCCATTTACAAAGTAGGATTTTATCAGTGTAATTAAAACGTCTTTTGGATTTTAAAAAGGAAATGAATTTTTCTGGGGTTATGTTCCATCCCAGAACTCGCATCCACCTTGGACATGGCAGGTTTGCAGCATGGTTCTAGCTTAAGGCAATATACCATGCATTTCCCCTTTTCTTGAAAGCAGAGGGTGGGAAGTGGGGTGGTGGTGGTGAGGAGGTGGCTTCTTTTCTGAGAACAGGTCACTAAAGTCAATAATTTTTAGATAGGCCCTCCCCTGTCCAGACAATAAGTGGGTTGTGAAAATAATGAAGAAATTGAATCCAGCAGTTCTGCACAAATGTGTAAGCATCAAGTTTTTTTGAATTGTGGTTTTCCAGCTTTTTAAGTCTACTTTATTTGTGAAATAGACTACTCTGGAAACAGAAATACCATTTTTTTTAAAAAGTGTGACTTCGCGTTTCCTTTCCTCCCCATCATTCAGAACACTGAATCCAACAGAAAAGGGGAAAAGAACATTGTCTAAAAAAAAGCCCACAGGCCCAGATCTGTAAGACTACCCCATTCCCCCACGCTCTTGCTCGTGGTTGCACTGTCAGGAGGCCCCTCTGCCAGCAGCGATCCCTTGATCCGCCTGCTCGCCCTCCCAGAACAAACGCAGGCCGGCGCAGGCAGTGAACCCGTGACAGCTGCCAGTTCAGTGCAGTTTCTCTCCCTTTTTTTAATCGCTGTGACATGTTCAGGAGCACTGCGTGCCAAAGCATGTATTGCGCAGAGCAATTTTTCCCAGCTCCGTCTGCCTTGGCGCATCTCCATCAAGAAATGAACACCTCTTGCACCGCAGCTGGATGGTTCGCATGCGGACAGGTTTGAACAGCATCTGAAGCTGGAACTACTCGCAGAAAGTTCAATGCTTCCAAGCCATGCAGAAAGCACTTTCTCCTTTCTCTGATGACCTAGATGTCCATAGTTTGTGTTGTATCAGAGCATCTTATACCACAGTATTAAGAATGTAAATGTGCATTTTTTTTCTAACTATTATTCAGGTCTAAAGTGTCACCAGTCCATATGTCAGTAGAAGGTTAGATTAAAATAAATAAAAACCTGGAGGAAGGTTACTATTTTTACTTCATCAGTCTGTTTCCATTCTCAGTTTTTTAAGAAATGTGGCCAAGCATGTGGGTTCCAAGGCTTTAAAAATTTTGATCCCTTTATGTTTAATGATGAGCAAACTTCTAATTCTTGCTGCCTAGGTAGTCATTTTTAAACTCTTTGCCAACAGGTGTGCCCATGAACCTTTATATTTCCTTGTGAACATACTGAATTTAATAGAAATATAAAACTTTTCACACAGTAATCACTTGCTAAAAATGAAAGGAAAAAAAAAAAAAGACTACCTGAACAACTGCCATAAAAACCCAGCAAAACACAGTTATGAACCTGTGAGGACAGAAGAGTGGACCTGTTGTAGCCAGCTGGTTTGCAAATAGATGCCTCTTTTATTTGCTCTGTTATAATGTTGACTTCATGTTTATTCTTTGCAAATTGAAGGAGTGAGTCTTTGGGCAAGAATATTTTAAGAAAATACTGCAAAATATTTGCAGGTAGCAAATTTTAGGCTTGGAGTTTTGACAACTTAGAAGCAGAGCTCAATTCTAGAAGTTGTTTTCAACCAGCCAGGGAGCAGATACTCACTGCTACTTCAGAGACGTTTTTCATTATTTTGAGGATGTGAAAGTCAAAGAACACTGATGGATTTGATGGTCTGAGAATTGTCCTTGCCCAGAAACACCCTGCTAGTGGTAAAGGAATTTCAGTGACTTTTATCTCCCTCTTCTGTCTTCAAGAAAGAGCCTCCGACAAGAAAAATGCAGCTGGATGTGTAGATCAGTCTCTACCTATTTAATGAAAAATAGCCTCTGATGCATTTTGAACTCAGGTGAAGGGTCTGAATTCCTGGAATTATCTGCAGAAATGATGCAGCAAATTTTTAAATAATTTATCAAAAAATTTGACATAGACTCAAAGAAGGTGCTGAGTTTGTCCAGCATTTTTTCTACATAGCTCTTAAATTAGTTAACATTTGTAATCTTATAGTTAAGAATGAAACAGTTAAATATCTTTTTAAAGCTTCTTTCCCGAGACCTTGTAAGCCATGTTTCAGAGACTTTCCACATCTGAGTTATATAATCCCTGTAAATAGGGGATTTAAAAAAGAAAAGCTGACAGACCTTTATCTATATGTAGCACCAATAGTTTCCATGGTAAGATAATGTTTTTCGCTTTCACTTTTTTCCCTGTTTTTATCCCTGACTTCAGTCTGTTTGTTTGTTTGTTTCCAGCCACTATTTTTGGTAATTCTTTCCATTTCCTTCAGTCTCAGTCTTAACATTTTCTATTGCCATGGCTCTGCAGGCATCAGATGGTCTCTCAAAGCTCCAAAGGCTCTGGAGATACCACATGCAACATTACACTCAGACAGCAATGCAGCTTTTTCACCATATGTAGCAATAGAATATGCTTTTATGGATTTACTCAGAGGAGAGATGGAAAACGCTTGGTGCGTGCTCCTAAGAGCAGCAACCCGTGGAGAGCAGTATGGCTGGGTGATAATGGAGGAAGCAGCTGCAGGAAACCTTCAGGAACACACTGGGCTGAAGACCTATCCCCGCAAAAAAAAAGAAAAGGATAAGAAAGATAAGGCAGCTGGGAGGGAAAAGTATTGCTTCCGTTGCTTTTCAGCCTTCGGGAATTGTTAATTTGCTGTTGTTGAAGTCTCCCATAGCTTTTCTATCAGCTCTGAGGAGCAGTGTTAAGATACACAGAAGTGACTTAGGATGGGACAGGCTATTTGTAAGAATTCCTGGTTCCTGAGCAGCTTCATGCAGCCCAGCTGCAAGATGGCTGTGTTTTTTTGTCTCACAGCCCTTTCGTCTTCACTAGCACAAGCAGCAGCACAAGATCAGATGTGCCAGCAGGCAGCCAGCTTAAGGCTGTGTGGCTGCAAATATCTTTCAATTACTAAGGCTAAGCTGCTTGTCGCGTGGCAAAAACTGTAACAATATATAACATGGAAAGAACAAAGGTGTATTATAAAAAATAATCACAGAAATATAAAAAACCCCGTTTTCTAGTGGGGCATTTCAGGCTGAATAGTACAATGCAACATTGCTTCGGGTTTTAATTTATTTTTTCCAGTCCTGAAGTTAGCAAACAACATTTACAGATATGAAATGAAAACCCTGAGGCTTAAGCTAGCACAAAGTTAGTTGGGATTTATGTTTTTCAAGCCTGTCCTTGGTCTGTGTCCAAGTTTTCTATTAACCAAATGGCCAAAGTTCACCGGGGTCTCGGTATTCTGAGAATTCATTTTGGTCCATCTTTGGCCCTACCTGATTTTATTTCTATTTTCAGCCGAGCACAATAAGTCTGTACAGCTGATAGAGTCAGGCTACATTTATTATCAGTCTCAGTTATCAGTTCACAGCAGGGAGAGCTCAGTGGTTGCTGGCTGAAACATAAGCCTCGCGTATGGGTTTTCTTTTTCCTTTTTTTTCTCTCTAGCTCAAAGGAAAATCAAACTGTGCCTCTTCCTAGCTCATTCCTCCCTAGGCCAGTTGCAGATTTTACTGTGCTTCTGCCTGCCGGAGCTGATGATGGAAGTTAAGGGTGGCTTCTCTCACAGTAGACCTTGGTCCCATGCCCGTTCAAAAACTTTGTAGAATTTCTGCCAGGGTATGGTAATCAGCCTCTATCTTGATTAAGTACTTGTTTAGGTTTAGAAGTGCTGCCTATCGAAATCCCCTTTTCTCAAATCATAGCGTACCAATGAGATATGGTACCCTTTTTATTCCCAGACCTACGCTACTCTCAGATACTGAACAGCTGGTATATTTTCTCTCTGAAATGGGTGTTTTCTTCATTTACGAAATTGTAAAAGCCTTTGACTGCTAGGATGAAATGGGATGTACAAGTAAAGCACACTGTAAAAATAACAAAGGGAGAACACCTTTTATGTTGTCTTTAAACCCGAGGCTTCCTTGTGTGCTCTGAACCTGCAAGTGCTATTGATTGGGAGATCAAGGTGCTGAGTCCGCCTGTGATTAAGCACTTTGTATTTACTGGTATCCCACCAGCTAATCAATTCTCCCTACCCTCCACATTCATTCTCACATTACACTTCACAGGCTCATGTCATCATTTAAATAATAGCCAGTCCAGTCTGTGGGCTGTCCTAAGTGTGTGGTGACTTTGGTAACAAGAAAGCACCATTTTAGCACTGAAAAATCCAATAGCATTCCCTAACAATTTAATTTCTTCAAATTAGAAAGGCTAAAAGTTTAGATCACAGTTTCATTCTTGAAGCATTCTCATTAATTATTGCTGGATACGCACCGTATACCCACTGGAGTCAGTCTCATGTTTTGTCCCAAAGACTGATTTCTCTTACTTATCAATAGCTGTTCTCGCTTCAAGAAAAAATAGATGTGGCTACGCTACAACTCAATTTCAAAACGGGCAATACTGAGGGAGTTGCAACTTGCAAGGTACCTGTAGGGTTTAATCCAGTACTAAACCTAGTGTCTGTGCTTTTCAAAGCAGGGCTCACTGCTCTTAGACCATCTGGCAGCTGGCCAATTCATAAGTATCTGAGAAGAACTAATCCTTGACCTTGTTCTTTGCTCATTTAGGGCTTGAACAGGATGCTGGGCATGGATTGCTCATTTATGAGCGACCTTTTGGTGGAATTAAGGTGTACTAAGAAAGTCTACAGAGTTCAAAGATGTTGCTGAATAGAACTCAACACCTTTACTGAGTCCAGTAACCATCAGTACTAAAATTGGTGAGAGGTGGACAAGGAGATGGCTTCAAGATAGGGCCACGCAGAAGAAAGGTGTGTGGCTTATTCATTGGTAAACATGAGTAGCTGCCATAAGAGCAACCATGAGCCTGTTTCCTCCTCTACTTCTGCTGGACCCTGGGAAAAGCGGGTATCCTTCTGCTATCGTAGGTCAGGGCACGGAGGGCTACTTCAGTTAGAGAGGCAGGGAGGAGCAGCAATTCCCAGCAAGGCAGCAAGCCTGTCTGTTCTAGGTTAATTGATTTTATTCCTGGCCTCAGGACAACAATTTTTGCTACTCTGGTGAAAAGCCTTGAACTGGGTACAGATCTTTGGTCCTTTCTAGATAGCAGTCTCTCTCTACCTTGTGCTTAGTTGAATGGGCAGATCAGTGGTATGAGACACGGTGAAACTCTGTGATAGCTTTTTTGTAGTGTTTTTTACAAAGATTCTTTTGAGGACAGTAGAAAAATTGCATAGTGTGGTGATTTGGTGACTGAACTTTAATAACACAGGATATAAGATTGGATATTTATTTTTCCGGGGTTTTGTGTATAGGACAGATACAGACTATTCTGAAATTTTACAATGGAGTTCTAGGCTGTGACCTTAATCTTTGTTTCTGACATCATGTAGTAGAAGAATTACAGCATAAGTTCAGAAGAAAATGAGGGAGTGGGACATTTCATGGCATCTGTTTCACCTAAGCATTTCACATACCTGTTTTGGCCACCAGTCTAGCATATGACTGATCATATGTGGGGTGACTGTTAAGATAGAAGCTACTGGATATATTTTACAGTTAATGCATGCTTTGTGCGTAAAATACTGCTAGTGCCCACTGCAATGATGTGCAAAACAAGTACTTACCATTTGTTCTGCTCTGTTACACATGGTTTCTATAATCTGTTCAAAATGAATCTCTTCCCTTTTAGTGCATCCCTAATGTCTGAGTGCTTCCAAGTCAAAGTCCAAATATTCTTCAAACATAAGACAAGAATCATTCATTTAAAGAGTTGCTTGTTGCCTTTTGGGATATTTAAGTACTAGCCTAAAACAGATACGTTTGTCTTTTTAGCATATAGAAATAAAATACAAGTAGAATAGCTTTTTTTGTCTCTTTACAGAACTGAATTTATTAAACACTTGACCATGAACCACATGTATGTGTAGGTTGCAGGTGTTTAGCCTTGAACATTTTATTTTGATGCAATGCCTAAGAAAACATGTAGTCAGAGAGCTCCCCCTAGAAAAGAGTGTGGTGAATGAATCATTTCCTCCAAGGACTAAAAAAATGTATGCTGAAATGGACCTCAGAACAGCCAGTAAAAATTGCATGAGCATTTCTCTGTCCAAAAAGTCTTTCTTGTAGCCAACTCATGTTCTCTATTGAACTATAGGTAGCAGATGGCTCTGGAAATAAACATATTGGGCAGAATGCCACAGGGCATTATTAAGACCTTGAGCCCACAAAGGGACTCGCATGAATTACTTTTCCCTACTCAGGCCGTATAAACTGCAGTGTATGGGACGAGGCATGAGGAAACTGAGAAACTGAGCCGAAAATTCTGGGGCCATCAGATAAATAGAAAGTATTGTCATTAGGAAAACAGGTGGTGGAAAACAGAAGTTTTATGTCATGCAGTTGATTCAGAATGTCATACTTCAAACAAATGTTGAAACAACACCTTCAAATGCTTTATTGCATTTAAGTACATTGTCAAAAAAGAAAATTATTAATTAAAGCCTGATTTTTAAAACTTTTTTTTTTTAGCAAGTGCCTTATTGTATAATGAGGAAGCACTTATAAAATATAATGTGACCATAATTTGGGTATGTTGCTCAGCTTCAACTTATCACCAGAATTAAGCTAGAAAATGTTAGAATCATCTTTGAGTTCAGGTGTATCAGGTCAGACTTGATCTGACTCACCAGCTTGACCAATTTTTTGCTGTATAGATCAGCCTAGATAGCCCAACTGACTTAGACTACTTGGCCCTCCATTTTCAGTCTCCTTTTTTAATGGCATTTCTTTATTTCACTGGGACTTAATTTTACCTTTTAAAAATTCAGTGACTTTGTCTTTGTAAAAAACCTGCTGAAGATCTGTCAGAGGAGAGCTCTTTTGTCACCCTCTTGTTAGAAGATAGTTGAAGAAAGTGGTTCTGGTTTCTTCTAAACTGTGCAGGGAACAGATCCCACCTTCATGCCTTTCAGCGTCGAGGCCATATATTAGTTCCTATTCACATCTACATGTAGTTAAGCTTGTCTGGAAGCATTTTAACTTCTTTTATTTTTCCAATAACTTCTGAGAAATTGCTGCAGGTCTCACACCCTGTACTACAGCTTAGACAAAATTCTGTTTTATGACTTCGCAATTCTATTTGTTTTCAATCAGAACTAATAATGCTGTCCAATGACCTAGACAGCAAGAATAAGGAGGGAAAAAAAAAACAAACAAACAAACGAAAAAGGTAAATACCATAAGAAGCAAGACATCAAATTTAGAAAGAAACCACGTGCTCATATGGTAGTGACTGCTTCTCTCAACTCTGCTTGTGACTCACTGTACTGTGGGAAACTCTGCACTTCTACTGAGTACTGTTTTCTCAGAACAAGTTCTTTCACTCAGTCCTATGCCAATAGATTGAAAGTACTGTCTAAAATAAAATCTCCAAGAAGACGTAATCTGATATATTTTTTTTTATGATATCCAAAACCTGCAAGCTTTTAACTAAAAACTTGAAGTTCTGCCTAACTTCAAAAAAATCTGTTCAGATCTCCTCAAACTATTTAGGGATTGTTTAAAGCCTACATCTTGATTAAGGTATTTATGCTCTGGAACATATGTTCTTACAACTAATGTCTGAAACATTGGAACAACAAGACAGAGGAAAATTACGTGAAAATACAATTGAAATTCTCGGGTGTTTGTTGCCTGAAGCCAAGGAGCAGAACAGGAATAGACAGTCACATTGCAGAGTAGAGAACTCTATTGTCTGCAGCTTAGTATAGAAATATCAAAGGTTTCGCAATGAAAACCAGGCATTTTTGTGAAGCTAGCACCATACGTGAGGAATTGTTGAGGGGGAAAAAACAACCTCATCCTAAAGAACAACCTCCAAATAGCAAGGAAAACTATACAAAGAAATCTGTGAAACTATGATCATTAATGCTAAATAATCAGACACAAGTTGAAGGAAAAAGACAGAAAGCTGAGAGAAAACGTAGGGGATCATAGCACTGCAAAAGTATTACAAACAGAAAAAGAAGGGGGGGGACCCACACAACAGCGAAAAATGCATATGTATGGGTTTGCCTGTGAGAAACAGCTCCGTTTTCTGTCTTAATACTATAGCTAACTCAGGAGGATACTTGTAGAAAGAGTTCATAAAAGTAGACACAGAAATGTCATTTGTTGCTGGGCAACAGAGTGGCTCAGACTATGGATTTGATCACAAAACAATACAGTTTGAGGGAGGGCCCTGTCTAGCTTTTCACCTGATTATAAAGGTATGTCAAAGAAATAAACACCTAAAAATGAAGCTGACCCTCCTGTTGGAGTCCCCCAAGCACAGCATTACACTGATTTTAGTGGAGACTCTGCAAAAAAGACTGGCAGGTATGCAGAAAAGAGGGAGAAGACGGGAAGGATCACCAGCTGCATAGGGAGAGCACAATGCAATCAAGCTTCATCTGACATTCTAGATGCAGCTACAAACATCTCAGCAAAATAGCTCTCCTGGTACAAATATTTACCTGTTCAAGCGCTGTGCCCTTTCCTTCAAAACACGAGGGGTGCGCAATTTATATGCACTACCCTTCACTTGTCACACTGCCTAAAGGCACAGTCTGGGTGCTGGGGTGTTATGGTAATGCTGATGTTAAATAAGGATAAAATTTCCTTCAAATGCTTTGTCTGCAATATCTTTGTGCTGGGAATAAACAGAAAGCACTGTGCAAGAACAAATTTGACCACGTCAGATTCAACAGTTGCTGCATTAAGAATTCTAAATAAATATAGTGCTTGAGCAGCCTAGATCACTTGGTCAACCTCCTCCTGACTAGGTCCTCTCCCACAGTCTTGCTGTCAGTCCTTGCAATCTGTACTGCCCTTCCCATGGTGTGCGACTCAAGATTTCTCCAGGTGCTGTTTTTAAGATCTCTAACATTTTTAATTCAGATGTTTCAGAATTTTGTTTCACCCGCAAACACTACAGAACTTGTCTATATTGTAACGCTGTCTCTTTGTAGGATTAAGAGAGTTTACTAGGTCTGGGGGTGTAATTACAGCAGAGAAAACATTCTTGGCTTGGTTATAAACTGGCTTGTGTACCAAAACCAGGTGGGAATGTAGTCTGACACTTGTGTGGTAGAGTCTGGTAACTGGGAATAAAGGTACTTCTGTTATGGATTTTGTTCTATTTGGTATGCGTCAGACAGTAGGATAATATGTGTGAAACTCCATTTCGTAAGGATAACTTTGTACTGGGAAAAAGCCTAGATCAGAAGTTTCTAATGCAGACATCCATTTTGGATGTATTAAATTGAAAACTCTAAAACCTGAAGCCTCCAAAGGCAGCTAGATGTGGCTTCTGTTAGGTTTAGAAGTGAAGTCAAGCTGAAAAGGTTGTGCATAGAAATGTAATTTGTATCCCCCTCAAAGGAACATAGAGCCTTCTGCCACAGCCACTTCAGGGGGCTGCGCTGATGGAGGCAGCTCTGGCCTTACGGGGGCCAGAGGAGGAAGTACCAAAGATCTTTACCAAGTGATCCTGTCCATCCCTTCTTTGTAATCACTACCGACTACTGCATGTCTATGCTGGTCCTCTGTCATTTTTTTCTTCCACATCTTCATTTCTGGTAAACAGTCTGAGTGGGAGCCTAATTCAAGTTCATAGTGTTACCACCTAGAGAGGTCTGCTTTCTCCTCACTGACTCCATGGAGAATCGAGCAAGCCTAGCTACGGCAACTGAAGGTTAGCCAAAGTACAATTTCACTGCAGAATTACCAGACACAAGTATCCCATACTCTGAGTGAGAGGTCCAAAAATGTGAAACTGGCTAAAATTTCTTAAGATTCTTGTAAAAGATATTTGCCATCTGCTGCCTGTTTCTGGTGAATTGCCTCAGGGAACAGGTTTGGTTCAAAATTCAACCATAAATATTTGTGAAAAAATAGCATTTTTTTCTTTTGCACTCGTAAAGAACACTTCCTATTTTCTCTCTGAAGGTGCGGAGAGGTCTTCTTCTAGATTTTTCTGTAGAGGATTAGTAGCTTCTTTACCCTTAGGCCCTTTCCATGCTCTTTGGCACTGTCCTCTATTTTTATTAGTTGCTCACAGTCCTGTGTTCCAGCTCTTTCCCATATTTCCTCCTGCATGTTATGACTGTACAGGAATAAACAATGTGGGGAAAGCTTTATCAGTGCAGATCACTAGTATCTGTACCCATGCTGTTGGTCTTCCACTATAAAAAGGCAGTTCTAAAATTGTGCAGACCACTTTATTTCATCTGAAATTTTTGAACTCACGTAAGCAGGAAATTTTGAATGAAAAACTGACAAATTAAAGTACCTAGAACTGACTTAATTGTAACTTGGGGAAGTAGTCCACCTGAACCCTCCAAATATCATAGAAACCCTTGAATATACCATTAGGTGGATTTCTGCTCTTCCATTGCTTTCTCCATTTCCTGTTGCCACTATTTTCCTCCTGTCTCTTGTATATGTAATATCCTTTGTGGTTTATAAGTTGCTTTTACAAATATTTGCAGGCTTTGATGTTTTGTGCTGACAGATTAATAACCTCAAACTCTTTAGTGGCCTCCTGCCTATTTACAAGATCTCATCAGATGAAATTTAATACACAATATATGTTATAGGCTTGAGAACATAGAAAAGTAAGTACCATGGGAGGAACTGCTTTGCATTCTCTCCGAACCCAGGAACCAGGTAGTTAAAATACTTTTTCTGTTTTCTTTTTTTCTCTCTTTTTTTTCCCTTCTTTCACAAAGAAACCAGGGAAAGAACTGCAGAGAACCCTGCGCTTTCACTGAATATTGCAGGACAGACACTTTGCAAACCCCTTTTCTCCATATGGACACCACCGTAGGACTTGGTTTGCAGTGTAATTGGCCAGCTGGGAATTCCCGAGGAGATATTTCCATCAGTGTGGTGCTATGAGCTTTGCTGTACCCATCTTCATTTGGGACCATGTTCAGTGATGAAGTTGGAAAAGTCCATGAATGCTCCAACACAGAGATCCTGCCAAGTGATTGCCATCAACAGGCATGCTGACCTCAATGTGCTAATTTAGGCATAAAATACAAGCCCTTAGTATATTAGATACCAGTTCTGGAGATGTCACAGTGAGGAGGGTATTATACCAGTTGGAGCATGTGGTACAGTGCCGCCCTTGGGTGTGACATACCTGGGCTAGGGCTGACCGAGCTGGCTCTGAAGTCACAGCGTGCTGCCTGGGCTACTCACTCTCTGTCATATAACTTTACACCTTGAAAAGACAAGGAGGAAGTGAGAGGGAAGAAGGCCCCTAACTAAGGACAAACAACAGAAGACATTTTGATTCAGGCAGATCTTCCAACTCCAGAAGCTTTTGGAGGTGCAAAGGCTGCAGCATGCATCTGGAAATTTGTACACTGGGCATTTCCATGTGCTAATATGCACAGGTGAGTCTTTTTGCTCACTGGGGACAGACCAGAGATCAGTCAGCGTACCTTAGTGGCACCCTGCTGCAGTAGAAGAGGAATATAGCATACATTAACCTAGGCAGAATGGCTGTAGCTTTGCTCACTCTTCAGCAATGTGACAGCAGCAAAAGATTTTTGTTGTATAATAGACAAGCAGAATGTCACTTCTGCAAAGTCAGGCAAATTCTTCTCATTTCTTGTGAGTAGGAGGCAGTCCATGCAGGGAATATACCCCTGCTTATGCTGTTGTTTTCAAACATTCAAAAACAAAACACAAACAAGGTATTACTGCAAGGCCCAGCCCAGGCAAAACATGGCAGCAATCATAGCACTTCAGAGAACTTAATTTTCTGTCATCTACTACCAGTTTATAGACTTTTCCTTTGAAAAGCAAACACCACACTGTGTTTTGTGAAAATAGGAGCAATACTGGCAAGTAAAATAATCTCTGACTTCAGTGGGTGCTGCTTGAAGCCTCACCTGGTTCTCAGTGTCAGTTCTAGGACTAGTTCAGTCTGGAAGAAAAAAGGTTTAAGAAAGATGTGAAGACAGTCCCCGAATATGTAAAAAGGTTGCTGCAAACAGGGCAAGAATAAATTGTTCTCCAGAGCCGCTGGGGAAAGGACAAAAAATAATGGGTTTAAGTTGCAACAGAGAGGCTAATAAGGTGACTGCCAGGTGGAATCATCACTGCTGCGGGTGCCCACGAGCAGCATCGGCAGACACCCAGCAGCCGTGGGGCAGAACAGCCCCTCCTCAGAGTGGGAATGGGGTCTTCCCAAAGACCCCTTTGTACTCTTTGTTTTGATTTCACTTGGTACGCATGAAGCACAGAGGCTAAATTCAATTGCAAACTTTTTTTAAAGTATGTACACATGTAAGAATCTTATTATTCACAGATGGTGGTGAAGAGTGAGGAAAATTAATGGCATTTTCCTTGAGGTGTCAGGTCTAAAACAAGTGTTAAATTGTATAATGAAGCTCTATTTAGGACAGTACTTAAGCAACATTTTCTTTTATGTTAATGGTATGAAAATGTTTTAGTTCTCTTTTAGTTCAAAATAACACTCTGAAAACTCAGAGTCCCGTGATTGAATATGGCATTCAATTTAGTGCATAAAATCCATTTGATATATTATGAGAGAAGTTTGAAAATGTACCCCAGAATCTCTACCTCTACCCAATCTCTTGCATACTCCAGTGTTTGAGTGTAATTAGGTTTTTCCTATGGCATTATACATTATATGGAATAAACTTGTTGATCCGAGCATGAACTGTGATTCTATATATTTCTCTTCTCATTGCTTTGCTATAACACAGCTAAAGCTGTTAAATCAGATTTATGGTATCAGTGCTGATGATGGTGCTAGAGATGAAGGAAGCAAGGGCAAGGATGCAGCCAGATGGTAGGGTAGTCAGGGGCATCTCTAAGCTTAGGATGGCTGTGTCCCTGCTGGAGCAGGGACAGCCCAGGCAGGACCTTTGCTCAGCCACCGAGTTTCTCAGAGGAGTGGAGCCAGAAAGTTTGCTCTGACAAAAGCCAAACTGCGAGACACCGAAAGGGCCATGTAGCTGGCTGAGGACATTAGCCATGTTGTAAGCGCGAGTCCTGAGCTAGAATAACAATACAGATATAGTCCACGCTTTTCACTATTTAGGAAGATTTCTGTGCCTGCTAAATATCTGTCACTACACATTTTCTGAGTTAGCATTAAGTATTGCTGTAAAATAATTCAGTTTAGACAGTATTCTAAAAGATCAACTTTTAACAAAACACAGGAAGGGTTATATTAAAAGACATACCAAAGGCCTTTAAAAGCTATAGGTAGAGGTTTGGTATAGAAAAAGCATATTATTTTGAGCCAGAAGATCAGCTGTGTAGTTGCTAATTTGGAGCAAAAGATCAGTAAAGTTTCTGAGTTAGGAAATACAGATTTATGGCATTATGGATTGGCTTCGTGTCCTGAAAATATTTTGTAACTGGTAAAAGACTCTGTTTAGGAAAATATCTGATTTGGGAAGATATAGAAAAAAATTCCACTGTTATCATGAGTTTATACACATGAATCAAGTTCAGCACATACTTAAGTCTCTTTCTCAGTTGGGGCTCCTGGCCTTTTGATTTCTCTAAAGTAATGTAAAGATGCAAAGGAAAAAAAAAAAAGAAAAAAAAAAGAATAGGTACTCCAAAAAAACATCTGCTATCATTTATACCAATTGATGATTGTTCCAATTAGGTTCATTAAGCCCTGATATAACTGAAGTCAAGGTAACATTACACTGTGGTGAATTTGGCCTAATTGACATAGAGAAAAAGCTTCTGAGTATGTGATTCATAATTAGCATCTGACTGCATAAATGTCTTTCCTTTTCCTAAAGACCAATAAGTATTTTGATCCCATTTATGGCCTCTAATTTTTAAGACTTTCTCTATTACAGTTGTTCAATAAGGCATAATACTTATTCATTTAATTTTATGTTTGTGTATATTTATGAGAGATTTATTTATGGGTTTATTCCACATTACGTGGAATCTCCCATATACGTGCTTTGTCATGCTGTGCATCTTCATTATCCACTATAAGAGTACAGCAAGAGAGTATCGAGACACCAAGATAGGAGAAGAAAAGCAAATGAGAGCAGAAACAGTTACATTTCAGGAGAATGTATGCAGAGTTATGAGACTCCAATGCACCATGTTTCATAAGAATAAGAAAACTTATGTTGTAGAAGGTCAGTTTTTTTCTTAGGTCACAAAGACTTAGTTCAAGAAATGTCTAACCAGTATTAAGTTATGCCCCTTGTGCTGATGGATTGTAACTTTATTTACAAATTGCATAGAAATCATGCAATTCAAGACTTCTGTTCAGGTCTTGTGGATTATTTTTTTTCTAATTTAGTGGACTGCTAATTTCTCATTTATTATTCAGTTAGTGGCGTCACTTGCTTGTCTAGGTGTGACTTCTGCGAAATTGGGTTCAGATTCCCCAAAACTGGGGATCAAGAGCCCATAACTTGCCCTATGGATGCCCACTTTTCCCTGTATGTGGCCTCTTTGAGGGCTTTGAATCTTTGCCTGGGGTTTGTGGATCTCCAATAGCCTGACTGCTCTGAGAAGGCTGCAAAGACGTCACAACTCTGGATGTGTCCACAGCACTTGTGCAGACCACCAAAGAAGCACGTACACGCAAAGTTCAGGATGTGTTGGCCTTACAGCACACGTGCTGAAATGGTGGTCTGTGCATGTACTCAAAATCTCCTGGGCTCTAGAAGCTTTTGACTTAATTGAACACGTGCCATAGGCCTGACTTTTCTCAGAAACAGGTTATCTATATTTCATGTGTGCAATTGCTCTGAGGTATCCCAGATGCATCAATTTCCCTGCCTTTGCATTATCTGTACAGAAATCCTGGACAGAAATATGGGAATCCTGCCTTTAATACGAGTAGCACTAGGGAAAGAGGAAATGAGTGTGACACTATATTAGCATGCAGTATATTTACACTAAATTGGCTGTTGTAATCTTGGTTGAAGTCATTATTCTTGTACTGGCTGGGTACTCTATGCATGATAATGTTATTTTAATTCTGCAGGTTAGATCAGCTTGTTTTCTCCCCCCCACCCCCTTTTTTCATGCCTTTTTCCCACTTTCCAGCTGTGACGTGTTGCAGTGTGATTGTCAGGCCAGTCCCGGCTTTACACCGCCCTAAAATAAGAGATTATTGAACGTATGTCCCCTTTTCCCCTTCTAGGTGCCAGGCTGCTGGCTCTATGCAAGGTGAAAGAGAGCATAAATAGGAAATATAATTTGTACTTCCTTATTAATACTGCATCTCTGCTATCATTTCTCACCTCCTTTGTTACTGTAAGGGCTGTGCAGAATCTCATTAGTGGTCATGCTTTCTGGTTTCTGTTCTCTGTTTTAAATCTGTTTCTCATTTCCTGGCTGTTAGTTTTTGCTTGAGGGTTGTTTTAATTTATGGTATTGTCATTCTGACTCCTATTTGTGGTGCGAGATGATGGTCTGTGTGCATTTCTTAGAGTTCTTGTAGCTTTCCACATTCATGTAATTCTTTCTTTCAAGGACTCCCAAGTTCATGGTATTTTGCATAATGTCATTGTTGTCTGGGTAAAAATTATTGCACTTTTAAGCATCAATAAAGACGATTATCATCTGATTTAAAGTATTTTGAGGTTTGCAGTTTAGATGGAATTCTTTGACACTGGGCTTTTTCCATGCCAGCAAATGAGCAATTACACAGCTGCACAGACGGTATTGAGGATCTTTCAAGAGCGTTTCATTGCAATCTACAGGGCACAGTGCCTTTGCAGTGAGAGATTAGGATGCTTAGGTCCAGCTGGGACAAAGGAAATCAATGACTGGTTGGTGCTCTTGTGCATGGCATCAAGAAATAGAGTGTTTGCCATAAAGTAAGAGAAATTATTTTGAGAAATTGCCCCATACCGTCTTTTTGGCTCTTGGAATTATAACTGAGTAACAGCCATCTTCTGTTTAAAAAGGAGAACTATATTTTAGGGCTGCCTATCTCTAACATTACAGAAATCATAAATTCCTTTTCCCAAGCACGGAAATGTCTTGAAGTCATGACATCTTATGAAACATTGGGATGGGGAACAAGTATTCCTTGTTTGGCTTCCCTGCCTCTGGGACTTACTTTCACATGATTATATTTTACTCCATAACGATGTGGGATGAATGTATACTCCAGTTTAATGATGTGAATACACAGTTTCAAAATCTCAGGGTGTATGAAAGGGTGCAATATTTGTAAGACTTCAGTAATTTGGTGATGCTGACACCTATGGCGTTTTTTTTCTTTTTTCTTCATGGGTTTAAGAAAATTTTGTTTCTGTCCTGGTTTTAGAGAGTACAGATGATGAACTTAATATTTTCTAGCACATGTCTGTTTATCTTAGCTGTTTTCTTAGGCAATCAAAAAGCTTTCAGGATTTAAGCCACAGATATATTTCCAAAGAAAAGTGTCTCAAATCAGCCACCTCAGGTCTGAAGTCAGAAGTTACCAACAGGGAAGTGGCAGGGCTATAGCTCAATTCTCTTTATAGTAGTAGTGTAAATGATGGCAAAATAAATGTGTGATTGAGATGTGTTCCTATTCAGTGTGGTCTTCTCCATCCCAGAACGCCTATTTTGGAGAAACCCCAGTGCAGGCTTAGGCTGTTGCATGGCAAGTGGAGATGAATTCTTCAGGGAGATGAATTGTGGAGGTTTAGCAGGCAGTTTTTCACAGGCTAATGGCTTGTCCAAAATTAGGTGGAATTTTATGAAGAGCGCAAAGACGTGCCATTCCTCCAGAACCTTCTAAGCCCATGCTCCAAAACATGGGGCTGTCAGAGCCACCAAAGAAAAGGTTGCCAGAAATTTTAATATGAGGAAAATGAAGTTGTGTAACAAGTAATCTCATAAAAGGGGGGTTTTGTGTGTGGTTTTGTGTTTGTTTTTTTTCCCTGGAGCTTCCCTCTCTCCCCCCTATCTTTTCAACATAACAAACAAATAAATAAAAGTCTTAAGACAGAATGCCACCATGGGAGGTATCATCCTGATCGCTTAAAGATTGATTGTTGTAAACAATGGGAAAACAGCTTATGTAATGAGCAATATCTGATTTCCTTGGCAATAGTAAAAGAAACTGCTCAGCATATAACTATGTTTTTATCTATTTTACTCCATCCATGCAGATGCTGGGTGAAATTGTGGTCTCCTTAATATCAGTGGAAATTTGGTATCGAAGCAGGGTTATATTCTCTATTGAGATAGGTTACTACTTCATATCTAGGTGTTGGTTATAGAAACTGATGTGACTAATTAAAAACTACTCAGTGTTAGAGGTATCTAAGGAGACAGACGCAGCTAGACAGCCAACGCTAACAACAAGGGTCAACTCGTTAGAATCAAAAATCTAAATATTTTACATCAAAAAAACCTAGGCTGTGTTGACAGATCTTTGTAGCTAGGCAGCTCCTCAAGCAAAACCAGGCAAGTTGAATTTTGTTAACAAACAATTTTACACTAAAGAAATTGGCAAAACATTGAGAACTCACCCTTCTTTTGACTTCAGTGGTTTCTGACTTTGGGAATCTCACATACTCAGGCCAATGACACCCACTTAAGTAATCCTTTATTTGCATTAATCAATAGTTTCATAAATAAGGATGAGACAGAGCAACATTTGAAATTATGAAACCCATGACAATACGGGTGCAAAGGCATGAACTTCTTTAATTAAAAAGGGGGAAAAAATGGGACTCCATTGCTGACACTCCCTCTTCTGACTTACACAGCTAAGAAAATTTGCTGCATGAGATGGCAAGCCATAGTGAAAGCTGCTAATCAGGAATCCTGGAAACCCTCAATGCTGGAGTCATCTATGGAGTCACTTGGACAGTCTGACAGCAGAGGCTCAGGCGCAGAAAGGGCAGATTTGTTCCAGAAGTCACGAAAGGGTTCTCAGAGAATGACAGAGTTACTGACCAAAGGAAATATTCAGCTCATATGTGCTCTTCAGAGGGTTGTTTCTCCTCCTGGCTGGAAATGTTTTATTGGAGGTATCTGGCAATTCTGCTGTACTGACAGTGATAGAGTGCTGAAGCAAAAAAAAACATTAAAGGGATGACAGACTAAAAAAAGTTGAGCAGGACTGTGAGTTAAAAAGCAGTTGGAAGGGAAGAAATAATCCCAAGAAAGATGATTTTCAAAGTCCATTAAAAATTCTGATATTAAACTGTCAGCAAGAGAATTCAGATTCATTTCTGCTGTGGGTACTCTCAAAGAACACACTTTGACCTCTTTTTTTTTTTTNAACATTTGCTTCTCCTGCTGACTTTAAATAGAAGCCTTGGGGACTCCATGCTGCTAAGAATGAGGCCTATGATCATTAGCTGAAGGACCTGATCATAAAAGGGATTCTTATCTGAGTCTTAGGTCCTCTTTGCATGGGGTTTTCCTTGGAAGACAAAGAAAATAGATGAGAAAAGAGACAGTCCAGGTGCTAAATTTTCACTACTTAATCAGTCTCTGACCAGACCCAATGGTTTCCATGACCATCTTTCTGATCACTTCTTTCCAGCTTTTCTCTTCTTGTCTTCTCCACCTCCGAAACATTCTGTATCTCACTCTTTTTGTTCTCTTCCCACTTCCCTGTATTTTTTACCACTGTCTTTTCCCATGTATTTCACTTACCATCTCTCTGATAAGTATTCTACTCTTTCTCTATCCCTTTCTGCCCCACTGCCGAGAATAAAAGAGGGTGAAAATTCCTAACAAACCCCCACATGCCCTGGGAACTACAATTATATTTGCTCCCACTGCATTGCTAACTGTTCTGGACATAGGGATCGGGGGACTCCAACCTTGCATCTATCATGTTAATGTGGATTGGAGGTCTGCTGGAGACGTGCATCTACTGCTAGATGGTTACATGCTGCCTTAGCGCAAAGGGAGTCACACACTTGGCTGGTTGTTCATTAGGTGCTATCACAATAATCATAATACCATGATGAATCAGTTGACCATAATTTTTTGGCTCATGTAGCTTGCAAAGATGAGTGCATTCAAAATTCACAAAATGAATTATTAAATTGGTCCACGATTACTTTGAATTTGTAATTTCTTTCTCAGACATGAAGATTTAAATAATCCATTTAGTCATCGTTGTTACATATTAATTCACTGTTTGGTTAGACTCTAGGCAGGCTACCATGTTAGGGTCATTTTAACTACTGTTTTCATTAACAATTATTATATCTGCTCCTGGAGTGTATGCAAATGAAGGTTAGTATGAATTTGTCAGAATTATCTTAACTTCATTCCATTTGTCAGGCATAAAGGGCTTGTATCTAGTTCATTGTTTTGGGAAAGCTGTTCTGCACTTGTCTCTTTAATTTCATTTTGCATGCAGGGCTGGCGGTTTCTGCACTATAGCCCATGCTTCCCATGGGGGTTTTGTTTGCTCATGAAATTGCCTCTGATGATAACACCGCACTTCAAGGCCTGCATGTGTATTCCTTTGTGTCATTGTGTACTACCCATGCATGTGCCCTACATTACTATGTCCCTTTAAGAAAATAGTGTTATTTATTATGACAATAAATAGTCTAAAATTCACTGTGTAAGTTGAGGGGCAGAAAATGTTCTCTCTCCAGAGAATGCCAGTCTGCACGGAAAGCAGAGTTGATACAGAAGTAAGCAAATCTCAATGGATATTTTTTTTTTATTCCTTTTTACATAAATACATGATAAAGAAAAATGTTAATTAGGGCAACACGGTTGTTCCTTGTAGCTACATAAAAATACTAGAAATCATTAAACATGATCTTGTGCTTTGTTGTACATGTGGAAATTTGTAGCTAGCTTACTGATTAATAGGCTATAGGAAGGCTGGTGATAGCATAGTGACACTTGTTCTGTGATCTCAGTTTGTGTGCTTCCTCCTCTTCTTTCTCATTGCTGCGTTCATGAAATAGAAGAAAAACATTGGCTTTTACCCTGGTTATAGTGTTCCAGGTACTTTCCCCTCTCCTTCCCTCTCTTATTCTCCTGACGAAAAACGTTAACACTGCAAAAAGGTCATTATGGTGGCAGAAACGTCAATACATCTGACTTCTTAATGACAGACCTCTTTCTTTCAGGCTTTTACAACCAGTAACTTCACTGATGTTACTCCTAATTTGTTTATACAGATATAAGTTAAAGCAGAATGACAAACTCCATATGTTTGTCACATGATATCGGGAAAGACAAGTAAAAAACAATCCAGAAGCTTGTGATAGAATAAGAGAACAGGGAATGTGTGTTTGAAGAAAGCCAGGAAAGCAGCAGGGAAAGCAAGCAAGTACATCTCTGCTGTTCAGGGATTTCATTCATTTCCTGGTCTGCCTTGCAATGGAGGATTTCTGCTGCCTGATCAGGCGCTATACAGCAAGGAAAGAGAGAGGCCTTCCCTCCATCTGCACTCTCTTCCGGGATCCAGACCCCATCAGGACTCTTCTAGTACACTTCAGAAACAAACCTGGAATTTTTTTCCCATAAAATTATTTAAAAATTCTACCGAATGGCTTGATAAATTTTGATGTAAATTATATAGCAACTGATTTACAGCTGTCATTACTAAAATCAAGAGACCCAAACTAGCTTCTTCATTTTGCTTTAAGGTATCCAAGTTTTAAAACAATCAATGTTTTAGGAGTTCATAATGGACCAGGTCAAAAAAAGCATTATACACTCGATAAAACTGAAGTGCTTCTACTGTAGTCTTCCACTAAGGTTGCATTTCCCTCCTGCTATCACTTTCACAGAGTCATACATTAAGAAAGTATTCTGCGGAAGTAGGAACTCCATTTCCTTCTGAAGTGCAATCCAATCTGAAAATCATAGAATCATCTAGGTTGGAAGGGACCTTTAAGATCATCAAGTCCAACCATCAACCTAAGGCTGCTAAAACCACCACTAAAACAGGCCCCTAAGCATCACATCCACCCATCTTTTAAATACCTCCAGGGATGGTGATTCCACCACTTCCCTGGGCAGCCTGTTCCAACGTTTGAAAACTCTTTCTGTGAAGAATTTTTTCCTAATATCCAATCTAAACCTCTCCTGGTGTAACTTGAGGCCATTTCCTCTTGTCTTATCACTTAAATATAAGCAACTCTATTTTGAAACAAATTATAAGTCAAAATTTCTTGTTGTTCAGTTTGAAGTCTTGAAAAGTCTTGTTAGCAATGATGTAAGTAGTCTCATAGGGACTCAGTTACAGTCTCATAGAGTGTCTGACCGAAGCTTGATAGTTTTTTTGGTTTGGTTTCTTTTTTATCTGTAGAGAGTGTGAATTGCTTCATCTAAAAGAATGAAGCAAATAGCAGGTGTACGCTGTTGCTTCTTCGTTGACTGGAAAACATCAACAGTTCACACCCACATTTTGGCTTGACTGATAATGTATTTAAATTAAGAGTTTAAAAAATCTGAAGAACAGGTATTCAGCTTATAGTGAAATTCAGTGATATTTAGTTATCTGCCTTTGAAAACTCTTCTCATAGTTCTAGTATGGTTAGGACAGATTTTCTTATTTTTTTTCCTAGAAGAAAAGACAACAACACAAATACAAACACAGTTTAAAAAGCATCCCTAACAAAATTGCTGCCAGTTAATCTCTTTCCAAGCATCCCATTTCCAAGCTTCCTACAGGCTAAAAGGAGAAAAAAAAGTGAGTCTTGAAATACAGACAAATGTTAGTAAATGAAGGCTGTTCCAGTGCAAAAATAGGATTAATTTCATCTAAATCTAGGCAAGTAACAATGCCTCTAACATGTTAGTTTGGGTATGCTCTTGCTATAGCAAATGAAGAAAAGCACCTCCTGGACAATTCGCCACACTACCTTGAGCTACACCTGCATGGGCAAGCAATGCAAGAGCAGCTTGTCCTGAGGATATGGCACAAACATGATGTCATTTATTATGGAGATTTGGACCAGCCCGAGTCTGGCCAAGAACCTGTTTGCAGTTGAGTGCATTAGATGCACACCTGGAAGGCAGTTTCCAGCTGTGTTTCATCAGGTTGCATGGTCCATGACTGCTCCACAAGGTCAACTAAAGCAGGAGCAGCTTCTCAAGTGCCTTCCTGGTATTTTGCTAATGTGGGGTAAATTCCCCCCACAGGAACTTTTCTGTTTTCATTTTAAAACATTCCTAGGAGGGTACCTTAAACTTGACATCTAAGTTTTAGATAGTTAAAATTACATGTAAAATGAATCCCTGAAGTATGGAAGCCATTCTCTAACATCATTGATTCAGAAGTTCATCTTCTCTGCAAGCATTTCTCAAGTCTGAAGAGCAGACAATGCTTCAGAAATAGCTGTTTCTCCCTCTCTCAATTTCAGAACAAAGAGAGGAAAAGAGATTACTTTGCCACTTCCAGAAAAATAAATGTAAAAAAAAAATTCTTTTTTTGCTTTTATTCATCAGATTCTGCTGGTACATATAATTTCTGACTCAGATTTTTAAAAATTCTCCTGTAGATTACTGTATTTCATGAAGGACTCTTGACCACAGAGATTACTGAACATTATTTTCCCCATAGCAAATACCTTCTTACTAAGGAAGTTCCAGTCAGAATGTCTACCCTTTTGTGCAAAATACTTCCCATCTGTAGTAGTGCTGTTTCTCTGAACTTGTTAGTGATTGTGTAACAGCCTTGTGGTATTTACAGTTGTTCATGTAAGGAATATACACACTGCTTCAAATCTTTCGTTAAGCAGAAGATCTGCAAGGGAGGACCGTCTCCTTGCAATCATCTGCATTTCCGTGGAACTGAAGGAAGGGTTTTCTGGGCATGCAGGAGTTCTTAAGCCATCTCCAAAAGCATAAGTCAGTGATATGTTATTATAAATATGCTCCTGTACTGTAAGGCATAGAACTGTTTAGGTTCTCGCACTATGTGTGATGGTGTATTCTCTTACACTTTCTGTCTCCATTTCTTTAATTCTCATCACGGCTGTCAAGGGAGTTTAGGGATTTTTGCAATTCTAAAAGTCTATGACTTTATATTTGGAAATGAGCATGTGAAGGACTGCCAGATGAATAGCAAGGGGACAAATCCAGCAGCAAAATCGTCTGCCCAAAGTGTTGACTGAGCCCTACAACAAGCTGCAAGGTTTGGTTCTGTCCTGGGGCGCAGGGACCAGTGGCAGAGAGAAGGTGCAGATCATCTGATTCTCACTGAGGACAAAATTCCTGGAAGAAGCCTTGGAGAAGTTTTCACGTTTGCCAAGTTTAAAAGTTAATATATACAATACAATAACTGGTGAACAAGACTCAGTGTTCAAAGTTCAGCTCTCACTGGGTACACCTGCAGTTTTCAGAACAGTAGAGGATTTAATTTTTCTTCTGTGCTAGAAGTAGCAAGGTTATTTTGATTTTATAATTCTCATTGTGGCTTTTTTATTTTCCTGTACTCCCTCATTGAATCTGAGACATAAAAATGATTTTTTCTAAAAATTATCGAGATGAATTTTCAGTCTTACCAACTAGAAAGCTGAGATATCTATGCTAAAGGTTTCTCTTTGTCACCTTTCTTCCCTAGGAAATCCTTATCTGCATGGCAGAAAAGCTCTGTAATATGTTTTGTACAGAACAGAGGTTTTACTTCACCTTCTTCACTCTTCTTAGTTTTTTCCTTTCTCCTTTTCCCTTTTCCCCAGTTCTACGAAATTTTTAAATGCCTAAAAAACCAGAAAAGCTTCTCAAGCTAAGAAGTACACTTAATGCAAAAAGCAAAACAGAACAGCGAAGGAAAATGCTCTATAAGTGACCCTGCCCAGCGCTGCTCAGTAGACGGGAAGTTTAGAGAGTGAAGGCACATTTTAAGCATTTAGAGTAAATTTAAGATCCTAATCCCTGAACTATAAAACATCTGTGTTTGCTAAAATACAGTAGATACAGAGAAATAAAATAATAAAAAAAGAAAAAGCCTGTGGGACCCGCAAATCATGAATGCATTCTGCAGAATTGGGATATAAACCTTTTCTTTCATTTCATATCAACCCACACAGCCTGAGGGTTCATTATCCCCTCTTGCTTTCATACTCATCATGTTAAAAGTGATACATTTGATATTTACAGACTAAATTAAGATTTTATCTCCAGCCTTTTTTCACTTGCATTTAACTTTCTTAAACCTCACTGTACACACTGAAATCATGCATGCAAAGTCATAGCAAAGATATTTTGACAGTTTTCTTTAATAAACTGTAATCTGAAAAAGTGGGTTTGTCATGGGAAAAAAACTCTAGAAGAGTAAAACTGTGCTTCATTCATACCTGTAGCTGAAAACTAGCTGATTCAGTGTTTCAGTTGTGAGGATTAAAGTTAAACCTACACCTTCTGACTTTCCGTGTCAAGTAGTGTTAAAGTCAATTCTGTGCCTGTTGTGCTTGCGGAATATAAATGCTTATAAGTTTAAACATAGTGATCATACTTGCTTCACATGTAAACCACCCTCTTTTTAATTTCAGACTGACATTATTCCAAAGTACTTTAAAATCTCTTTTGAGGATCGAGCATCGAGGGTCTTCAGACCACATATTAAATGCGGCAAGGAACTGGTTGCTCTCCTTCAAGACAAACATGCAGACAGGTCTGTTTGAGAGAAACTGTTCAGAGAAAGTCTGTGAGGGAAAAAAAAACCAACGCAAAAAAACCCAAAACCACACCTGCCTGAATGCTTTCAGCTTGACAAATGAAGAGGAAGGGGCTATACCTAGGGTAGGAGACTGTGGCAGATGGTGTGGCCTTTTTCTCTTTAGGAAAAGGGCAGAAGTAAGAGATTCCCAAGGTAGTTTCCTGCAAGAAAGGAAGAAAATCCTTCAAATCTGCTTCCTCTCTTGGCTTTCCCTTTATAAGAATTTATTTTACTTTTGCAGGTATGTCCCTAATGAAAGGTAAAATCTCTGAGACAAATCATTCCTTTTTTACATATGCTGGGAGTTTGAATTAAATCCCAGACTTTGTCAAAAAGATATATTCACTGTTAAAGGTTAGACCCTTTCTCACAGATTATTTTTTTATCTTTTTAAATAAAGCCCTTTTTCTTGTACAGACATCCACTGGAACTTTGAGTGCTTTTGTTTTTAGGCAATGGATGTCCACAAATCAGCAATAACTTATTTTATATTTATTGAGCTATGAAAGCTTGTTTGCAGTGTAGTCAATGCTCTTTATGTTTGGAATTTTCCACTGTTGCACAAATGCAGATTTGCTTTCTGGGATATCTTTCTGTCATTAAGGTTTCTGCCGGTGGTCATGCAGATTGATCACAACTGTAGGTTTCCCAAAATCCTTGCTTTCTTGCTGTTTGGAATATCTCTGACGTCAAAATCACTGCAGTGGCTGCAAACCATGTGTGCTTCCGAGCTCACCTTCTGTTTCCGTCCATTGGCTCTGACAGATTTGGACCTCTGAAGTATGTGAAATAGTCTGTGCTACTGGAAGATGGGCGGGAAGGTAACAACTTGCAAGTTTAACGTGGGCACAAGAAAGTTTTTCTAAAACTGATATATACACAATTTCTTTTTTATAAGGAACAAAATTTTGTGGTCCCAGTGGTGACAGGAGAGAATTTTAGAGCAAAGATGCTCCCAGCTCAATCCCCTTTGACTTGGTAATGGATCTGAACATTAATGTTGAACAATAGCATAAATTGCCTGGTAACATCCATGCCTGGGATTATTTTTAGACTGATGAGAGATGGTTTGAATTACAGAAACTGGATGAAGAGTGGCCTTTAATAAGCAAAAATGTCGGTGGGTTCGCTAGCCAGGATTTTGGTTTGGACTGTTACAAAGAGAGGCCATTTGTGAGTCCTGTTATTTAGTTCCTGCTTTACTTTCCTAAAAACACTGAAGAAGCCATATTTGGAGCCAAAACCCCGCTCCTTGTCCTGGAGTGGTTGCTGCCATGGGCCTGGGTCTGCCTGAGGTCTTTATTTATTGCAGGGGTCTGGGGAGAGGTCGGCAGATCTCGGGAGAGGTCGGCAGCTCTCGGGAGCCCCTGGGCACATGGCAGTGGGCGACACATTGCTTTGCTCCAGCGGCCTCCCTGAGCTGAGAGACTCCACTTTCCCTTTCGCAGGGAGTGGGATACTCCTGGGAGGAAGGCAGGGTTATGAAAAGTCTGCAGTTCTTTGTTCCTTGGGTTTCTGTGGTGCATGGAAAGCTTTGCGCGGCGCACGGTGCCAGCAGGCCTGGCCAGGGTCGGTGTAATACCACGACTCAGGTGCAACAAGCCTTGAGGGATGAGGCAAAGACATCATGACCCAGAGACCGCTGGGCAAAAAGTCAACTTAGAAGGCTTATCCTCAGTTTTCAAAACCAGAAGATACTTCAGAAGCAATGACAAAATACGCTGCTGGAAAAAATTACACAAAACCTGAAACACAAAGGCTCATTTTAAAAAGCTTTTTGTATTTTCCAGAACAATTTGCATTGAAATAGCTCCTTTTTTTTAAAAAAAAGAAAAGGTTATTTTTAACCTGTTTTTCAATCTGTTATTTTCGTTCTCTTTTATTCTGGTGATCTCAGCAAATAAGCATTCACTGTACTCCATCCGGATCTTTTTATTCAACTTTTCCTTATTACCCCCTCAGATTAACCAGCAGAACAGAAAATATAAACTTCCCCTGAATACTTCAGCAGCAGGTTAATTCAAACTCCCTCACTGCAGGTCGCACTCACCCGTCTGGCAGCGCACTCGAATGGAGGAGGAGAGCTGACTCCCTTCTGCAGACTCTGCTGTAAAAGCAGCCATTGGTAGCAGAAGACAGACACATCTTCACCCATTGCAACTATTTGCTGATAGCTGTGTGTCTGCAGCCTCGGAGTCGTGGGGTAAGAATTAATGAGCATTAGGGATATAGCTTACAGTAAGGAAAGGACCATACATCTGTTACTGTGTGACTCTGGGAACCTTAATTTCCCAACTGCTAGAAGAGTTATTGCAGAGCTGTTCATTTTTTAGCTAGTCCCCAATGAAACCGAATTCCCCCTTCATCTGCCACACAGCGTTACAGGCCCAACCTGTACGATTCGAGGGGTTTCTCTGGATGAATTGTTAAGACATTTCTCCCTTATGGATCAGATTTTATTTGGACTTTTATAATTGCCAGTGATTTGAAGTCAGTCCCCTGCAGCTCCTTCTGTGAAGAATAATCAATACAGCAAAATGTTTCATTTGTAGCACATTACTTATTCTTGAGGATTATTCTTGCTTACACTTCTGCATGATGTGGATTATTACAAGACAGACACGGTAAAATCTTTAAATGTAATGAAGACCAGCATTTTCTTTAAGCTAGTTACACAGTAAAAATACAGATTTTAAACGCATTAATATCTCAGTTAGGTTTATAACATTAAAAATAACTATGTCACATTCTCTTCCTTTAGTTCATGATCCTGTCTGTTGCTAAGAAACCCTTTCTCAGGTGGCTTTGAACCTTCTCAGCATTTTCATCTGTAGCTATACTACCTTGTCGAACCATAGGATACTGCTGCTGTGTTGCTGGAATTCATGTTCCTTGCTGAAAGTAATGAAACCATTGTGCAGCTAAGTAGCTAATCCACTGGTATTTCAAAGCATTGTGCTTTCCTCTTGAATATTTCTTGTCTTGTTTTTTTAAGCCTATCATTTAAGGTGCTACATAGTGAAAAAGTGTGCACAAGTCAGAGGCAGTCATGACATACTCCTATGTGATCTGGACCCTCCCTCTTTGTGGCTTGGGCTTGTGCCATAAACAAATACGCCTCTTCATATCCCCAGTTGCATGCCTTCCATCAAGCTAGCTGTAGACTTCAACCTGCCAGTCTATTTCCTTGCTGTGAACAAAAAATGTTTGGTGGTTGGTTTTGTGTTTTTTTTCTTTCTCTTTTTCATGCTTCAAATACAGCATGTTTTAGGAAGTTGCGGTGACAAAAGCAACAACCAGACTGTCAGAGGGAATGGTTTCTTTTAAACATCGTTTCACAGAATTCAAACTGGTAGCTGTTGATTCACAGTCTCCAAAATACGCTATGCTGAACGCTGCATTCTTAACTGCATATGGAATACTATATAAATGTAACCTATATACACATAAATACATATATATTTATGTAAATACATATACATTTATGTGAATGTATAGTGTTTATTTATTCAGAAAGCACATCCATAGGGTGTATGATACCATCGTTGCTTTAATCATCACTTTTTATCAATTTTAACATCTGATAAATACTGTAAAGTTCATCACATATTGAACTAGAAATACCTCTGAGAGAATATTTATGAATTGTCAAGCTAGAGTTTGTTTTTCAAATTAGTGAACTTCAAATCAGTTCCAAAAGAAAGCAGTCATGGAGGAAAAGCTCTCCACCAGGAAAAATTACATCAGCCAGGATCTGGATGATAATTTGAGAGGAAAAATAAATCTGACCATTATAGTATGAAGTTGCCTTATTAACTCTGTTTGTGCTCTGAGTTTTTCCTTTTCCTTTCTTTATTCTCACAATAGATGTCTTTTTCTGTAGTGTCTTACCCTTTAATAGGGATGTACCTTGTCACAAATATGGCAATATTTGTGACAGTACATGCTCATCTAGCCCTCCCTATTTGCATGTGAAGATTAACATTTGTATGTTTTGTATTTGATAATATCGGGTCATACTCTCAGCAGGTGGAAAATGGCATGGCTGAATTGACTTCAGTAGAGCTGTGCCAGGTGATGATTTGTTCCATTGTTTCATTTCACCTGGGTTTTGGGCACTCCCGAAAACATGCCAATCTGTGAATGTGTTTTCAAAAGTACAAACAAAAGAATCGATATCTTTCTTAAAATCAAGATTTCTGAATATGCCAAAGAAATCTCAGGACTGTAATCCCTAATACTCTCTGCTCCTGCAAACTTTGTTATACAGCTTTGCTGTGCAGCATGACAGTTCTTTGTGAAATGTTAAGGCAGTCTTTAAAATGTGCTTAGCTTGCCACACTGCATTTTTATTTTCAGAGAGCTAATGTTGATAAAGAAAAGAAAGAAAAGTGTAAAACAAAGTTAGCTTGGATTTCCTGTGACCTTAGGGTGTTTGATTAAAGTGTCTATGATTTTAAAATTGAATAACAGACAAATATTTTGGGGTTGTTCTTACAGATATATACAATAATAGGAAAAGGTCAAAACTTTATGAAATTTAGCAACGGAAGTCTCATTTCCTTCACTTACAAAAGATTGTTGCCATAGGTAATTCAGTATCTACAAACATTCAAATTAAAAGACCGCTGAAGTTTTAAAATTGAGACTTCCTCTTGGGTGAATAGATAAAGAATATTGTTTAAAGGATGGAAAAATTGCTTAACCTGAGCAGTGGGCTGAGGCATTGACTTCATCCACAAAACCATACCTGAAACCAAATTTTGCTGGAGGTTCTAGATATTCTGACTCAGCAAATTACTTGGAGACTTCCATCATGAAAGTTAAATCCAGTTGAACCATGTCCCGAAGCTTTTCAGACCAAGGGAAAGAAAGATGGAAGTGCAGCAGAATCTGATTCAGCGTTTTGTATTTTCCCTACCAAACAAGCCTTTTCATAGAGTCAACAGTTCTTCTGTCACATTTTATAAAGGAATTTATCTCTTTATTTATCGATTAAAAGAACATTTAGCAAATACTTTTCTTCTTTAGCAGGGAGGAAATGTTTTGTCGTACTTCCTAGCTATTGCTTCTTTTTGCTGAAGTATGTGTTAATATTATACTTTACTTGACTCTCTATTAACTATTCTTCAATAGGGTTTTCTAAGAGAGAAACACAGTTGAGGCAGGAACACACGTGAGCAGATGACCTGTTCCAACCCCCAACTCAGAGCAAGGTCAGCCAGAGAAGTTTGGTCAGGTCTGCGTCCAGTCAGATTTTGGGTATCTCTAGGGAATGAGACTCCAGAGCCCCTCTGGGCAACCTCTACCAGTGTTTTACCACCCTCATTGCAAAAATGTTTTCTTACTTTTACCTTCCTGTATTTCAATTTGTGCCCATTGCTTCTTCTCGGTGGAGCCCAGTGACAGAATGAGAGTCTTCTTTTCTCCTTCTATCAGGAATTTTTATACATTGATAAGATTTCCTTGAGCCTTCTCTGCTCCAGGCTGAAATCCCAATTCCCTCAGCCTCCCTTCATATCACATATGTGTCAGTTCCTTAATCACTTTTCTGGTCCTTTGCCAATCTTCCTGTAGTATGTCCCTTTTTCTTGTACTGGGGAGACCAGCACTGGACCCAGCACTCCAGATGTGTCTTACCAGAGCTGAGTAGAGGGGAAAGATCACCTCCCTCAACCTGATGGCAACATTTTCCCTAATGCAGGCCAGGAGGCTGTTGGCTGCCTTTGCTCCAAGGGTACATTGCTGGCTCATGGTCAACATAGTATCCACCAAGACCACCAGATCCTTTTTCAAAAAGCTACTTTTCAGATAGGTAGCCTCTAATGCTGAGGCTGGTGTTACTCCTCCCCAGGTGCAGGACTTTACACTTCTCTTGTTGAACTGCATGAAGTTTCTGTCAGCCTATTTCTCCAGTCTGTCAAGGTCCCTCTGAAGGGCTGCGCAACCTTCTCGTCTATCAACAGCTCCTCCCAGTTTTGTATCACCTGCAGACTGGCTGCAGATGCACTCTGTCCCATCAGCCAGGTCTTTGGTGAAGACGTTAAAGAGTATCAACCCCAGTATTGACCCTTGGGGTACACCTCTAAGGACTGGCCTTCAACTAAACTTTTTGCCAATGATTACAGCCCCTTAAGTCTGGAAGTTCAACCAGTTCTCAATCCACCTCACTGCCCACTTATCTTGTCCATACTTCATCATCCATACTTCATTTACCTGTAAGGACGTTGTCAAAAGGCTTGCCAAAGTCAGGATAAACAACATCCACCACTCTCCTCTCATCCATCAAGTCAGTAATTTCATAATAGAAGGTCAGTCAGGCATGATTTCTGCTTCTGACTGCTACCAGTCACCTTCTTGATGTACATATGTTTAGAAATGGTTTCTGGGATTATTTTCCCCACCTTCACAGAGATTGAAGTGAGGTTGTCTGGATGCTCCATCTGGTTCTTCTTGAAGATATGGGTGACACTTGTTTTTTTCTAGTCCTCAGGAACTTCCCCCAGTGGCCACAACCTTTCATAGATGATTGACAGTGGCCTCACGGTGACATGGACCAGCTCCCTCAGCAGTTGTGGGTGCATCTCATCTGGTTCTAGGGACTTGTGTACATCCAGGTTGTCGAAATTTTTCCTAAACTGAACCTCCCCAAAGGGTAAGTCTTCCTTGCTCCAGACTTTCCCAGAGGCCTCAGGGCCCTGGGATTTCTGAAAGCAAATTTTAACAGTAGAGGCTGAGGTGAAGAAGGTATTGAGTACCTTGACCTTGTCAGTATGTAACTCGGCCTTCTTCATACCTCCTATCATCATGTCCCCATTCAGCAGTGGGCCCACATTTTGCATGTTCTTCCTTTTGCTGCTGAAGTATCTGTGGGAGCCCTTCCTGTTGCCCTTCACATCCCTTTCCAGATTCCAGTCCAGGTGGGTTTTGGCTTTCCTAAACTCATCCCAGCATGGATATACAGTGTCTCCATATTCCTCATAGGTCACCTGAGCTTGTTTCCACCTCTCAATGCTTCCTTTTTATGTTTGAGTTTTATCAGAATCTCCTTGTTTATCCATACAGGCCTCCTGCTACCTTTGCTTGGCTTCCTGCACATGGGGATCGACTATTCTTGAGCTCGGAGGAAGCAATCCTTGGAAATCAACCAGTTTCGCTCCTTCGCCCCTCTTCTCCCTATGTCCCATGGAATTCTTTGAAGCCGGTCCCTGAACAGACCGATGTCTGCTCTCCTGATGTCCAGGGTTGTAATCCTGATTTTTGCCCAACTCCCTCCTCTGAGAATCCTGAACTCTGTCATCTCATGGTCACTGCAGCCAAGGTTGCCTCCAACCTTCACATCCCTGACCTAGTTTGCAAGTATGAGGCCCAACAGAGTGTCTCTGCTCATGAGCTTCTCAATCACCTGTGTCAGGAAATGATCATCAATGCACTGCAGAAGGCTCCTGGATTGCTTGTGTTCTGCTGTGGTGCCCTTCCACTGTTTTGAAATTATTTCAGATGATGTGCTTCTGTTAACTAGACTGAAAGGCTTAAAATATTAAAAAATAATTGAAGATTAAATCAATAATAAGAAACCACTAACCTTTGATCTCTGAAGTGAGAAAGTAGGACATAAATCTGACCCATCTGTGTGCCAGAATATGTTTAAGCTTTTTGGAAAATAATTGCAATGGGATACTTTGGCTTCTAAAACCATGAGAACGAATCCTTTTGGGCCAACATTATAATGCTTCTGGAATTTGTTTTTTATAAATTATTTCAGGGCAGGAGGTGAGCGTGAAAGGGGAGGAAATGGTTTCAGAGAAGTAGTAGGGGAGCAATAAGAAATCTTGGTGTCTGAAGGTCAAACCAGAGAGATACGTCATGGGTGGGCCAGCTTTCTGCTCTCCACGGTCCTCACAAGGAAGCAATGATCCCCATTTCAGGTAGTTCCCACCCATTCTCTCACTAAGTCCACAAAAAGCCAGATTCCCAAGGAGTGCAACAGGAGACCTTGGGATTAGGATAAGACAAGTAGGGAAATAGTGGCCTCCGCAGTCTTGCCTTTTCTCAGACTGAGAGAGAACAAGTAAGATGCAGCCGCTGACCAATCTGTACTAACCTTTCTATTATTTTATTTCACTTTTTTAGTGTTGTTGAGACAGAACCAGCTGAGGTAGCTCTGAACTAATTTTGATGGAGATTCTGCTTATAGCAGGACAGCTTTTCTGAAAAAACACTCAGGGACCTGCAGGAGAGGTACAGTTTAATTTCTACTTATGTAAATTGAAAAACTTTGTGTGGAGCGCAACAATAATTCATTTGTAGACTTAAGAACTGATGCTAAAAGACCCTTGGGTTTGGTTTATGTAGCAGGTTTCTTTATAACATATTGACAAATAACTTTCTATTCAGAGTTAGAGTTGTATTTAAAATCAGGAAGATACTGTTGAGAACAGAAAGTAAGATTGTAAATAGGTATATTTTTATATGAAAATTATGGTAAAATTAACAGTTTCAATGCAGAACAAAAAAAAATCTAGGGATTTTGCAAGGAGATAGGTCCATGAATAACTATTTTTTTTTTGATAGAGCTGTTGCCAAAAACAACAACAAAAAGTGCTGGAAAGACTTTGTAAATCATTTAGCTCATTCTTCAAACCCCTGCCAGTGCAGGATTATTCTTCAGAGTATATTCTCCACTGTCTTGTCCAAGCTCAACTGCATATGACTCAAGCAATGGGTTTCCACCACTTCTCTTGGAAGATATTTCTACAGTCTAATAGATCTTATTATTAGGAAATTTTGCTAAATGCTCCTTCGGTCAGTTTTAACCCATTACTTTCACCGACGTGCTACTGGGTCACCATAACCAGCGCATCTTTCTTGCTAGTTTTCCAGCCTTCAGGGATTTTTAGATGACCAGAGCACCCTCTCTTTCCTCCTAGTCTTCACTGAGTTTAGGCAGCATACCAGTGTTAAGGTCCTTTATTTTTTAAACTGTTCTTTTCAGGATTGTTTCTGCAGTCATTTTCATTGCTTTGCTATGAATTAGGTCCAGTTTGTTGACTTTCTTTGATATCCTAGTTCTTTTCCTTCCCATTTCTATGCCTGTCTCATTTCCCCTGAAAGGGACTAGTATCAGATTTCAATTACAGCAACATGTATTTCTGATTAGCCTAGTCAACTTTTCTCTATCCTGCTGAAGAGGGCTGTTAAAAAGTCTATAATATGCTCTGAAAGACTGAGACAGGTTGGCATTTCACTTACAAAATATTCTATGCTGTTGGTAGAAATAAGGGTTATTATTAAAAATAAAATGTCATTTAATACTTTACATTTCACGATTTCGTATTTCAAGTGTTTTTAATTATTTTCTGTTGCAGGAGATGTTAAAACTATGAATAAAACCTTCTTCCTACCTGAACCTAAAATGTTCCCCCTTCACTTCCTTATGCACTCAGAGTGTGCATCTAGTTCCACCAGGGGACTCTTCCATGGTCTTTGTCAGGCTTGGAGAGGTAGGAAAGGCCCATGTTAATTTGGCAATAATTTGTTTCTTCTCTGTTTTATAATATGCTTCAATAGACATACTCTCAGTTGATGCATCCAGAGAAATGTTCCTTGAAGGATGGCTCAGGTTTTCTCAGGCAGCTGTCTTTCCAAAGTCCTTTTAGGTGTACCAAAAATGAACCCCAGGGAATTCAGGACTCAGTAGCCAGTTTAGCCACTGTAGAGAAGCTGTATGACTTACACTTTCAAATAGTTTTCTTGTTCATCTCTTAGAAATTATATTTATGTGGCATCTTTTTGTCCTGTCACTTTTCTTTCAGCCACCATCTTGACATCCACTGACTGGTTCCTCAGCAACTCTTATGTGAAAAGCATTAGCTTTCTTTGTAAGAGGCTATGAGACCAGAAGATATCTTAAGTTTAAAATACAAATATGTTTGGCTTTTGAGTTCTTATGAGTAAAACATAATAACAATTTGAATTTCTGCAACTTTCAGATACAACGTACAATGGAGCACATAATTCAGCCTTATTTTCTGAATATGCTACCATGTGTTAATCAAGTAGACACATTCTAATGCTGACAGAGGTTTTCTTTTTTTTTTTAGTGTAAAGGGCTGCACTGAAAACAGAGGAGCCAAATAAAGGAGAAACAGTGGCATGCCATGTCTCAACAAAATGCAAAGAAATAACACTTGAATGAACGGCATTTGGGTGGAGAATGCAATCAATAGTTTCACTTAATACTCAAAAACATTGCCATGTGGCAATTACCAGCAAAGCTCAAGAGTCATTGAGAAGGAAAAACTGCTCAGTTATCTAATTTATGAACTATGCTTTACAATCCATAGAGAAAATCCTTTCCATATACTGCACCTTCCCTTTGTTTCTGACTGCTACCTGTCCTTTTATAAGTGTTAAAGCCCCATTAACTTCATGTGTATTTCTTCCTTATGGGCTCCTGCAAAGGGGAACAGTGTGATCATGAATAAGAGATGATCTGCTAATAAGGTTTGTGAAGCTGTCTTGCTATTGAAATGCAAGACCTAGTCTGAAAAACATTAGGAAGCTATTTTCTAGTACTTTCTCTCATAATGAATATTTGCCGTGTTCAATAAGTTTCTGTGTATATGCTCATTCCTAAGTGCTTCACCCAAGGGAGCGTCTAACAGCTTCCTTGAAGGATTTTACTCTAATGCAGTGACCTTCAGGTGCTCATTCTTAATTTAATTCCATTCTACTCTACAAGTTCCTTTTGAAGTCCTCATTACTTCCTTTTCTCCTTTGTGCTTCTGTTATTATTTAAATGTGCATTGTTGCTGGTTTTTAATCCTTGTCCTACCCTATTCTCATTTCCTAACTCTGTGTTGGTTCGTGGTATAGAGGAGCACACAATCGACTCTCAGTCTTGCTTCGTTGCAAAGCTTGAATAGGAGGTAGGTAGAGTAGCATTAGTCCGGCCAAATACTTGTCCCACCCACACTTAGACTGGGCTTTTTCTAGACCAAATCACAGATCTTACTTTCCATGCTTAGAAGTTTACAGTATCCTGCTACCCCTCAGCACTAATTCTGATCCTGCATCTGGACCTTTTTACCTGCAGACGATTCTGTGTACCTCAAAAGGTGTTTCTGGAGGAATGAGGAGTGGTTCCTAAGGATACAGCTGCAGAATCAGAACCCCGACTGTAAGGTTTTTTGGGCAATGTCCTTGTCTTTCGTTTAACTATAGTATTAAGCACTTATACAGTGCTTTATAGGCAGGAATGAAATGTTGTGAATCCTTAATCAGAACTGCTAATGACAGCTTTTAAATAAGTTCATACAGAAATGCTAGAACCCTCTCCACAGTAATTTAAATCTCTTACAGCCTCACTAGTTTTAACAGAAACAGGTGAGAATAGGGTAAGAAAAAAACAGGTTGGGATTTGTCTCCAGAGAAAAAAATCCAGCTCCAGCATTTGGAGTTACACTATAAAACATTTGTTCAGTTAAGACTGACAGACTTACTGAAGAGTTACATTGTAAAAATTACAAACAGGAAGATATGCTAGAAATATAAGTAGTTTTTCACAGATGTCAGTCTCAAAAGCAGAATCATTGACAAAGCTGCTGAAAGATGTGTCAAACTGAAGAACAGGTGAAAAAAGAGCATCCATGGTTTGACAAAGTACTTGACTAATTGTCAAAGGTGGAAGCAATTTCAATTGCTGCTTATTCTTATGATACGGATGATTTTAATAGATGCTAAAAACACAGAGCAAACCCTATTTTTATAAGGCACTCCACAAACTTTTAGAAAGACACTGAAAGTATAAGCCTCACCAATTGTGTATAATTGCCAGAAAGGAAAAAATATGTCCCTGCACTATTTGCAATCATGCCATGTGATTACCTAGGCTTGCAGTACATTCGCTTTGATAATTTGGACTCGGTGAATCTTCCTAAATCTACTGTTTACTCTACTGGAGTAATAATAATTCCATAGGTTTCCTTAGTGTTTACCGCTTCCATTAACCTCAGTGACAGCAGGCACACTGACGTCTTTCTTACGGACTTACGTGGATTCATATCACTCCTTCCACCTCCTGTAGGTAAGTAGATTGGAGAATTACCACCTCCAATGTCATAAAGGTATGTTATGTGACTATGACCTTTATTTTATTCTCCGTATCAGTTATTCTGAATTATCCTGGATCTCCTCTCCCCAGATTCTGAAAGGGCTCCCTTAAAAGCTGCAAGCTACTAGAACACGTAGCTCCCAGAAACTTTAAAACAACTGATTGGAGTGTTATTAATTTGCGAAGATATGTGGGTGACATGGAAAGAAATTATGCTAGGATATATATCCTCGTGAACGTTCTATTTTAAGGGAGTTATGAATGACACAGTATTTGCTCTATTCAAGGAAAAACAGTAGTGGTTTGACTTCAGTCTTCTTGTCTCTAGTTTCTTATGCAAAGAAGCATAGTTTTACCTAATGTTTTCAGGTTTTTAAAATTATTTTTATCATATAATTCAGCACCTCTCTTTTTCGTCCCACTGCTATCTTTGGATTACTGTATTTGGCATAATTCCTTATGGCGCAGCTCAGCCTTCACATATACAGGCACAGATCCCAATGAATTCAATGGGAGTTGCAACTGGATATTTGAGAGTAGGTTTGGGGCCTTTAGCCTTAACACAAAAAAATATGTTATATATTATTTTTTAAATTATATTAGCAAAGAACTAGCATTTCCCCAGTGCAGTTTATTCAATTTGTTGTGTATCAATCATTATTTTTTTCAGGAAATGTTTACGAGTGAAGTCACATCTCATATCTGATTAGCTGAATTATAAATATGAAAGATAACGGGCTTGGAATTAGGTAGCAGAGACTAACAGTGCCTTTAGGAATTCAATCAAATTTATGCTTTCGTATGTGGAGAGCAATTTAGCTTTAGAATTTGTGGTACATGTAATAAGTCAAATTAATTTTTCAAAGACCCCGTTGTTTAGCATGGGGATTTTAAATATAGCATAAGCTATTTCTTCCTCTACCTGTAAAAAATATAAATTATTCACGTTACCTGTATTCAGAGACCTGTAGATGAGCCTTCTCAAACAAGATGACCTGCTACAGCACAACAATAACAGTCTATTAATAGGCTGTGTGCACAAGTGTCTAAATTGATCTTTCAAAGCTGTAATTACAGGTAATGTTACATTTAATTTGCCTGTAGTAGATTATTTGTTGGTAAATATGACATTTTGGCCAGTCTGAGAAAAATCCTTAAATTGGAGCTTTTGTTAGAGAGTCAAAAGCCTTATAAGTGATCTTTGTATGTTTTGGGCCTGATTCTCAGAGCAATTCTGTGGCATTCACCTCTGATATGTAGCATCTATTTTAAGTTACTGTCATTAAATTCTTCTCCTGGTTTTCATTACACACAATACTGATACATTCCCCCAGGTTCAAATAATTTTCTGCTACACACTTCTTAACTCCTTAAAAGATACTTTTCTTTTATCATTTAAATTTTTCAATTTTCCCAAAAAGTTCTTGAGAAAAGAAAGTAAATAAAATCCCTCCCATTTTTACTTTCTCTACAGGACAAAAGGAAATTCGGTTATTTTCATTTTTTTGTCTTTAATGCACATGAAAAAAAACTCCAATACTATGGACCTTTGTTGACTGACTGGAGGCTTCTGGAGGAGGGAACATATTTTACCACTAAACCTAGATCTGATTCTGTTTCAGCTCCATTCAGAGACAACACAAATTATTTTGATTTGCTGACAAAAAACTACGTTAGGTCATATAAAATTGGAACAGCAGCTACTATAACTTCATTATTTTACTCATGCAACCATTTCTTGTTTTCACATTTCAGCCATTTAGCATGACGTGGACCCCTTCAGGTTCAAGGCTACAACATGTGAGCAGGCTGTGTTCATGTACCTGCCCCCTCACTTTCCAGTACAATTGCATGAAAATTTGTTAGTGTATAGGCATGTCTCCTCTTCTCATCTCCCTCTTCACTGTAGAGCTTAATCCTCAACTTTAAACAGATCATTCTTTGACTTCCCAATACAGAGCCTGGAAGCTAAACACATGTAATCATACCATATTATTCTGGGGAAATCTGTATACTATGTCAATGGAACGGGTGTAATGATTCCTAACCAGGTTGTAAAGATATTTTCAGTTTACTCTTTATACCTTTTGAGAACTCTGGACGAAACACAATCGCAGACTTTTGTATCACCTATGGTATTTTGAGATCTGACTGCTAGCAGGCAGCATCCTCACTTCTAGCTGCTAAAATACAAGTTAAGACAACTTTTCCAAGTCGCCGACGTTTCATTTTAAGCATACAGTGAATCACATTTGGGAAAAGTCACAGTTTGGAGAGGAACTGACCTGCAAGGTAGTCCTCCTGATAAGTAAGGAAGAGTGTAATAAATCTCACATAATGCAAGTTAAATGCTAAGCATTATTATTGCGTAGCCCACTTTGCTTCTGCTGCAGCAATGAATCAGCTCTATTGCCTGCAACACCATCTTCAAATCATAGTGAGATAACGGACTGGTTTTCTGTTCAACACTAAAAAGCATACCTGTTGACTTCTATGTCTTTTCAGTTATACCACCTTTCCTAGCACACTTGAATGTGCTAGTCTGTAAATTGTTATTGCACTTGCTTGCACTCATGGTGTCTACCTCCTGTTGATATCCAGTTCAGTACTATGTAGTGTTCATCATTTTTTTTTTCATCTGATTAGGAGACATGAGTAGATTCACTTCCCTCCCCTTTCCTTTTGGCTAAGACTTTTGTAGTCTGCGGGTTGCCTAAGTTGACACAGACGACATGGAAAAAGTACACAGCATTAAATTCCTTAAACAGTGGAGACTGACAGGCATAACTGAAAGGAATGAAATAGATGGATCCATCAGAAGTTATTAAGAGAGAATTATTCTGTCTTATTTGTCTTCCTTCCTCCCCTGAATATTAATATGTTTTTTTAAATGGCAGGAAGGCAATGCAGAAAGCATAAGAATCAATCCACGCGTCAAAACAAAACAGCCAGGGTATCTACAGGTTTCTGGGATCTGGCAAAAGATCCAAGAGTTTCTACAGGCTTCTGGGGTCTGAATGGATGCCTGGAGGATTTTGTACTAATATATTTGGAAAAGACTCAAGTCACATAGGTGGCCCAATGAGTGTGAGCCATATTGAGTGCATTATAAATCCTTGTGCTCAGTCTCAGTTGTTGGTTTCTTTTATCCTGTATGCTTTCAAAGATCTAATAAATGCTGCAGCTTGAGACTGCTGCATTGAGAATTCAGTATAGGTGTCTCAGTCTGTCATTAAAACAAGCCAGCTGAATGAAGGCTGGGCAGATCTGGCCAATGGTAGTATATTTGCTAACTTTTTTGTTTGGACAGTTAATTGCAATCAAAGCACAGCTAATTTAGTAAAATTGTCAGTAGCAGCATGACTATCCTTATCACAAGTCATCTGCGTATCCCATATATCATTTGGTCTTAAGAGACACAAAGAGTGGCTTGTAGATGTTATCCTTACTGATGGGATGCCAAGATATGAAAAAAAAAAAATTATGGTAGCTCTCTGGGTCCTTGATACTAGATTTCAAAAACCACAGGAAATTCAAAGAGCCCTCTGAGAGCAGGGAATTTTTTTTCTTAGGATATCTATTACATTTTGGGTTTGTGTATCTGCAGAGCTACCCAAGGAACTATAAAATGTAGCCACACGACCTAGTAAGTCAAAATTGTCATGTGAGTGCTGTCACAATTCACTTTTATTTGTTGTAAAAAGTACGGGTGGTGAATTATTAAGTCTTGCTTAAGACCTCAAAATTTAGAGCTGTGTCTTTCAAGCCATCAGCATTTGACCTAAGTCTGCTCCTGTTGAGAGAAGTCACAGTGGCAGACCTGAGCTGCCTTCCCTGGATATCCCAAGTCGGCACACGAAAGTCTGTTCAGACATCCAGGTGGCTCCATTTGCAGAAGTGATGGGCACCAAGCAGCCTTTTATGGTGAGCTTTGGACCAGGCTGTGGTACAGAGCTTTGATTTAGAAATTGTCAGCTGAGCAGAAGTCAGTACAGGCCACCGACGGTGCTGCCTTCCAGCCCGGTGCTCCAGAAGGGCGGCGGGGCTGTGCAGCTGCCTGGCCAAAACTGCAGCTGCTGAAACATTGTAGATCCTTGATCTTGGACCGGCAGAGCTGCTCTGGCGTTCCTTGAGGAGCTGAGCCTGTTGGGAGGTGAAACTTTGTAATACAAAGGAACTGGTAGTTACAAAAAAAAGATTACTACCAGAACACCTATTGACGAAAGACTGTAACAGGGATACTGGCAGTTTTTGGAAAGCGTTCCCGGTTGTGTTTTTAATAGCATTGGCCTGCAGAATGAGAATGTGTACTCTGCTGAGTTGTAATAACACTTAGGAATGTACTAGCCCACAAACTGAGCATCGTAAAACTGTTGTTTTCACATTTTCCTAATAAAACGCTATGGCATTATAAATCTGTTTTTATTTTATTTGTAATGGCAGAAATGTGTTTATCATAAAATCAAATCCTTTTTCAAAATGTAGGTCATAGGACAGTGATATAATTCATCCTGTTCAAGATCATGGTTTGCATCACTCCAGTCCGAACAAAAAATTTCAATATCCCTCTTAAAATCTTTTACTTTCAAAATGCATCATAAAATTCAATGCACGTTCAGGTCTGTGCTGACACTGCAGTTTGTGGCAAGGTGAATCAGAAACATATAAAGCAGTTAAATGACAACATGTGGAGTAAAGCGCAACTGTCTGGAATATTTGTGACCGTTGCCAGGTGTGAAATGACAAACAGAACTGATAGGTCATAGTATAATTAAATGTGTTCAAGTTTCAGTTTATCAAAGTTTCCTTTCATCCAAAGTGCCAAACACTCAGGTACCTATTAATTAAGTTAAAATTATGCTTCAGTCTACAAATCATGAGTTTGTAATAATTGAGTTCCTTCAAAAAAGCCCATTTTATTGCACTCTTACGTGACACAAGTATGTACAAGCACTGTATCTTTATAGCAATATAACTGTATGTGAATTCGCAATGAATAAATTAATGTGATTAGATGTATAAGAGCAGTTTTCAATGGTTCAGTTTTATCAATATTTCACACTCGTGAAATATTCATCCATAAAGCATACCAAATCAGGAAAGAAGTACAAACTCATTGTGAATTGCAACATAAAAGTTCTTTTATAAATGATGACAAAAATGCTTTTTAGAAGATAATGTGACTCACTCTCAGATCCAAATAGAAGGTACCATGCAATAAACTATTATTTTCTCATTCTCTAGCCCTCCTAGTATGGTGCCTGAAGTACATAGTGTAGAGGTCTGTGGATATAATGTAAATTGTGAGTGGGAAATATTGTAATTGTAACAAAATAGAGCCAAAGATATCTGTATTAATAGAACATTTTGATCTGTGCACTTGATTTTTCATTTGAGAGAGCAACCGTTGTGTCTTATTTCACTTGAGGGGCTGGTCCTTTCATAATGAGTACCAACTACGCTATGAGACACTGAATACCAACATCAAGCAAATGCTCTCCATGGCTCTGCTGTTCCTGTTTGGGAACCACGTGAACCAAATGGAATGGAGAGCTGGAAGTGGGAGAATCACCCCAAAGACAAGAGAAAAAGACCAAACTCACTTGAGGAGATCAGAAAAGTCATCCTCTCAGGTTTTCATTATCGTCTAATTCACCTCATATAGCTCTGCCAGAAAGATTACACTGTGGGATTTTTCTTCTAGAATGAGAGGGGCTGTGATGAGAATGTCTCAACCCGTTCAAGAAGCCAAGCATACAAAATATGATTTAGGATACAAACTAAAAGATGCTATTGATACAAAATTTATGATACAATTACATTCCAGCAGCTCAATCTGAAAGAATCTATGTTTCTGCTTCGTATAAAACATATTGTACCAGACTCTCAATGGGGATACATTTTCATAGCTCATTCACTTTCGCAGAGCCACACAAATCTACACTAGGTCAGGATATTGCCTAATATAGATTTACTTCATAGCATTCCAACAAAGGATTTAATACAGGATTAAATGTGTATTTCCTCTCCTACTGCTTATATTGCACTGTCTGTCTGTTCTTAAGATATCTATAGACAACTGAAACAGAGGTTATGCATTGATCAATACTAGAAAGGGAAAAAAGGGAAAAAATCCAGTTAGGCAAGGTCAATGAAGGTAGTAGACGCAGTTTTGAGAAGTAAGACGTGTTTCAAGGGAACTCAAAATGGTGAGAAAGGCTCGTGAACATCCATGACCTCTAAATCTCTGGGATTGGTTATTCCAAACCATCTCTAAAATGGGGCATTTCACTGTTAAAATGCTCTAAGTGGAGGATTCAGTCAAACAGGAAGATAGTCCTTGGGTTGAAGAAGATTGCTCAAGAATAAATTCAAAATATGTTGTAAAAGTGGCTGAAATGATATCCTTCAATTTCTAACTTTCCTTTTTTAAAATTCTCCAGTTCTCAGGTTATGAAAATATCCTAAGGACATTTCAGAAGTGCACAAATCCACCTCTAACTCCAGCAGTCTGATATATAGAATTTATTCATTATTCAGTGGAAGTTATTGGAGGTCTGCCATGGGTAAATTCAGGCAATTTCCTGGGAATTGACTACGCATGTGGGTTCCTAAAATAAACAATTTTATAAAAAAAAATATGCCAAAAATCTCACAAATATGTATACCTACTTGCACAATCAATGAGTCTGCTTAAATTCCCAATATACTTCCAACATGTCCCTGGATATGCTGCAGATTTGGACCTTTCATCATGCAGTTGAGCAGCTTAGCAAGAGTTTAAAAGGATGATGTATCATAGGGTATACAATTCAGCTGGGGAATTCCACCCATAGGGAAACAGAGTCCTGAGATCTCAGAACTGGTCTTTCCAGGAAGTATATCAAGGCACTTCCAAGTCAATGTTAAAGTTTGCAAAGCAATATTTTCTTTATTCAGCTTTCAGTTGAAAAAAATCACATTTTAAAGCAGAGAGATTTTAGGTAAACAGATTTTATTCAGTCAAAATTGCTTGTGTCATAAAGTCCATGCTTTAGTCTGCTCGAGTGACTGGTGAACCTGATGTAATGAAATCAGTTCTCCGTTCAGTGGCAAAGAATTACAATGGAAGAAAGTGATAGACTTACATGTTTAAAAGAAAGATCTGTAGAATGGAGGGAGAGAAGACCCTTTGTTTCCATTTTGCAGGGTTTGAAAGGAGAAATTAACTCTTATTTATCACATACTTAACATCTGGAGTGCGATGAAAAAGACAGAGATCCTTTCAACAATGAGAAACACCATGGCAGTTGTAATCCCAGTAGGGCTGACAAAGTATGATGATATTTAACATCTAATATAGCATGTTGCTTTTAGTGACAGAAAAGTAGAGATGGTTAACAAGAAAAATAATGGTTCAGTTTTAGTAATTGTTAGTTGAACAGACTGTAAGGAATCCAGAAATTAAAGACTAATTTAAAGAGAGGAGTTGACTACACAAACATGGTACAAGAATGTGGTTGAGTCTACATGTCAGATTAAAGACAACTGCAGATGTTCTAGTAACAATTGTAATGCCTAAGTAGATACATGTGCTATGATTCTTTAAAAATTCAACCAGCTTACCTTGTTCTTCATGTCTGCAGGCAATCTTCTGCACTGATTCTCTGAAACACTTCATGGATTCTCCTCTCTCTGGTGATCATTGACAGGATACAAGGAAATGGTATGAAGCTGCATCAGGCGAAGTTCAGATTGGACATTAGGAATAGGTTCTTCACTGAGAGGGTGGTCAGTCACTGGAACAGGATCCCCAGGGAAGTAATCATGGCACCAAGCCTGTCAGAGTTCAAGAAGCCTCTGGGCAGCAGTCTTAGTCATATGGTTTAGTTTTAGGTAGTCATGCAAGGAGCAGGGATTTGGACTCGATGAGCCTTATGGGCCCCTTCCAATTCAAGATACTCTATGATTCTATGATTTTGTAGCTCACGCGCATACTTCAGTATATTGATGATGCTTCTAAATTGACATCTCTTTCCTTCTTCTTTTTTACATTTCTGAACATTCAAATCTAAATTTTTTTCTTCCTGAAAAATTAATTACAATGTTTGGCAACCGTGGCTATATGGAAGTTTGCCAGCTGTTAAAGGTCTCTCCTTGATTTAATGTTCATGTTTGTCTGTGCCCCATACAAAAGCTCTTTCCCATCTCATCATCTGTAAAAATGAATGGGAAAGCCCTTTCTTCTGGTAGGTCCATGAGAAATTCCTCAGTGAAATTTGTTCAGACCATTTGCAAACACCTTAACAGCCCTTATCCTTTCAATCAGTTGTTAAGATTCCCGTTTGGTGACAGCTGCTATAGACTCTTGTAGAGAACTCTTAAGTGTAAAAAGCCACACAGGACACATCTTCCCAGTTTCTCAGTCTCTTCTTCAGCAGAATATGCACCATTATTTTGAAAACGCTGCCTTGGCTTCTCCTCATGGGTCTGTTATTGGATTGAGTGCTTTGGCCATGTTAATTCATTCTTGTCCCTCGGGAACGCATATAATAGTATGTCTGCTATTACTTATAGTTCTGGGGAAGAAGGTTCATTGCTCTGATGTTCCATGGGACAACTGTCCCATTGTCCCGTGCTGCTGGATGCAACCAGTTCCCCATCCATTACTGAATCTCGAGGGACTACTGCAGTATAAATATTATATAGATTCTGTGAAGAAAAGAAATAAAACAGTTTTTTCTTCCAAGAAGGAAGGATAGTACATCTGCCAATAAAGTGTTTCACTGTCATAGAAGGTAAATTTAAAGGAATACAATTCAAATTACAGCAGTTTAACTTAGCTAAAACTGACATCGCACAGAAGCATACTGGCCTCAAAGTTTATACATCTGTTTTAAACTTATCTTTGTTTATGGTTTGGGAAACAACCTTTTATAAGTCTGATGTGGTGTGATTGGCTCTTTATATTTGTAAGGAAATATGGCTGAAAGGTGTGTTTGTGCTTAATGTACATGACCCTTAATATATGGTCAGTGCTGTAGCTAATAGAAGGGCATTAGAAAGTCTGCACTTAGCCACTTTCTTTAACAGGCTTTATACAGTGCCATGACAGTCTAAACTGTAAAAAAATAACATTTGGAATGCTTCTCAATTGGTGTGTTTTATTTTGGGCTAAAGCAGGGAATTTTAAAATGAGATATGTCTGTGATACAACATTCCTCAAATTCAGAAAGAAAGAAAGAAAGAAAGAAAGAAAGAAAGAAAGAAAAGAACAGCCTGTTAACCCTGAAATAAAGACTTTCTGCGAGACAGGATCATAAACAAAGAGGATCTTAATGAAAAAGGTTTATACCTAAAGAAAATGTTTGATAATTTTAAAACATGAGGGAGCACTAACTAAACAAGGATTAAAAAGTTAAGTGTTCTGATATGGAAAGGAGGCTGATAATAATCAATTTTTAGTAAAAAAAAAAAATAATGGAATACCTTATAGATCAGGAAATCTGTTTTTTTACTCCCTTCCTACAGATAGTCTGAGGTTCAGTATTTTGAAAGCATTCAATAAAGAAACCTAAACTGTAAAGACAGCTGTAAACAAAGAGATTTAGAAAAAGGAGGAAAATTCAAACTGTAGATGGATCCACATCATAGACATTCTCTCTAGTTTTATGGGTTTGAATTGCTTCATTCAAGAATATGCCCAGAAGAGTGGTTTTCAGATTTTAAAAATGTAGATCATACCGTACGAGGCTAATTACACCTCACTTTTTGTTTTAATACTATGCTGAATTTTCATCATCTCTGTAAAGTATGCACTCCTACCATTGGCTAACTTCCCACCTTGTCATCTTAGTATCATTTTTTCCTATCCTTTATTTAGACTTGATTCAAAGTACACTTCAATATACGTAGGCAAATAGTTATATTCATAAAGCTCATGGGGAAAGTTTAATTGAACTAGTGTTCATACAGAGCGTTAGGGATTAACTATTTGAGTTTTTTGAAATGGAAAGGACTCTGCCTAAAAGCCAGCCTTTATTGCTCTGTAAAGAGCAAGAACTTCCATATGCCAGGGAGAATTCCAAGTGCAAAGTCTCCTGAACTCAGAGTTCAGCCTGGGTTTTCTGATGGTGCCCACTCCTCCCTTGGGCTCAAGAGGAACTGAACCATTGGACTCCACATCTTCTTCAACTATTTAGAGAGTGGAAGGCTCAAAACATGATTCTGGTTTTTGTACTTTTGGTCTAGTTTCCCTATATACATTTTAATTTCTTTAGGTTACAGTCTGTTTAAAAGAGGTGAAATCTTGGTTGTACTTTTTCAAATTTTGTTGGCTGATACTTCATTGCTATAATGGAACATGACTCAAAGCACATCTCAGCCAACAGTTTTAACTCTATGCATGAAACGCTTCTTTAAAGACACGTTGTGTCCACTATGTCTTTCGGGGTCCCATCTTTTCTGCTCTCCCTATTATTTTTCATTATAGTTTACAAATAGAAGAGATAAAAGAAGATAAGGACACTGCAAACATCTTGTGCAAGATGTTATATCAGCTTCTGTTCATTGCCACCCAATGCCAACCTTTTCCTAAGCACAAACTCCTTATAACTCAAATCGTGATGAAAAACACAATGTAAATACAAGAGAAAAGTCTGGAGAAATAAACCTGTTATTGGAGCTCGCCTTCATACTGCAAAGACATGTTGAGAAAAACAATTTTACCTACTTCAGTGAGACAACTTAAATTAATAGATACTAGTCAAGTTGTTTAAAAGCTGCTGAATATGGATGTTTTCCAATAAAGTTTATTATTTTTAATATAACTTTCCACAAATCAGAAAAATGTGTAAATAATGAAGCTAAATCATTTAGCATCTCAAAGAAATGCAGGAACTTTTTAAGAAATACAGAAAATTGGGCTCTGAGGTCTTAGAATTTCTCCATTTCTTCACAAACGGTGTCATATAAGCTGTTGGTGGTGATTTATCTATTTGTTTTTGTTTTGTTCTCTGTCCTGATTGTGATTTCTTACAGTTTTCCACCAATACTTTCATTGCATGACTAAGTCACTGGAAAACTTCTTTTGGAGAATTCTTCACTTGCAGTTTCATTTTTGAGTAGCTTACAGTGTTTGATAAGCCCTTTCAATTTAAAATGAGACACATGAGATGAATCTGTATACTGATTAGATAAGAATGACTAATAAAAAAATATTTTAATAGAATCATAGAATATTTTATGTTGGAAGAAACCTCTGTAGGTCACATGGTGCCACCTCTTACTCAAAGCTTTTTATGTGCAAACACTCCTGATCACAAATGACTATACATTTAAAACTATTTTATAAACATGTCTGCAATATGCTCCTGGTCATAACATATGTGCTGATCCACATATTGGCAGTATCAAAGTTCAAACAATATAATTTAAACAGTCAGATAAATGTTTATGGAAGCTATCTTTTTATATCTGCTTAGGTCTAGTAACAGCCTTATTTTTCTTCTCTAAAATGTGTAACCTTTTCATTTGAAAAACTAGCTCAGGAGGGTGAGATTTGTGTCAGAAGAGTATAATTATTTTTGCTTGAAAAGTGAGATTAAAAATGTATCAAAATATGGAAAGGTTATGCTGACCTGAGCAGTAATAAGTACATAACAACTGATTAGTTCGTTTCTGGTCATGCTCCATTTAACTGTTTTCTGCTTGAACCAGCTTTGAAGAACTGCACGAACATGAGAATTCCTAAGATGAGATGGTCATTCACTTAGCTTGTTGTGTCTTCTCCATTTTGTGTGTGCCCTTGTGCCCCTCTGCCCTCATTTTAGTTCACTGCTCCCTGACTTCCGCTTTTCATGTTTTTTTGCTTGCACTGGTAGGAATACAGGAGAGAATGAGAGATAAGAACTATTGTCTTTAACAGAATTCCCTGTTTGCTGTTTCTTTTTGACTACTGTTTTGTTCAGTGAATTTATTTTCAATGGAAGAAGTTGATTCGCAGATTGATTGAAGAAACCTAAATTTGCAATGCACAGGAGGTAATCAAATGGCATTTTCAGCCCACAAAGAATTTCAGTCTTCAAGAGCACATTTATAGAAAGTTAGTATTACCTCTCAGTATAAAAAAGACAAGCAATTTCTATAAAAAGACTGTAGAAAGGTTCAAAACCCATCAAGCTTCTATATTTTCATATTTGAGAACTTTTGTTCATTTTTTATTTCAAATAGTCTCAAGCTGGTTGATAAACCTCTTCATTCACCCAGTAGCCATTTTATTTTTGACACTTAAAAATCATTATTTAAACAAATGTGAGTACCTTTTTAAGAATGAGTAGTTCGACACTATAGGCAATATGGGAAAATCCTCTTGCTTTAGGGGAAGAAAATAGTTTGAAAAATTATTTCAAGTCCCCATTGTTTATATTTTGTATCAGCATCAGTTTTTGGGGCTTCATGTCCAGAAGTTACCTAGGATTGAGACTTTTCAAATCAAAAGATTTCTGAGCTAAAAGCTCTTCTCAAATCTAAATGAATTATATTTACTTGCTTTAGTTTTGGTAATTTCAGCTGAGTTCACTGAGCCCTTGTGGAGGATGATTGTCTGTCACAATGTTTTTTCTCAACAAAAAATAGTCACAAAACTCATGAAACTCCTGGTAGTTTCATGAAAAAAACCCTCACAAATCATTAATCATATCTTATTTTACCGGCTTTTTTTCTGTCAGCTCTAGTCTATTTGATACAACTCCCTGAGCATGTGATACATCAGCCTGTTGTATGATTACTTTTCTTCATTTGTTCTACAATAGGGCCCAAAAGACCTGAGATCAGAACCACTTTGTCATAAGAGCTGTGTGTCCCCATATAAGACAACCTCCACCACAAGAGCTTTCATTGTAAGTGATAGAGGCAGCCCGAGGAAATATTTTTATACCCCATTTTACTTATGAAGAATGGAGTAGAGGGAGATTAAGTGATTTGGCCAAAGCTCCCTGGGAAATCTGAGTCCAGAAGTCCTCAGCTTTAATCCACAAGACCATCTTTCCTCTGCTAGGAAACAGATGTTAAATTGGATGTTAATTTTGCCATGAAACTTTTTTTAAGAACTCAGAAAAGCAAATAGTCTCCAAGAATGATTACTTAGCAAGCTACCAGCTCTGCAGTCTTGCATCTCAGAAGTAATTCATTCCATCTTTGCTGGCAGGCTTTAAAAGGCCTTTTGTTTTCACTCACTGATTAGTATAACAATCTATTTTGAAAGATATGTGGGCTGATAGGGGGTATCATTTATTTGTTTCAATGGTAGCTTTTTGCAACAAAATGTATGAAGCTTTTAAGTGTTGTGGATTGAAGCCTCTGATGTCAAAGATAAATGTTAGGTTTATAAATGCAGATCCTCTAAAGTATTTTAAGTACTGTAATCAGTAACAGAAATTTGCATCATTCACTCGCCTCCCTTAAAGTGCTGAAGGTTTTTCCTTTTAAAAACCACAGACACATATATTATCAGCCAATACTAACAACTAAGCCAAAAATGTAATGTGAGTTAATTACATAATGTGTATTGTATTGTATAAGATTCCTGTCTAATGCTAAACTGCAGCATGTTATGGGTTAACTTAGAATACCACTTGGCCTTCCTCTCCCCTCTTTTCTGCAATTCAAATCAGTCTTCTGGAAAATTGGCCTCAGTGCCAGTGACGTGCTGCTGAACTTACGAGATCTCAAGAATATCCTACCAGATTTCATTCTTTTGTTGTAGAATTGTTTCCATCTGGGGCCTAGATATAAACTTGGAAAATGTAAATGCTCTTCCCTCTCACCCTGCTTGACTTCAAAACATTGGCAAATAACCTTCCTCGTCAAAGCAGTACAGATTGGATTAAAACATTGGAGTAAATTATATTTCTGTGGGTGTAGGAATTAGTGGCATTTATTGAAAGTTTAATGTACTGCCTAACAATCCAAGAAGTAAATATATACTTTAAAATCAAGTGAAAATTAACATTGAACATAACAGAATACGAGAAAATAGTAGATTCTGGAAAGAAATATTAGTCACATGGGGCCAGATCTGCTAAAGAGCACAGTTACACACATTTGCAAGCGCTTCATTTGTGTGCAAAGTCTCCGTGTGTGAGCATAACTCCCTGGCTTGAGTCCACATAGCTGTTTTACTAAGTTGGAGTACCTAAGCTGGGAACATAATCACTATTAGCTCCTCTACAGTCAGCAAAGGCAATGGTGATTATATATCTAAATCTGTACTTCATGCAAAATTAAATTTGTTTTCATTTGCAGCCTATTGCTTGATGCTACTATGTCAAGTGAAAATGGTCCTGATATGGACGTTATCTATAATGATATTGGCTACTAAGCCTATACTGGGGAACTAAGCAAAAAAACCATAGGAGACATACTTAGTTTGCTGGAGGTATGGTGGAAGAGGGGAGGAAATTACTCCTGTGTTTTCAATGTGTTTCAATTTTCTAGTGTGCACAGCAAGATTTAAGAGCTCATCATTTGATACCATTGTCAAATGTCTCCAGCCTTTATGCTAGACATTTGTACATAAACTTGTGTGTGTGTGTGTTTCTGTGCCTTCACTACTATTAGCGCACCAAGAAACATTCTTATGACTTTTACAATAAAAAAACAAACTAATACCAAGAGGCCTTTCACAGTGGTAACTGGAATGTAAAACATGCTGGCCTAGGTACTCGGAGCTAATAGAAGTTATGATCTGTATTTGGGCAAAACCAGTTTTCCTCCTTTTTTTTTTTTTTTTTTAGTATGTATAACCTATCTGTTTAGTCTCCCCAGTACTCACACCATTTCTAAATGAAAATATTATCTCTGCATTCTTGACTGGCAGATATTTGTTACGCTCTCTTTGCCAGTAGCACTGATAGGTTCATGACCAAAAAAAGTCTGCCAAAAATGAACACAAAGACTCCTTCTGTATTCAAGCATACCGACCTCTAGTTTCATTGTTGTCCAGAACGTATAGGCAAGCGCTCTACAGGTGAAAAGCAGCTGTGCTAGGACCCTTTTCAGAAACACCAGCGATGTTGTCTGCAGTATCGAGTTGTGCAGACCAACAGGAGTGGATCTGCTTGTCAGTGCTGAGATCGTGACATCCACACTATAAGTGCTCCCTGTGATTGCCTTCCAGCAAACTAAAATTGTAGGAATTGCCTTCCCACAAACTAAAAGCCAACCACAGTTGCAGTGCACTAGGTGCATACCTAGTTCACCATTTTCAAGAACATATATATATATATCTGTTCATTGCCCGTTTATGTAGGCATACTGCTAATGGCCTCAACCATTCTATAAAGTGCCTCTAACGTTTTCCGAGGTATAGTCCAACTGTGGCTCTTGAAGAAGCTGTTTGTAGCCTCTAGTGTTAGTTGTCTACACTTTTCCTTCCAGATGCAATGGCTCTTCTGTCTTTTATCTACCCAAATATTATTTATAGCTTGAATGGGAAATAATATCCAAGTGAGAGGTATGGGGTCTTTTTTTGTCCAAAGGATGCCTTCCAGAACCTTCAGTTCAGTAAGTGGCATCAGATTTCTTCCTAAATATTGTTTTTCTGATTTATTTATCGATCTGGTAAAACTCATATTCCCTCAGTATGGATAACCTTATAGCTCTGAGTTTATTCATGTACTTCTTCCTTCCTTCCTTCCAGGACAGATTTGTTGATTTTGGCACTAGTGCAGCTAGTCTTGCTTAGTAACTATCTCATTTGCTTTTATAATGATAAGATGGAGTCTTATTCATCATCTGCTAGAGAGTTCTCCATTGGCCTTATGGAGAGTGCCTCTGGCTTGCAACACTGTTGTTATCCTCTGTGTCAGTACTACACAACCACAGCTGGGCCTGGAATTAACCACAAGGTAATACAGTTCATTACATATACCACTGCATTGACTTACAGCGTTTGGCAAGAAACAGACTGCTCAGAGTGGGTTGTCTTGGGCTTTGACTTTTGAATGCTGTATGAATCACAGAGTCACAGGATAATTTAGGTTGGAAGGGACTTCTGGAGGCCACCTGATCCAACCTGCTGCTCAAAGCAGGGTCTTTCAATACAAGTTATTTTTCTGGAGTAGGTGGCTTTTTTTGTTCAACAGTTTCGGTTTTGTTGTTGGGTTTTTTCCCCTTAGAGTTCACTTCTGAAGGTCTGAGATCCCTGTAATGAACCAACTGCTAGGATTTTGGGGGATTTAGGCACATAAAACTTTAAGTCTGACTTTTCTTTGGTAAATCAATTAGAATTTTTTCTGTGCTTTCCTCTTTTTCTAGGAAAAAGAATATATTTTCTTTTTTTTTTTAGTGTAGATTTAGTATCATGTTCTGTAATAAAGTTTCATAGTTAGCTGCAACTTTTTCAGGAAAAACTGAAATCTATTAAAATATTATTTCATTAAAACACTGATATTACTGCCAGAAACTAAACTAACTTATTACTATCTTCTTTTTCTTGAAATGTCTGGCTTAAAGATACAGATTGAGGAGATGATTAGACTTCCTCCAATTGTTTTGTGCATTTCAATTCCAATACTGATGACACTTTTAACTGCTCAGTTCTTCCACTGAGGGCATAGCGTATCTTTAATTCGTCTTGCTCTCTTGTTCAGAGTTCACTCCTGGCCAACAATTCTGACAGAGATCAGCGTCATTCGGTATCTAAATATAATGAATCCAGATTATTTAATATGAGGCTTTTTAATAATACCTTATCAATCTTCTGTGAGTACATTGGAGCTTTTTGAAGGTACAATGACTCTAAAGTTTTCGTTTTGCTTGTTAAATACTTCAGTTGATTGACAGCACTGCAGAAGGGAAAGCACTGCAGCAGGGATCTGGGTAATAGGAGCAGAATAGGAAGCCACATCCGTTTGCAAGGGAACCTCTGCCAGTAGGTATGTATTTAACAGGAAATACGTGGTGGCAAGAAAATTTTAGTTAGAAGTGAGACATCATTCTGGTATTTCGAATGGACAGTAAAGCAAAGTCAGTGAAGGAGTCTGCTCTGGCTTCTGAGGTAGCACAAAGTGGCTTGTGGTAGCTCAAGAATCACAGAATGGCAGAAAATTCATGTTGGAGTCTCTCCATGCCCAATGCAGGGCCAGCATCCAAGTCAGTTCCGGCCACTTATCCCTCTGGTTCTGTAAAGTTTAGAAATCTCTGAGAATGGAGACATCACTCTGGGCACTTTTCCAGCATTTGTCCAACCTCACAGTGAAAATTTTTTTTTGTATTTCCAGCTGCAACTTCCCTTGTTGCAAGCTGTGAGCATTGCCTCATCTGTACTGTGCACCTCTGAGAAGGATTTGACCCTCACCTCTCTGAAGAAAAAGCAGGTTGGGATTTTTCCATTGTGCAGAACACCTGCTGGTAGATACCTAGGCAAATCCCACAAAACAAATGGCAAAAACTGGAGCACTTCCTATTTCCTTGCTCAAACTGAACTCAGGAGAGGGGAATGGTGTTGTCACCATAACTAAAGCAGCCCATGCTACAATTTTGGTATCCAACAACAGTAATCTATCAGTAAGGATGTGGGGAGAGGTGAGGAGACGACTTCTCATCCTCACTGGCTTTGGCGAAGCTGGAATTTCACCCACAGAAGTGATTACCCTGGCGTGCATCATTTGGGATCCTGCGGAAGACTGTGTTGCAAACAGTGGTTGACAATACCTGTAAGGTGGTCCACAAGTAATCAGTACGGCACACTAGGCCCTACTGGAGAAAGTTATAAAGCAGCCTTCCACATTACGGACAAGACAGTCCTCCAGAGCTGAAATTAGACATCTGGGTTTTATTGTACTAGCAGTAGCAACACCCACAAGCAACAAAGTTACCGATTGGGAATTCTTCTTTCTTATGAATGTGTTTACTGTTCCTCATGTGCCTCTCAAGAATGCACCAAAAGGTTACAAAGTCTTGTTATTTGAAATAAAACTCCAGATGAAAGTTTGGAGTTTCAGTAGAACTTAGACAATTACTCTGTATCATGTACATTACATTGTATTTTGTCAAAATTAGAATGGAAGCAAAATACACATTCAACCTAAAACATAGACTGAGATATAGTTAATGTCATTTTTAAGAGCTGGCATCTCTAGAAAAATTTTTACTTTAAAATTCCAATCTAACTGCACCTCTAAAATAGCCAACAACTTAGAGATCATCTTACAATAACACCTATGTTTATTCTGAACATTCATTATTATGAACTTTTAAAGAAACATCTGTCTTCAAGACCAAACTCAATAAAGAGATGTACACTTTGCCATTCTTTGAATATCAAAATCTTTGGGTCTGCTGCAAAAGAGGAGAGAAAGAGCTCCAGGTATTACTGAAGAAACTGTCTCCATTTATCTCAACCACAGCAGTGGAACAAACACAGCGTGTAGGAGTCTGTAAGGAAGCCAACAAGTATTTGCCATGACATTCCTGTTTAACTTTTTCTGTTAATATGAGATTTAAAATGCATGTTATTGCAACTGCTTGGAATGCTGAAACTTTACTATCTCAGTTGTGCAGTGGATTTAGCACATATTAAAAACAGAATCACAAGTAGCTCTTTTACACCCTTATGTCATACTTTAAAAAGGTTTACAATATTACCTGCATAAGCACCTGAAGCTATTTGTAATTTTTAATACTTTAAAGCATTATCAGAAAAAATTATTTTTTTCAATGTGAAACACAAGCTAACAGAAATTATATTTGGTCCACAAGTCTCTGTCAAATTTGCATAACTGTTTTCACTATCTTTCCAGTATTTAGCTGTTAATGAAACTTACAGTGCTGGAGTGCGGCATATACATACGCAAAACCAGAGACTAAGGGCAGTAATTTTCAAAAACATCTTAGAATGGGATGCGGGACTTGATGCTTTAGATCCTACAACGCTTCTGCAAATTAAAGCTATTCCTCTATGTTAATTTTAAAATTTTGGAAAAAATTATCTTCAGCACTGAAATGTAAGAATCAAATAGGTATTTCCCTAACTATTGAATTAGTAATTCCTTCTACAGTACCCATACCCTGGAATCAGTGTAATACACAAGTCAATACATCAAACCTGCTGCCCACACTTACAGACAGCATGATGAATCATTGACTGGTTGGAAAGATTTTCTTCTACTGAAAAGAAGACATACTTTTTCCATTCAGAATTCAGAGGTTTTTTTTAAAACTGCAGCTAAGATTGTTTTTTTTTTTAGAAACGCACTGATATTTTTTAAATTAGGCTTTAAAGTAAGAAATAATTGAAAACGCTGTAAAACTTACTCAGATTAAATCTGGAGAGAAAGAGGAATAGGTTCCAGAAATTCATGCTATTTCTAGTCATCTGTTGTAAATTTCCTGGGTCTAGCTCAAATGAAAACTGAAATAACACAAACATTAGTCTGATCTAAAATGGATATACTAAAAATTTTGCAAGACACATTCTCAGAAAACTACCAGACCAGTTTTTCTGAGACCAAATAGCTTCTGAAGATACAAATAGGCATCCATTAGTGTGAATGCTTCCCTGAAGCGAAGCCCTGAATACATCAAAAGTTGTCTACTCTGCATTTCTATTTACGGGATACTTGCACCATTAAGCATTTCAAACCTCAAGGAGGAAGGATTCATCCACATTCTCTTCAGCAGAATGTGAAGACATTTCCCATTACTTGTGCTATAGATTTTACATGATCTATTGTTGCTTTGTGAAAGTAATTACTAGGAGCACATGCCTGGGAGGAACTATGTGGGTTATTAAATGCAGTTCCTGTAATCATACCCATTGAGTCTCTATAACCTCCTTCAGGAACTACTTGTTAAAAGTAGCTAGTTCTTTGGTCGTCACTATTCCGATTGAAAGACCATCACAAAGCCTTCAATTTCGTAGGTTAGGAACCTGCTATTTTCCAGGCTGGCTTGGTTTGAGAAGACTTTTTTATTCTGATGTTCTCCTTTAGATTGAATAGCTCTGTCTCTTTCTGTTCGTCCTGACGTACTTCAAATATACTTTGACTTGCCTACGTATAGATAGCATTCATTAACCTTCCTAGCCTTGCTAGGAAGCAAGCTAAGCACACACAGGGTTACGTATGCAGCCTTTTGCAGACAGACCCAAGGTTGCTCTGCTTGTCTTCTGAGCTGGTTGAGGGTGAGGTGGCTTTGAAGTCAAAGCAGTGAAGCTGCGTGAAGGTGCTCTGTGCCAGGGTTTGCAAGCCCTGCTGAGAGCCTGGCTGTATAAACTCCAACACGGTGCTGCACTCCCGTGGCTTTTGGATAGGATTTGGTGTGCATCCAGTCAGCTTTGGGGGGGGTGGCAGAGTGAGCTTGGGACCATCTATGAAAGACAGGGAGAAGTGTGATATACCCACATATATGTCTAGACATATTACTAGCTCAGGAAGACACCTCTTCTAAGGAAATATCTCCATTCTCCAGTCTTTCTAGTAGTCCTTCACTGTACCTGTTCCATTTTACATTATTCTCTTGCAAATGTATGTACGCCATATGCAGCATTCATGGTCTTGATAGTCATATTTCAGCGTTACAGGTTTATTACTTTTAGTCATGATGTTGCATTGCAATTTCTTTGCATCATAAAAAATCATACCACTACTTCGAGAACAGAGATGTGATTGGATCAGTGGAGCTCCACATATTGGTGTTAAATATGGAAAAGTTTTGGTAGTGGATTCAGGAACAAGTAAAGTTTCTAAAAGTAATTTCTTGTCTAATCTCTAGGATAAATGGTAAATACCGGCACCACCACCTCCTTGGGCAGGTACTAGACAAAACCTAAGGAATTTCTACACATTTGTTCAAAATATCATTGGGAATCTTAAATCCAGATTGGAAAGCTCCAAATATTATTAAGTAGTATATTAAAGAGTGTTACGCTACTAAAAGAAACTGACCAATCTGCAGCTTATCCAGTATTTTTCATGTTAGTACTTCAATGCTAACTCTAAGAATAGACCACTTTGAATAGACCACACCTGGCTCTGTGTGTTCGAAATGGGAAGGGGAGAGAATTTTTTTATTAGTAAGAAATAGTTCTTAAAGATAAAATACTGCCAGCTCTTAGACACCCGTAACTCCTTTCTATTGGATACTATTCCACTTTCTTTTATGTTGATGGGCGTTTTGCCATGTTTCTCAGTAAAACCAGAATTGAGCTCATGGTCAAGCAGTCACACATTCACAGAAAGATTCTCTGGGGAATCTCAAGTGCTCTGGCTGTCTGTTAAATCCTCATGTGAGTACAAAAGATATCCAGAAAAAGATACCAAAGAATTTTATCCATTAAAACTGACTTATCTATGACTAGTGACTCTTCAAGCTTGCCTTTAATATGCTATGCTTTGAAACTTAATTTACTGTATATATTTTATACTTTGTTTCTCTGATTTATATGTCTAAACATTTAGAATAAAATAGAATAAAAAATCTTAGAATAGTTCATCAATGTACTTAGAATGGTATATTGCAGTTTATGATATGGAAAGCTATAAATAGTGGAGTTCTGATTAAGATTTAAATGCTAATTACGTACGGTGATTTGGAAACTGCCCTTTTGGTACTGAAATACTTAAGAAACTCTTCATATTTCAGAATACATACAAAAGCTACTAAAAGCAGTGGAAGTCAGACAAGACAATTTTTCTATTCCCTGAAGAAGTGGCAAATTACTTGAATCAAAAATGTATAATAATCCACAAAATTATTCATTCTAAAATTTAGGACACGCTGAGAAAAATATTTACGCAGATGGCTCACATTACGGTTCTGTTGGCAAGGTTTCTTTAAAGGTGGAAATCAGCATGTGAGTCAGAAGAAATAGATTGGCTCTTTATTTTGATTCATGAAGATGGAAAGCAAGTTTTGTTTGGGCAAGCACACTCTGTTAAATTTAATTTAGATATATGTTCTTAAATCTTCATTATGATCACTACCCTGGGTAACGGGCAATAGAAACTGACATATTTCCAATTAAACCAATCACAGGAAGAAGACAAATCATGGCCCATACCTATCTAGATCAAGACACGCAAGACTGAAAGACAGGTATTTAAGCAGCAGGCCACTAATTTATTAATTAAATTCCGTGGGGAACCATCCATTCACCCTTTCTTACATACGAGATGTTTATCTGGGTCCACTGTGTGTTTGCTGGGTTCCCATTCTTGATCTACTAGCTTAAGGTAGACTCTCTTCATATTCATCTCTAGAACTCAGCTGATGTCTGACTAATGGAGATGCATGCAGCTGTAACTGAAGGGAGGAAGAACGCTGAGCCAAGGGGAATATCTGCTCTGGGAAAGCTTCAGGTTTCCCTTCTCTCCTCAAGCATTAGGCCTCATTTGACATCTGGCCTACCCCTTTCAGTCTATGTCTCTTCTGAACACAGTCACAGCCTGTGAAAAATCGTTCCCGTTATTTTCTATTGTTTCTTTGAACTCTTACTTTTCACTGACCTGTACCTTCATAAGAAAGGTGAAAAAACTCTGCCACTTTGACTCACTTGGACTCATGTCTTACCTAATTTTATAGCAGGAAATTGATCAGAAAAAATGGAGTGTGGAGCACAATGTTTCCTGGAAGCCAGATCAGATATTAGATTTTGAGTGACAGAAATCTCTCTAACCCATGTGAAGTAGAGAAAACAATTAAACAATTTTCTACATTTATATGGATGTTTCTCCAAACACTGCATTATCAAATAAGCTTATTTCCATTTCCTGGCTGCCCACCATCCAAAGGCTTGTTCCAGGTTTCTGCACTTCACTCTTGGAAGACATGAGAGACTTATGTTAAATCATTCTTAGTTTTCCAAGAATGGGAGAGAGACTGTAACTTTCTTTGCTTCCATGGTTGCAGGACAATATGATGGGAAAATCCCAGTACTATAACATGTTTAGCTTTCATGCATCTCCCACCTACGCCTAAAGTTGAATGATTCAGAACTAGATTTTGAGCAATGCAGTTTATGTAGGAATTCAAAAGTAGTTGTATTTCACCAAGAAGTAGGCTGAGTCTCTATGGCTAAAAACTTATCGGGAGCTATGGATATTTTACATAAATTTACATATCTTTATCTTTTCTCTTGATTACTGTAATACCTTTGAGTCAGGAAAGTTTACAATTGGACGTGACAGGTAAACTACAGCAGCTGTATATTTACAGTCCATCACAAGAGATCATTTAGCATTTGATTTGGCATCCGTTTACTATTTGATGTTCTCTTATCCTTCTTCTATTTCAGACCATAAGTTAGTCATATTACAGCACATAAGCTTCGTCAGTTCAGAACAGATTTTCTTCTGAACCTGAAAGGTGCATATAAGTATGCCCTATTTCTGCACCCTAAGCTGTATGCAGGTCGGTTGTTTAATGCTGTGCCTGACAGATGATTTCCTCATAATCCGCTATCCCCTACAGCAGGAAACATGATTGTGGGTGGTATAGTTACACATGGAGTCACTGAGCATTTCTTAAAATTCAGACTACAGCATTTAACTTTCCATAGCAATGGAAGAATCAGTACAAGTGGGGACAAACTGTCACCTACATCCGACTTTACCTGTTGATTTTTGAAAGGGTCTGGACACTGGGATCGGGGCCATCTGGAAAAAAACCCAGCTCAGAAATATTTTCCTCCTGTAAGCTTTTTGGCATGATTCATGGACCATTTAGGGAAAAAAATAAGACCCTGGAAGATGTGGTGCTGGAATCCCCTGCAAACCACACAATCTAGTTATTTTCTGTACTTGCAAGAAAGAAAAGGCTTTTCTTTCATGGTAAGTCAATGTGGCCCTGTTTATGTGATGGGACATTATTCCAGAACTTGAGTGCAAAATCTTGTTTCATGGTTTCATGGTTCCCCACAGGGCACAATTATTCTTTGTGAGCAGATTTGCTCTTCTGGATACATCTAGGCTGTCAGGTACGTGGGCATGGAAATGTTATCTTTTTATATATGTTGGTAGACTTGAGATCAATAAAAAAAAATAATAAAAAAGCACCACTAACAACAAAAAACAACTCTGGGTAAAGAGAGGACCATCAAAGCTTCTGCACCTGATTATACATTATGAAGATGTGATTATGAAAAATATCACTATGGCACTTCTTGCTGCTCCAGCAAGGCATGTGCTTAGCAGAGGACCAGTTGTGCTCTTGGTGAGGTCTCTATGTGCCGTTTACCCATGGCTCTTTCCACACTGCTGACCCTGAAATTTTCAGGTCCTGGGAACATGTGGTCTGTGTAATAAAGATTTAGGATCACATTGCCAGCTGCTGGATTACCCATATTGGATATTGATGAGCATTTCCAACTGGGATTATCCAAGGTGAATTCCTATGCTTTTCTTTCCTGGGTTGGGGGAAGAAATGTGTGTAGTGCCTCTTTTTATCATATTGCCCATAGTTTGTGTCCAAGGTGCTGCTCAGAAAAACAGTGCCACTGAGCATGTGTATGCCACGCTTGTAATAGGGCTGGTACGCTGATATTCAGTGACACTACTATTTGATTAACTTCTTTGATGTGCTTTAAATTTATTTGCTGTAAATTTCAAGAATGACCCTTCCCCCTTTCTGTCAAATTAAGACAGTTCTGGTCTGGATGTGTGGGAGGGATGAATGGCATCTCGCAGTTCATCAGAGCCTGTTGCTACCTCAGGAATTATATAGCTACCTAAAAACAAAGGAGGGCACACCAGGAGAGAAACTTTTGGGCTAAAAATTACTCAGAGTAAATGGCGTCCTTAGTATCGCGTCTGACATGATGGCAGCCAACGGTGCAGAGCAGCATCTTGCTTCTCAACTCTGAGATTCGTTTGAACCGTTTTGCCAGCCAAAGCCTAAAAGACCCCAGCTCTCATCAGATCTGCATCAAAGCCCTCACTGGAGACCAGACAGACAGAAAAGAGGAGCTCACCTCCCTTCTTGCTGATACTTGCTGCTGCAAGCCCTCTGGCTGACGGGTAGGGATTACCATTGCAGAAGGGACACCTGGGTGGTGTCAAGGTCTTCTGCTGTTGCAGCTGAAGTTTGGCAAAGCTGGCACCCAGGAAGGAAAGATTTGTTTGGTTTGTAGATTTGCTTGCTGGTTTTTTATGCTTGTACGTGCATGAGAGTTAGTCAGAAAGGAAGAAATCACTGATTCTTACTGATAGAAGTGCACTTCAGGCTGCCCTTTTGTCTCTTTTTGGGGTTTTGGAATGATGCAAATAGAAATACTTATAAGAAATACTTATCTCCTTAAAAATATGAGTAAACCCCTCCCCTCACTATTTGCCTGGTGGGGGAGGATGTGTTTATAGGAGGTCCTTGCATGGCAGATAAGTGGGCTAGCAATTCCTTCATGGAATTCCTAACCCTTCACAGCTAGGAAAAAGAGTCTGCCTGGATGTTGGCTGAGCGTGCCTGGCTGCCTTAATAGTCTTCTGGTGCCATACGCTGCGTGCAGAAATTGGGACGGTACTAACTGTTGACAGAGAGGCAAACAGGCATCCAAGGTGCGGCAGGGGGAAGGGGGGGTTTCGCTAAGTCGTACTTGGATAAAGCTCAGGCTTGAACTCTGCATCTGTAAAAGCTAATGAGTAGAAATCTGAAAACAGATGACACCCAGCCCTCAGAGTGCTATAAAAGACGTGATTTGCAAAAGAAGATTTCCTAATATTTTTATGTTAGAAGGGTACTCAGTGAGATTAGGATCTCAGAAAGCTGTGTGCTAAATGTACCTATAATGAGATAATATTGCCTCCTCAAGCAGTTATTTGCTAGATAGACGAGGCATGCAAAGGCAGTCTTTTATCCTTGTTTAATAGATTAGGAAATGAGGTGATCAAATAGTTTCCACCAGAGTCTTTAAGAGCTTTCAGGGAAAGGAAAGAACTGAACCCAACTCAGCTCAAACATCAGAATTCAGTTCCTTGACTAAGGTTGTCTTTCCTTTCCTCTCCCCTCCTAGATTTTTAGGAGAGAGAGCACGATCACAAAATGTATCAGTCTTTACATATTGGTGTAAATACTCCCACAACTGTAACCAGAGTGGTCACTTGATGCAGCGCAGTCCATTTTTGCAAACAGGCTCCAAACTTGGTCTCTGCTGCAGGCAGTTTTGCTGTGGTGTATGAGGCTGCAACATTCATATGATTATACTGGCAGGAAGGAGGGGGAGGGAGCGAGCCTCCCCGCTGCAGCTGGAACTGAAATCATTTATTCATGGTAACATTTTTAGAGCTGATAAAACTCATTGTCATGCACACATTGGAAAAGAGAGGGCTTAAAAAATCGGGAAATACTCAGAAAGCATGATTCTTAAAGGCTGTATAATCCCAGAATTTTGGAGCAGATTCTCAATTTTGGGGCCTGGTAATAAATCGAGACATAGTGTCTTTCACTCAGCTGAATCACAAAATTCTATAATTTCTTTTTTTTTTTTTTAAGAGGTACAGTTGGCTGATGTATTAATATTAACTTTGTAACAGATTGCATAATGTCCTTTTTTTAATGAAGTACTTTAAAATCCCTTAATTACTGAACTGCTTATATTTATGCTTCCAGATTCAATGATTACAGGACCGCAGGATCCATTTCTAAATGAGAAGGTCCCAAGTTAACTACAAATACATGTACAGTTAACTTTGCCTAACGAGGTATAGCCACCAAATTTTCAACAAATCTGAACAGGATACTTTTTAACCTGTTACAGTACATGTCCTCTTTATAATGCTCTTATAGTGCTTATTTGTACAAAATCTATTTTATTTTGCGCATAGCATAGAGCAGTTTCATTCTATTGAAAGCGTAGAAAAAAATTTTTTTCAGATTCTAAAGAGGGCAAAAAAGTGTCAGGGTTTGAGTGGGCATTACATCTTCATTCTGAAATGGCTTCTTTTGCACATATGTTACAAATAATATCCACACTATATATGTGCTATAAATGCATCCAAATGTACAGCAGTAGTTTTATGTGCATGAATGAGCCAAGGAATGCATGATTAGCAAGCCATTGTGAGGTGCTGTGAGAATACATAGTTTGTGAAATGTATACCTCAACATAGTTGCCAAAAAGCCACAGATGATCATTTTTAAAGTGTTTTCAAATATTTATGGGTCTTTAGGGGACCTATAAAGACTATTCACTTTCCAGAAAACAGACCAATGTAATCTGAAGAAAAAATTATTTTTCTGGCCACCCAGCTGCACCGACAACTAGGTGAGATATATTGATATTACTTGCATGGAGATAAGTCAAAGAGTGGTTTTCTTGGTATGCGAGGCTTGCAATTTTTGTAGTGGAATATGTCAAAATCCAAATTTGGTACTGGAAAGTTACATTTGTTTTGCAGTCCTTTAGTCACTCAGGTGACACAAACTATTTCACAGCCTTCCTTGAAGTAGAGATAAATGATTCCAGTTTCCAAGTCTCTTGAGCCCCCTTAGCTTTCTCCAAATGAAGTCAAACATCAATACATCTCTAATGCAAGCAAAACCTACTATGAATCAACAGTGTCTATTTCACAGATAATACTTGCATTTGAAAATAGCATATTACAAGTTATACCTAATGCTTTTCAGAATTGTTAGCGTGGGAATACATGTTCGTACTAGTTATGAAAATAACTAGAATGACCTATTTTCTTTGGTTTCAACAGCTGCAAGTAAACACTATATTTCTGAGGCAGTCTGAATGGAGAATTACAGTTATTTTATTGTTTGAAATGAAATTTAAAGAAGTTTTAAAGTGCTCAGAGCTGCAAATCTGGTAAACGACTTTCTTGTCCATCACATGCAATAAAAAGTATATGCACTTGTAGATATGGATGGAGAAACCTAAACATCATCAAAGTACTTAACTGGCTATCTGCCATTTTTCTGACTGCATACTATGATATCACTGCAGTTTACTGTCCCATACTGATTTTCTCCATAGACCACCAAAGGTATTAAATTTCCATTTCCGGGATTTTTTTTTTTTCTCCTTCTTTCCAATAAGTTGTTACAGTAATTTACACACAGATTTAACTCTTCGGTGGCATAGTATCAACTGAATTGGATTTAGTTTCGTAAACAAAGCAAAAAATCATTTCTTCCCATATCCTAGGAAAATAAGGGAGGGAGATACTGCTCTGTTACCTGGTTCCACTGCATCACATCAAGGTAAACTTTCCTGTGTCCAGATTATGTTCATGTACTAGTCTGTCTTTATAGACGCAGTCATTTATTTCATAGTACTGAACTTAAGCACAAGGCGCATGGACCATGAGTGCCTGTATGAAAAGCATTCCTTTGCTGAACTAAAGAACAAGTATTTATATGAGCCCTGATATGTAAGAGACTAATTCTGCATTTAGGGCAATATCATAAATATTGGGCTTCTCCCCCCAAAAAGGTGAGAGGATCAATAGCACAACTGAAATGCATCTACAGCAACGCACACAGCACAGGCAAAAACCAGGAGGAGCTGGAAGCAGGAAAACTATGATATAGTTGCCACCACAGAAACATGGTGGGATGATACACACAACTGGAGTGCTGCATTGCATGGCTATAAACTCTTCAGAATAGATAACCCAAGAAGGAGCGGCAGTGGGGTGCCCCTGTATGTTAGGGAGTGTTTTTATTGTCTTGAGCCTAATGACTATGACGATGGGGTTGAGTAGTTATCAGTAAGAATCAGGGAGAAGACCAATAAGGTAGATATCATGGAGGGAGTCTGTTATAGACCGCCCAACCAGGATCAAGAGGCAGACAAAATATTCTATAAGCGGCTGTTTCACAATCACTACCACTTGTTCTCATGGGGGACTTCAATTTACCAGATGTTTGCTGGAAATACAATACAGCAGAGAGGAAGCAGTCTAGGAGGTTCCTGGAGTGTGTGGAAGATAACTTCCTGACACAGCTGGTGAGTGAGCCAACTAGGGAAGGCACCCTGCTGGACCTGTTGTTCATGAACAGAGAAGACTTGTGGGTGATGTGAAGGTTGAAGGCCATCTTGGGCATAGTGATTGTGAAATGATAGAGTTTTCAATTCTTGGAGAAGTAAGGAGGGGTGTTAGTTGAACTGCCACCTTGGAATTTGGAAGGCAGACTTTGGCCCGTTTAGGGACCTGGTTGACACAGCCCCTTGGGAGGCAGTAGTGAAGGGCAAAGGAGTCCAGGAAGGCTAGACTTCCTTCAAGAAGGAAATCTTAAAGGCACAGGATCAGGCTGTCCCCATGTGCTGTAAGATGAGCTGGCGGGGAGGAAGACCAGCCTGGCTGAACAGACAGCTTTGAATGGAACTCAGGAAAAGAAAAAGAGTTTATGGCCTATGGAAGAAGGGACAAGCCTCTCAGGAAGACTGCAAAGATTTTTTGAGGCTATGTAGGGAGAAAATTAGAAGGGCCAAAGCCCAACTAGAACTTAATCTGGCTACTGCCATAAAATACACTAAAAGATGTTTCTATAAATACATTAACAATGAAATGAGGACTAAAGGAGAATCTCCATCCTTTATTGGATGCGGGGGAAAATGTAGTGACCAAGCATGAGGAACAGGCTGAGATACTTAATGCCTTCTTTGTCCCAATCTTTAATAGCAAAACCAGTTGGTCTGGGTACCCAACCCCCTGAGCTGGACAACAGGGATGGGGAGCAGAATGAAGCCCCCATAATCCAAGAGGAAATGGTTAGTGAGCTACTACACCACTTAGAGACACAAGTCTATGGGACCAGACAGGATACATCCAAGGGTACTAAGGGAACTGGTGGAAGTGCTCACCAAGCCACTTTCCATCATTTATCAGGAGTCCTGCCTAACCAAGGAGGTCCCAGTTGACTGGAGACTAGCAAATATGATGCCCATCTACAAGAAAGGCAGCAAAAGGATCTGGGCAATTACAGGCCTGTCAGTCTGACCTCGGTGCCAGGGAAGGTTATGGAACAGANAGTCTATGGGACCAGACAGGATACATCCAAGGGTACTAAGGGAACTGGTGGAAGTGCTCACCAAGCCACTTTCCATCATTTATCAGGAGTCCTGCCTAACCAAGGAGGTCCCAGTTGACTGGAGACTAGCAAATATGATGCCCATCTACAAGAAAGGCAGCAAAAGGATCTGGGCAATTACAGGCCTGTCAGTCTGACCTCGGTGCCAGGGAAGGTTATGGAACAGATCATCTTGAGTGCCATAGTACAGGACAACCAGGTGATCAGCCCAGTCAGCATGGGTTCACGAAAGGCATGTCCTGCTTGACTAACCTAATCCTTTCTATAATAAGGTGACCCGCTTAGTGGACAAGGGAAAGGCTGTGGATGTTGTCTACCTAGACTTTAGTAAAGCTTTTGACACCATTTCCCACAGCATTCTCCACAGAAACTGGCTGCCCATGGCTTGGATGGGCATATGCTTCACTGGGTAAAGAACTGGCTGCATGGCATGGTACAAAGAATTGTGGTGAATGGAGTTAAATCCAGTTGGTGGCTGGTCACAAGTGGTGTTCCCCAGGGCTCAGTATTGAGACTTGTTCTCTTTAATATCTTTACCAATTATCTGGATGAGAGGATTGAGTGCACCCTCAGAAAATTTGCAGACGACACCAAGTTGGGCAGGGGGGAGTGTTGGTCTGCTTGAGAGTAGGAAGACTCTACAGAAGGATCTGGGCAGGCTGGATCGATGGGCTGAGGCCAACGGTCTGAGGTTCAACAAGGCCAAGTGCCAGGTCCTACACTTGGGTCACAACAACCCCATGCAACTCTATAAGTTTGGGGAAGAGTGGCTGGAGAGCAGCCTGGTGGAAAAGGACCTGGGAGTATTGGTGAACAGACAGCTGAATATGAGACAGTAATGTGCTCAGGTGGCCAAGAAGGCCAACAGCTTCCTGGCTTGTATCAGGAATAGTGTCGCCAGCAGCACTAGGGAAGTGATTGTTCCCTTGTACTCGGCACTAGTGAATGCTGTTGAATACTGTGTTCAGTTTTGGGTCCCTCACTACAAGAAAGACACTGAGGTGCTGCAGCGTGTCCAGAGAAGGGCAATGAAGCTGGTGAGGGATCTAGAGCACAAGTCTTACGAGGAGCAGCTGAGGGAACTGGGGTTATTTAGCTTGGAGAAAAGGTGGCTGAGGGGAGACCTTATCACTCTCTACAACTACCTGAAAGGAGGGTGATGTGCGGTGGGAGTCGGTCTTTTCTCCCAAGTAACAAGTGATAGGCAAGAGGAAACAGCCTCAAGTTGCCCCAGGGGAGGTTTCAATTGGATATTAGGAAAAATTTCTTCACTGAAAGGTTTATCAAACACTGGAACAGGCTGCCCAGGGAAGTGGTGTAGTCACCATCCCTGGAGGTATTTAAAAGACATGTAGCTGTGGTGCTGAGGGACATGGTTTAGCGGTAACTTGGCAGGGCTAAGTTAAAGATTGGACTTGATGATCTTAAAGGTCTCTTCCAACCATAACGATTCTATGATTCTATGATCCTATAATTCTATGAAAGTAACAGAGTCAAAGAAAATTTTCTAATGCATTGGAGCCAACACACAGCCTGTCTCATTTTCAGTCTGATGTCAGATTCATTGTAAGCAATTCCACAATCAGTAAATATAGCACTTATATTTACATTTTGCTAAGGTTTGAATTGCACTCCCAACACCTCCCCATCATGAACACTGACAGGTCTAAAAGTAAATACTTGGGCCGAATATTTCAGTGTGAATTGTTCTGAGCTGTTCTTTTCTATACTGATAGTCTAGAAATTCTTCACTGAAGTAAAAAATTTTACTGAGTTATACCTCTTCACTAGTATATAATCTCCTTGCCTACAAGAGAATAACAAAACAATACATAGAAATTAAATTAAGGGATTAAGGTGCTTGCCTTGAAATACGCGAAAATTACAAAACCATCTCTGATTTGAAAGTGGGGAGAAAACACGAGCAGCACTGCGCATGCTCACCCTGCATACAGGATATATTGCTTCCTTTTTACTCAAACAGCTGTTTGTCTGTCTATTTACAGCAAGATAGGGTGACTATTTGGAAAACCAAAACCAGAAATGCAGACATGTAGCTGCTTTGTGTGGAAGGTAATTTTTCTAATCACTATGGCAGAAGAAATTATTGAATTCTAAATTTCTACACAATTATATAGGTTTTCAGGGGGGAAAAATAAGCATTTGGACAAAACCTACAATGACCATCAGAAAATGTGAGGTGACAGATTAAACATGACAATGGTGCAGTCTGAACATTTTCAAACAAATTGCTGTTATATTTTGCAATGTTTTCACTCAAACACTGCTGAAGCATCCATTTTCCTCTTAGGAAAAAAAGGCACAGAAAAAAGGGAAAAATAGTTTTTACATCTCAATTCAAAAAAAGAAAAAGGGCATCAACTGTCATCCATGTGCTGCCACTTTACACGGATCTTTTTTATGCTTTTTCTTATGCTCATCTTATGCTCATCTCACGATTTTCCACACTTGTAAGATGCCGTTTTAGTCAGTTTTATTTAGATTGTATTCCGGATAATTTTCACTGTAAAGAAATGATATAAACTTTTTAAAAAGAGAGCTGAATGTATTAAAAGAATACAATAATTATGTCTTACAGGTTTTTTTCAGCCTAAAAATTTTACATAAAGTTTCAAGTCTGCCTGTCTTGGAGAGCTGGGGAGGGAGGCGCTGAAGAAGTCTGTCAGCTCCTAGCGGTTACCTCAGTCTCAGTCTTCCAAAAGAAAGCAAAAACATGAGGCTAATTTCTTTCATTACCCTTCTACTGCTCACCTCACATCAGTGCCAGATTTTAACCAAGCGTGCAGGTCTTTGCAGGGACACAAAAGCGAATATCACAAAGCCTCCTCTGGACCTTTCTGCATGAATCCACACATTGTTACTCTTCTTATTGCCTCCCCAAAAATGCCTTGTATATGCGTGGTGCTTTCCTCCAGGGAGTGCAGAAAATGGTCTCTGTGTAAGCCACGCACAGGAGCAAATTGCATCTCACACACATGGTGGAGCTCACAAAAAAGTGGAGACCTTGCAGCTCCCAGTCCTCAGCATAACAGCAATTTCCCTTTGTATTTGCGATCCAGACAGTAAGCACACGAAGAAGGTGCTAACCCTAAACATGTTCCAGAACAAAGTTCCCAGTCTCTGACCATGTGTGAAAAGCCCGTGTGTGCATAGAGTTGGGTGGTGTTTAACAGCAACAGTAACTTATGCACAGAAGTAGGAGCAAGGTGAGGAAAAGAAATTTGCCATTGGGGAAGATGGGTGCCAAGGGAATTACATGATATGGTTGCCAGTGATAGCAAGGGACAGAATTGGATGACCGAGAAGGTCTCTTTCAATCTTGTACTCTCATGTAAGTGTCAAATGTAAATAGGTTTTAGCAAGTGTTAGAGACTATTCTATTTGATCTTACCTCACCTGTCATATCAGCCCTATCAAGAGGTGAGTTGCTCCTGTTCTACGTATTGCACAGTGCTTCACAGGTCACATACCACGACAGACTGCTCAGCCTAAGGTTTCATATAGAGACTACAAAACTGTAAACTAGATTTTACTCTACTTCCCTTTAGAATCTCACACTAGGCTTGATCATAGTGTACAACTGGAAACTGTGATGCAAAAAAAGAAATGCCACTAACAGCAAACAGAAACACATCTCTAACCGTACTTAAAATTCCAGGAACACATTGTAGCTGTGTTCAAGACTGATTAAAAGAGGAAGCAACTTTGAAATTTTGCCAGATATTTTCCAGCATGAATGACTCCCTTTCTGTCTCACACACAGAATACACTGAGAAGCTGTGTTGCATACTGCGGCAATCTCCTATTTCAGCACGAAGAAACTGTCAGAGAGAAGGCAAGAGATATGTAATATTATAACCATTATTTATTCTAGATTAATGAAAGAGGAAAATAGCCCTTTTAGTTGCAGCTTGCATGCAGAAAAACATTCATCTTACAGACCCCAGCTTGTCTATTGTATTCACAGTATATTAGCAGTTAGCTGATCTATCAGCTGAGATGAATTATTGCATTGGCTTACAGTGATATCAGTTTTCATTATAAGGCAGTCATCCAAGTCCTTTCCTATTCCGTTTGCACATCCTTATTTCTTTGCGTTTCCTTTACCCTTCAGGTCCTCTCTGGCCAGGAGGTTGGTGGGCTGAATATGGTTTTTTTAGTGCTGAAATGCATGAAGAAGTAGAAGCAGCAGCTAATCAAGTAAATGGTTTTCCAGGGAATTTGTTTATTTTATACCACACCTTGTTGTTAGAAGCGTGTTTTCTTTCAGTGGACCAAACTTCCTTCTCCTTAGACTAAAGCATGTTACAGCTGTTACAGCTTGGGTAGACATGGGCGGAAAGGAGGGCTGGGCACAGGGGTTGCGGGGGGAAGGTTGTGGTTGGTTTTCAGTTGTTCTTTGTTTGTTTTTATTGTTGTCATTGTTTGGGGTTTGCTCTGTTATTTTGTTCTTTGTTGTTTGGTTGGATTTTTTACTCCCTATTATATGGCAGTGAATCTACTGGCTAAATAAAGGAAGGAGTCCCAGAGAGAAATTTGCAACCCTGTCTAGCAGAGATGGCTTAGAAAATGCCCTCAGGGACAGAATTTCTAGCCTTTGGCACTGGAAGCCTGCAAGCACAGCTTTGGACACAAAGCCTAAGCAAACCCATTGGATCCCACAGGACCTTCATGCTCAAGTTTAGTCCAACATCTCAGCAGCTGTCCTCCAGGATGTTCCTGGGCCTTCTCTTTCTGCCTCCAAAGCTTCAGGCTTTCGGACAAGAAAGCATGGGGGGCGGGGGGGGGATGTTCATATATTTTCTTAACAATATTTTCATGTTAAATTGGCAATACCATTTGACTGGGAGCAGTAGCATTCCCTCCCTGTTGTAGCATAGTCTCAACCCATGGGCAACATCTGTACTCATGTTCAGTAATGCTGCCCTCTTGTTAGGACCCTTGCAGATATACAGCCCTGAGATGGCAGTTGTCTCTGCATGGCATCCCCCTGCAGGTTCCCTCAGCTACCCAGGGGTTTCCGTGTGGCTACCAAGTACAACCATGGAGCCCACTGTATGGTCAGAATGCTCTTCAGTATGACAGAGAGAGGCTGAGTCTTTAGAAAATAAGTATGCACATATTTATACATACGTACACATGCACATATGTATGTGCATGTGCACTTTGCAAGAGGAACTTTGGCAGATTTTTTCCTTACTTAAGGGATTTGTTTCCCTCCTCCACCCTCCCCCCACTCCCCTTAGAAATCACTGTCACTCACTGGTGGCCTGCATGCTTCAGGCTGTACTGTATGATTTTTGGGGCAGGGTTTCTTGCACCTTGCCTATGATTGAAGAGGAAGCAGCAGGCACCACTTCAAGTTTAAATAATGACAATAATAATTTCCAACAGACAGACGATCTCTTCCTGGCTAGCTATAGTCTGAGTCTTCAGCCAATGTAACTGGCAGCCCTGATATTTCCTCTGAGCCTGGCACACAGTTAGGATGCTTGGTAGCTTTCTAGATGCCAATTTATCAATTTATTCCTTAAAGCAGTCTGATTTTGTTTCATGTGAAAATATATACTTACCTATTAAAGGAAATACAAGTAGAATAAAACAGGAAATATTAAAACACAGCATGATGCAGTGAGATATGGTGTTTCTTAAACAGTAGCAGTAATCTTAATAAAATGCAGATGCAATCATGTTGAGGGAGCAGTGTGGTAATAAAAAGTGAAGAATGGAGCAAGGTGCATAAAAAGAAGGGGGAGCCCTTGGGTGGAAGAATGTCTTTGAATTTAGCAAAGACATAATGTGGCGCCTGTTACAATTGCACAGCTTTGCTTTCAAAATGTAAAGTCAGTGGGTGGGCTGCTTTCATGCCTGGTGTAACTTCATCGAAGTCGGTGGAATTATACCCATTCTAAATGTAGCTCTGCACATGCAATATAATAAATTGTAAATGTCAATAAAGTCGGATGGACGTTACTAAAAAAAAAAATTATTCATGAGCATTTCCTTACATGTATTTAAAATTCATGGCCCTTTTTGTTCATTTTCCAAGAATATTCACAGTGATCATATTTTGCTCATGGTAAAAAAATATCTAACAAATGCTTATTCTTACATGTTTCATGGCTTTCCTGGAAATCTATTTGCTTTCTGTCTTATGGCCTGGAAAAATGTCAGTCTTCCTACGGGGGAGGTGAAACAATAGCATGTGACACAAGAAACCAATTCCCACACACTGCCAGCCTTTTATTTTCTCTTTGTACAGGATCTACCACAATGAGAAATCTGCTACATGACATAGGGGTTGTGTCTGTTACAGATAATAACAATGAGAGCAAAAGAGGAAGACATATTCTTTAAACATAAGGCATTTAAAGAATAATGCAATCATCAGGCACAGTCAGCATGGGTTCACAAAGGGAAAGTCCTGTGTAACTATTTCGATATCCTTCTATGATAAGGTCACCTGCCTAGTGGATGAAGGGAAGGCAGTGGATGTAGTTTTTCTGCATTTTAGTAAGGTTTTTGATACTTTCCCTCACAGTATCCTTCTGGACAAGTTGTCCAACTGTGGGATGAGCAGGTTCACAGTGCACTGGGTGAAGAACTGGCTGAAGGGCAGAGCTCAAAGGGTTGTAGCGAATGGTGCTACATCTGACTGGTGACCCGTCACCAGTGGTGTTCCTCAGGGTGCAATTCTAGGGCCAGTTCTGTTCCATATATTTATTAATGATCTGGATGCAGGAGTTGAATTAGCAAGTTTGCTGATCATACCAAACTGGGAGGTGCTGTTGACTCTCTTAAGGGACAAGATGCCTTGCAGAGGGATCTAGATAGATTGGAGCACTGGGGAAGAAATCTATGACAAGTCCAAATGCCAGATTTGGCACCTGAGAGGGAGTAACGCTGAACACAAGTATAAATTAGGAGAGGAGTGGCTGGAGAGCAGCCCTGCAGAAAGGGATCTGGGGGTGCTGGTTGACAACAGGCTCAGTAGGAGTCAGCAGTGTTGCCTGGCAGCCAAGAGTGCAAATCACATCCTGGGGTGCATCAAACACAGCATAACCAGCTGGACCAAAGAGGTGATTATGCTGCTGTATTCAGTGTTGGTGAAGCCGCAACTTGAGTACCACGCGCAGTTCTGGGCCCCACAAGTTGAGAAGGATGTGAAGGTCCTTGAATACATCCAGAGGAAGGCAACAAAAATGGTGAAAGGGATAGAAGGCATGTCCTATAAGGAGTGGCTGGGGGCTTTGGACTTGTCTGGTTTGGAAGAAAGGAGGATGACAGGCGACCTCATTGCTCTCTACAGCTTCCTGGGGAGGGGAGGCAGAGAGGGAGGTACTGATCTCTTCTCCCTGGGATCCAGTGATAGGATGCATGGGAATGGTTAAAAGCCGCACCAGGGGAGGTTTAGATTGGACATTAGGGAGCATTTCTTTACTGAGAGGGTGGTCAAACACTGAAACAGGCTTCCTAGAGAGGCGGTCAATGCCTCAAGCCTGTCAGTGTTTAAGAGGCATTTGGACAATGCCCTTAATGACATACTATAACTTTTGGTCAGTTCTGAACTGGTCGGGCAGTTGGACTAGATGATTGTTGCAGGTCCCTTCCAACTGAAATAGTCTATACATGAGGACTATAAATGTTTCCTAATTGTATTTAAAAAAAACTGGAGCAAGTGTGCAATGTAGAATAATCCCAAAAAAATTATAAGAATCATTTGATAGCAGTGAGAAATGGAGGGAAAATATTTTGCATAGCATTTTACAGGTGAATGCATGTCATTATTGCAAGAAAAAAGGAAGAGAGGTACTTCATTATGTGTATCCTGTAGCATTAATTACAACTAAAAGAAAAAATGGGGATACCACTCTTGAAGCTTGATCTCATAACCAGTTAAGACATTCTCCAAACACATATGTGCTTTTCTATTTCTTAAGTTGATTTTCTTCTTTGACTTTATGTATATTTTCATGCTCCTCCATTTTTAAAATACTTTTCTGGTCTAATGGGGCTTTAGTAGACCATTCACTATCTGGACTTAATATAGTTAGGCTTCAGGGTTATCTGAAATTAGACCTTGGTTGTTCTGCTCAGGTCCTTGGCAATCCATTTTTGATTTTCAAACATTTCTAAAGTATTTCTGGAATCTTGTTACTTGGCTATGCATCTTTTTCACCTGTTACTGGTGATAATGATCAGGGATTTATGAGGTAGTTATGGTATTACAGGAATACATAAATAATAGATAAAGAGACAAATAACAGAGTTTCCATCCCAAGACACCATATGACACTTGGAAGTTTGCCAGGGAGGACTTCCTGAAGTTCACCAAGGAGAAGAACAAAGTTCTGCACTAGGGCAGAAGTAAACCCACCCATCAGGAAAGGCTACGAAACACTTGGGTGTGTGACAATTGATGGAAAGGAGCTGGGGTCATGGCTGACACCAGGTGAATACAAGCCAATAGAGTGCTCCAAGACAAGGCAAACAGTGTCCTGGGCAACATCAGGAGAGGCAGAGCCAACAGATCAGGGGAGGGCAGCACCTGCCTCTGCTCAGCACTTGCGTGGTTGCACCTGGAATAGTGTCCAGTGTTAGATGCCCCAGTTCAAAATGAACACTGAGAAACTGTACAATGTCTAGCAAAGAGCTCTCAGGATGGTCAGGGACTAGAGCACGTGGCAGAGCCCCGCTTCCTTAATGTGGCAAAAAGAAGGCTTAGGAGTGTTTGTTTAATAGCAGTCTGTGACTCCTTTAAAGGCAGTTACAAAGATGACAGAGCCAAACTCTTTTTGATAGTGGCAGAATAGCAAGAAGCAAAAAATACAAATTCTGGCTTAGAAGGTTCAAAACAAACATTAGGAAAATCCTCTTCACTGGGAGAGTGGTGCTGCCATGGAACAGCTTACCCCAGGACCCTGTGAAATCTCCATCCATGGTGATTTACAAGACTCGGTTAGACAAAGCCAGTGCTGGCAATAGTCCTGCTTGGAGCAGGGGTTGGGACTAAATGACCTCTGAAGGTGCCTTGCAGCCAACACTATGACTCTATCATTCTAGTATCTTTTTGGTTTGGTTTGGGGTTTTCTGTTTGTTTTTTCTTCTCTGGGCTCCTTTGGCTGACTTTAGGCCCTAATGAGTCCTTTTTCCACACCCTGCTCTTAAAATGCTATGGCTTCACATTTCTGCAGTACTTCTGAACTCTCTGGAAAACTGACCGCAGAAAGAAACAAAATGTTTCCCTGCTCATTGACTCATCCTGTGTCTGTAAGAATTTCTCACAATTATCAACCGGACACAAATACAAACCAGAAGACCTAAATGGCAAGCCACACTACCTTCAGCTGTGCCGGGTTTTACATATTCTGTATAAGCAACCAAAAATGTCATGTAATGTTTTTTATTTTATTCTGGAAGACAGACAGAAAGGAGAGAGAAAGGGTGATAATGCAAACCAAACTCTCAAATGTCTTCCAAAGCTATTAAACTTAACACTGATATATAATAAAGAAACAGTCAGATGGTTTACATATATATGGACCCTTATTTATAAAAGATCTGAATCAGATTTTGGACAGGGCGTATGGGTTTGACTTTCTAGGGGCACAAGAAATAAGCATTGTGGTGGAATCCTGTAGCTGTCCCTTTTTTACATATACAGGTCATGATGTATTATAGTTTTAGAAGAAACTCAGGCACATGTCTTTATTTTGGTTGTGTAAATGATATAAAATTAAGTCTTCCTCAAACACATCCACATGTGCAATTCATGTTTTACAGGATGTGTATTACTGTTATTCTCTTGAAATATTCCTAGGAGGAAATTTAGCACTGAATAACACTGCTGTTTTCATTTATTATGAAGTAAGAAGCTTTTCTCGAAAAGAAACTTCCTTTTAAATATAGATCCCCAATTGTCTGAGATAATCCTGACGGAACTACTTTTAATTGCCCAGCAGCCCCCTTAGCTTTGAGGAGCTTTGAGCACTACTATCACCTAGCTCAAATTTATGAAAAGGTGAATGACCCAAGAGACTAGGGTACTCTTGAGGAAACCAAGAGCCTCTGTGGTCTCACTTAATGTTCCTCCTTAGCCAACTGTACCTTGGTTTACTGAGGCTCTGTTGAATCTTCTTTGTTGCTCTTCTGATATTAACTTTGTTTTGTTTTTTCTTCCTTTTTAAATGAATAATATGTTCAGGCATATTTTTCATGCTCTCATCGTTCTTTTTTTCACTGGGAACGGTTCAGCTTTGCTGTCTTTCTCTGTCCAAAGAGCAGCCTTTTGGAACTGCTTAATCCAATGTAGGTCAGCCAGCCTTCAGCTTCTCTCATGTTTTTCAGACTGGATGTTACTGTCATATTTCTACAGACTAGAAGATTTAAAAATAGGCTCCCTATGCCTTCAGGCTTCAAACCCAAAAAGGTGATGCCTTTTCCCCACTCCTACCATAACCAAGGTCACGTAATGGAATTCAGCACCATGTAGGATCAGATATCTATATAAATGGTCAAATCCTTTAAAAATACCATGAACACTCAAGATTTAAGATGAGTGTAAGGTTCTATAATTAGGGGAAAAGATGCATATATTCAATACATTCCTTTTAGTTCCCAATTCCAAACTCCCTATTTCATTCAGCACAGGGTGCGACACAGAACAGACTATCAGGGTCTGAAATGGACAGAAAGAACAATGTTATCATCTCAAAAAAAAAAAAAAAGGAAGGTCTGATAATAGTCAACAGTGAACTCAGATGCAACAAAATACATTCGGTATATAGCAAATGTTATTATCATTGTGTTATCAGTCACTCACAAAAATATAATAAAAACCCCCCACACACCCAAATCAAACATTGACCTTATGATTACATGTGGATCTGAATCAAAATCATCAGTTTGAATGCTCCAGATCTTTGGGAAAGTTCAGTGTGGATTTAAAGTTTGTGGTTTCCTGCTGTCTCTATAAAGAGACTCAGCCAAAATTTTGGTTCCAGGCACTCTTGAACACTGTTTTAAATAAGTCTTTTAGGTATTTATTATATGGCATAAAGAAACAAACAATAAGAAAGCCATATTTTAGATTTCATTTAATTTTTAACTCCACTGGCTGTTCTGAAAGAAACCAAGCACATATAGGTAGACTTAGTGGAGCCTCTTTCACATGTGTAGAAGTGATATTTTGGTGCTCAGGTTTGTTTGATAATTGAGAATCCTTTTAGCAGTGCCAATCTATCTAGAGGGGACTGAAAATTGTATCAAATATTTGGTTACTCAAGATCTGATTTTGAGACATCAGATGAATGGCCAGATATCAAAATGCCCCTCTTACAATATCAGCACTTTTCCCCCCTTTTTAAAAATATTTCTATTTTTACCCTGTCTCCCTTTACCTCACTACTCCCAAGGAAAGTCAGCAAGATTCTCTGACTGCTTTTGCAGAAGATAAACATTACTTCTTCTGAGTACAGTAAAAGCTGATAAAAGTTTTGTTGCCCCAGCTATGAGGCACTCGGGACAGGCTGGATTAGGGTTGCTTTTACCAAAGGAAAAGGAGTGAAGGAAAAGTGTAGCGATGTAACAGTGTGCTGAGGAGAGTGCTGGAGAGCCAGATTTGCTGCCCATTTAGCACTTAGTGAGATGAGAGGGTTAGTGAAATTACTACTGCTCATAGGAGGGACTACTGCCATCCCACACCATGGCTGCTGCTACTTACGCATAGCAGCATGTCTCTGGCAATAAAGGCTGGTCATTCTGCCACTCCCTGAAGCCCGTTGCCCTAGAAATTGCTTACTTTACTCTGCCTAAAGCCTGACCTTCCTGGTATGCCAAGAGCTTGCCAACACTGGATTTGCTGAAAGAGTGCTCAAAAGGCAGAGGGAAATGTGTGCTCATACAACCGGTGGAGTTCCCAACACATGCATTTCTTCACTTGCCTGGGTGGAGCTGGGTAAGTCTGGCAACCTGACAATTTCCATCACCAGTAGCTTTGCTTTATTGGTAGCAAAAGTGCTTTGGACAAGTCATTGTGCTCCTACACAGAAAGGCATTGACCCAACCTCCTGACTCTTTAGAGCTGCAGCCGGCAAAGGTTGTACACGATTTCCTGCAAGCCCCCTGTTGTGCTGAAACACTGACTAGCTGCATAATAATCTATGCAAATTATGAACTCAACAGTGACCATTTTCACTCTAAAACTACTGCAAGAGCCCATAATTTCTCCTTTTTTTGGCTTTTCTCATATTTACTGTAACATAATTTCATCTAATAACTGTGTAACCCTTTGGCAAACCTCACTCTTCTGCTCATTCTCTGGATGGCATGCCCCTGTTTGACTCACTGTCCACCTCTCAAATGCATGTTTCAGAGTCTTTACCAGGTTTTATTTGAAGACAGGGCTGCTTAAGACAGATTCAAGATCCATGTTCCCTTACATCTCTTACACTGCAATAGGAGATCTACCATTTTCAAAGTTTCTTGAAGAGCAGCTAGAGTGTGCTACTTCAGTTTCCAGCTTTGAGGCTAGAAAGCTGGAGGTTCTTGCTCAATAGATCTCAGTAAAGTCACCAGCAGACCTCAGTTAAAAAAAAAAATATTGACAAGCTCTGTTGTAGAGCCATCAAAATGCAATGCAAATGCAAAAGTGTGTGAATCTGCTTATTTTGGCATCTCAACCCAAAAGTCAAATTGTCATATGAAAGTGATCTTTTTGGAAATCCTGTCTTCCAGATGACATCTTTGCCATGTGGTCACGACAGGCTCTAGCTCTGTGATACCTGAACAGTACTCTGAATGCAGTTCCCTAAACTGCCAAAATTAATTGGAAGTTTATTTCCTGCTAGAGGAATGTCCTGGCTGCGTCTAAGATTATATTCTAGGGGGTTGTTGATTTGCCATTAAGTCAGGAAGGTGGCAACATTGGGTGGTTTTTTTAGTTGTCCCCAGACAGCTGTGCTGCTTATAGATATTTGGGCTAGCAGTGTTCACACAATCTGAAGAGCTTCTCAACACAGGCTCCAGATCGGAGCACCCCACCATCATGGGCAGCCCTCCAAGCTCACGACTGATTAATTGAAAGGGTACTTTGACCATGCTGCCTTTTCCCTAAGCAGAGCTCTTACACTGCAATACAGTATAGGAAGGGAAATGTATAAATTATCAGAACCATTCCTAGGCTTCTTGAGGGACAACTCTGGCCAAGTAAGCCATTTCATTGCTGCTCATTCACTTAACGGAAGGAAACTATCTATCTGTCATCCTTTGCATTTGTGGGTTCTTTTTAGTTTAGGGAGATATCGACACTCCAAAAGGCACTTGTCTCAAAATGCCAGATGTCTACATGTGAGCTAGTCCCCTAGGCTTCCTTTGCTAGTCAGCAGAGAGGAAGACGTTTCCTCCCATCCTAAGGCAAATACTTATGGTGGGTTAGTTAAAGTGTGCATATTTCTCTCCCTTCAGTACCTAGGGGACTTCAGATATCTGCAGTGTAACTGTATAATATTAGGTGAGGTGAATCCTTCCTGCATGTCTAAGTAATGCTTTGAGATAGTACAGTGTTATTTTTCAAGACAACCTTCATGTTAATAGCTACATTACTATAAGGTCTCATTACTTACAGCTATATTCTTAAATCCTTTCTGCCCCCTTTTTTATATTTCATATTGATGCCACTTTCAAAGATCTGCCAGTCTCTTGGGGGAACATGCATCTTGTTGATGATGGACCAATAAATGTATATTGCGTATTGGCAACACTAGGAGTCCATGAGCTTTGTGCTGAGAAGGAAAGCTATCACAGCATTCACCTTGTGGCAATTTAAAGCAATTACCTGTAGGCTGAAAATTATTGTGTCATTATTCCCTTGAAATAGAATGAACTCCTCTTAAAATCACAGGTAATCTGTTTTTAAGGATCTGCAAGTAACAAAAAGCTGAGAAAGTGAAATTCCCTCCCCCGTTCCCCAGATGCACCTTTGTTAAATCTTTGGATCTCTGTTACTTTCCTGATTATGTGGCTTATTTAAAAATGCCCTACTGTGTTATCTGTTTTTTTTCAGATATCAATACGTATGTTTGAGCATCCTTGGGGTTTAAATAGGTCTGAATAATGGAGAAATCAGTCTGATGTAAAAGCAAAAGGAGCTTGCATTTATGGTAGTAGCAATAATGATGGTACAACATCACACAATGGCTCCTGGAAGCAGACAAATGTCAAAACAGCATGAAAAACTCCTCTTGCACACTGTTCACCCTGTCCAGAATTCTCACAGAATAACATGCACAATCATTTTGATGAATTCAAAGCTAATATCCATGTCACTCCCTTCACAAAGACGGCTAGTTTCAGACAGGAACTAATTGCACTGTCTTGTTCAAAAATAGAGAAATCACCTTTTGTTTTAGCAGATTTCCTCTACGGTATTTTGCTGTTCTTGCCTGAAAACATGCTGTGTATAAAATGGTTGCATGAAAGGGTTAGCAATCCGAGACACAGTAGTGGACATTGCTGAGGATATAACAGCACATTTAGTTGCCTAAGGGTGTGGATGATGATATTTGGAGAGCTAGCACACCTCAGTGGAAACTGTGTGTACTACAAGAAACAGCATTTTTTCATTAAATAAATTTGTTCCCAGTTCCCATGCCTTAACATAGTCTTGCATTTTGCCTAGCTTCTAAGGTTTTGATGTATTTATTCTGCTTTGGTTATGTTGTTGTTGTTTTTAAGATCCCATGGTTTCCATAATTCTCCATTTTCATGGTAAGTGGAATTTGGAAACAGATTTCTTTTTAATTGAATAGGAAGAGTGTCTTTAGGAGGATAGTAACTAAGGCAATAGTACTGGTTTTTCTGCACAACCTGCACTCTACTCAGTATTCTTTCAAAAGCAATCAGTTTCCCTGGAGCAGTGATAGTGGTTACGGATTTAATTTGGCAGAGCTGCCCAGCCCCTAACACTCCAGATGAATTCAGTGAGAACAGTGGATGGCTACCACTTCCGTGACTCAGGCCTTGAGTTTATTGGAAATAGAAGTGAATCCTGACAGTCTGCTTATACTGCTACTATGGACACTCTGCTTTGCAAGGTTGCAACCTCCGTATTCTCCTCTGCTGGTTCCAGGAAAGATTTTTTTAATGAAATGGAGTGGAAAGGCGCACACCAGAGAAAATCCCATTCCTGACCAACAACACTGTTGCTAGAAAAGTACGTTGAACAGAGTATCAGCTTTATGTGCTATCACCTTACACTGGATTATAAAAAAATGGGGGGGTGGAGGGGGAGAAGCACATCTGCACTGTGTTATGGATAGATGCTGTAAAAATAATGATGATGATGATAATAATAATAATAATGGTTTTCAGTAGAAATGGAGAGTTACCTCTCCATTGCAGTTTTCACAATGAGTAGGGCAAAGAACCAACCTGTAAAAAGAGAATATGTATTTTTCTTCTTAGAAGTTCATGCACACAATAATTATATAGGTAGAGGCTTCGCTAGCAAATGTTTATCCCTTTATTTTTTTCATCTGACCACTTTCCTGTGTCTGGTTTTCAGTTCAATTTCAGCCTTGGTTAAGAATGCTATGTTATTACCTTCTTACAGTAATATGTTCTATGAAGTCCCGAATGACTGTAGGTTTAGTTCACCTCTCAGTGAAATCCTACAGAAATCTCCAGCCTCCCCTTCCCAAAAATCCTACCACGTGACTTAGTCCATTGTATACAGAGACTTAATGGGTCTAATAGATGAATTTTTTAATAGTCTCAGCTTTAAAATTCTAATCTGCCAGTTAAGCTATAAAAACCCATTGGCAAGGTATTTGAGGAAATCTTGTATAGCTGCTCCTGGACCTGTTCTGGAGAGAAAGGCAAGGCTGTGTGGCAGTGATACTAGAGTACGCATCTCATGGAGATTCAGAAAAACCTTGTTTCCTGAGTTACCTAAGTACTTTTGAAACTTCAAATTGTAGTTAGTCAATAGGGCACAATTGCCGATATGGGGTTTTTTACTGTTGCCTTTTTCCTTGTTTTAAAGAAACTGATTCATTATCTAAGCCCTTTTCCTGACACACACACCCCATCCCCAAGGACAGTAAGACCAGGGACAGTAGGGAATCCAGACAGGCAACGAGACTTGTAATAATACAGAATGATGTGTGAAATACGGGTCATCTGCAGCACAATGCGTAGGATCACCAGGTCAAATGTCTTTGCTTCCTCTAAATTTTCAAAATCTATTATTGAAAAACAGAACCAGTATCTTTCTCCCGTTTTCTATAGTACAAATCCATTATATTTTTCCTTCCAATTTAAGCACCTTTAAGACAATTCCAACTTTGAAATCATTAATACATCACAACAGATCAGGTACACTGGGTCATAGAAATGGCCACAGCAAAGCTAAATAGATCTGCAGTTTCTTCTTTCTATAAATGAGGCCCAAAAATGCAGATACCTTCGTCTGATACCTCTTCCTTCTTGTTTTTTGAGGCATCCATAAATGCCCTCTTAGAGAAAAGCTGAAGAATGTGGAAGGTGTGAGTTTACTAAACATACTGCATAAAATAAATGGAGTTTTAATTACTGATTCCCGAAACTTGGAATAAAACATGGCCAATTTCTTCCTGTCACCTGGTTGTTCTCCTTAGTACAATGACTACTTGACTGTTTCATGTAGTAATAATTATTGACAAAGGGACAAAGCACGGAGCAGTCAGATTTTGCCCCACTGTTAGTTCCCATAATTTGAAGCTGTGCCGTCTTTGAAACAGTAAAAGATATCCATAATAGATGTGATTTCTAAGATCTTCAGTAGGAGTTCTTTTCAAAAGCTGTATTGTTTCCATGGATGCGGCCGTATAATCTAATTATTCCTGATGGGTTGCCTATTGTACTACTGGATTCTTCAAAGGAAAGGAAAACAGCAAGGTAGATCATTTGAGCAAAAATCTTTCATTTGTTTAGGACAATGTTTCACAAAAGCTCTATCTGGGAAGGAAAAGAAATCTCTTCTGAGCCTCCTTTCTTTCAGAACTCAAGTTGCTATAATCATATAAAGCTGCTCTGTGTACTGTATGTTTTATCCATTCCTTTCATTGGATGATAGAAGACATTTCAGCCCCATGTTGGGGTGGGGTTTGTTTCCCACTGAAAAATTAAATCATTTATATTGTAAGATCTACTGTAGACAACCAGGGTAAAGAAACTCCAAGCAGTCAGAGAATACATGCCAGGCCCAACACCTGCAGTTTGTCAAAGGAATTATTCCACTTAGCTCAGTTGGAATGTTTTTGTGATAAGATACACAGTGGTGCAAAGGAGTTGATATTTACATCCACCTCATTAAAGTGAATCAGTATCCTATTATCACAGAGTCCTAAGTTCCCAGACCATATGATGAATCTCACTTGGTCTGTGGTGTTTGCAACTGCACTGTTTTTGACCTTGGCCATTGTGCTAACCAGTCCCATTGCATGTGCTGCTTCTCAAGACACCTTTGCACAGGCATAACTAGGCTCCAGCCAGCTTTTCCCAGTGAAGGGCCTGAAACTGTACTTTATCATGTCAAATAACAATCTCCTGAGCACGTGAGAGTACTCTCATCTTGCTGGGAATGCATTAATAAATGAATGTTCCTCTTACATGCACCGCCTTCCAAGCTACCATATTGTAAGGAGAAGATAGTTGTGTGGGAAACTAATGAGTGGACGGAAAACTCCTCAGACATACCAAACAGAAAAGGACAGAAGCTGAGAACTGTTTCTCACCATCATCAACTCATCTCTTAAAGCTATTGCCATGGTACTGCTGTTTTGCACAGCTAGCTTTTGTGTTTTGGAGTTTTGCCATTCTGTTATGTATATGCAAAAAGATTTTCCACTATTTTAGTGGAATCTTCATTTTGTATAGTATACAAATATGCCAAAGCTCTATGGATTTTCCTTTACATTTCCTTTGAACAGCAATTACTGTTTACAAAAATGACCCGTGTTGCTCCTATATTATCATTATTGCTATATGAGTCAACAGTTCTGCCGAAGTGCTACTCAACTTTGTTTCCTTATGTGACGTCTATCCTTAAAAGTTGATGATAGTTCGCATTGATAAATGACATTCAGCCAGTAAAATTCTGCTTTTAGGTAGAGGCAGCTTAGCTCTGTTTCCTACAATGGTTACCAACACAGAATTCAGATCTCTGGTTCTTAAAGCTGTTCAGGATCCAGAGAAACTTGCAGCCTGTGGCGGTCCTTAGGGAAGGACACTCTGAGCAACACAGAGCTGAACTCCTGGAGGAGGGAGGGAAATAAGTCGGGAGTGGAAACAAAGCTGCATACATCTTGGAAGAACTAATGGAAATACTTTGAAGTCTGTGGTCAATGAAGCTGAAGGGAAAGACAACTTTTTTGTTCTACCCAGACCCAAGAGAAGGTGAAATTCTGTACCCCTTTCCCTCCTTCTTGATTTTCTGCTGTTTGTTCATCGAAGATACAAGGTAACAGCATTCTACTACTTACACATGTCTACTTTGAATCTGTTCCTCCCAAACAAACCAGATTCTTCATTCAAATTAGAGATAAATTGTTTGTTTGAAATTAATTAAGTGGTTGGATTTTACTTTGGCTAGGGTTTTACTAATCTCAGAGGTGAAAAAGTCAAAGAAATCCTGATGCAGTGAAAAATTAGATTTGTGTACAGCCCTGGCAGCGGTGCAATCCGTGGGGCTGAGCGCCAGAGTCCATATCCTTTGAAGGTTCTCTCTTGCTTGTTCATCATTCTTTCCTTTACTTCAGCCAGTCTCATCTTGTGTGAAGCCACATGAAAAGGAAGAGACGATGCCCCTCCAGCTACCAGTTGTTATCATGGAGGGATTTGATTCAAACAGTGGAGAACAATAGAACAATGTACCCAAGGTGAATTTATTTCCAAGCAAGTCCTACAGCTAAGTCTTCTTCCAGCACATGGATATCTTATGTACATACTGAAGCAATGGAGGCTGAAGGTAGCAAATATCTGGAACAACATAGCTGGAGATCTGAATCCAGTCCAATGAAAAACTTTTAAGTTCTGTATCTAACTTTATTTATTTTATTGGAGCACCATTTTTGGTTAGTAAAGCTGAGGAGGTTCCAAAGTAGTAGCATGAAAAATACTGCAATGTTAAATATTGTTTTCTGAATACCAGGACATTTTATGCATCTTTCAAGGAGGGACAAAGTTATGACTTGCTATTAAAGTCCAGAGTAGCTGAAATCTGAAAAATCTCATTTTAGCAGAAGTACTTAAAAGGAACTGCAGACATCCTCTCAAGGCATGGTTTGCTCCTAATAATCCAAAGTAGCAGGAGATGCAGAAACAAAAAAGGTGTTCTCAGGCTGATATTGTTGGATAAGGCATGAGGTACTCGGAAAGCATGGAATACTTTCATGGCATATATGCATATTTTGGGATGACACTGGATTTCAAGTTTTCCAAAGGGACAGTTTTCCTGCAGCAGTATTTTCTTTAGTTTTTAAAGCTATTTTTTCTTTTCTTTTTTTCAGGCAAGCACACTCATACATGGCTGTGTTGAAAATGCTTTGTAAAGGTTGCTTAGAAATTTGGAAAGGCTTCACCATAGCATGTGTAGTAAACAGAGGATAATCATGCTGTTGTGTGTTATAAGCATTTTGAAGAGACAGTAGTGGAGTATCCTGTAGAAGGTACTTGTGGCTGTTCAGGCTGAGAGCAATAGGACATTCTAAAACTTTTAATTTTATTAGGAACCTAAATATATTAGGAGTTGGTAATTTTTGTTTGTTTCCATGTAAAAAGAAATGTTTTCATTTGATGAATTTTCTCTTATTCAAAATAACCTTGACTTCCCGTTACTATTAAAGTTGAAAAGAGTAAGATAATGGACACTATTTCCCTACCGTCAATTGACACAGAAAATAGGGTTTAAATGTTCGTGTGGCCTCTGACATAACTTATGTCTTAATGACACAGAACCATGGAGTTATTTAGGTTGGAAGTAACCTCTGTAGGACTTGAGGTCCAATCCCCTGTTCAAAGCAGGGTTAATATCAAAGTTAAGAAAGGTTGCTCTGAGCTTTCTTTGCCTAGTTGGGTTTTATATATCATCACAGTTGGTGATTCCACAGCCTCCCTGAGCACCTGTACCAGTGTCTGACCCACTGTCATTGTGAATACTTCTTTTCATTATACCTAACCTCAGTTTCCCATGCTTCAGCTGGTATCTGTTTTCCTTTCTCTGGGCACCTCTGAGAATAGTTTAGTTCAGTCTTTATTAGGTATCTAGAGAGAGCAATTAGATCTCTTGCTTGGCCTTCTCTGAGTTGAACAAATACAATTCTCTCAGCCTTTCCTCATACATCATGTACAACTAAATATTTTTATGGAAATAGAGGAAAAAAATGGTGACAAACTGAAAAGCACAGGAGGAGAGAAGGAGCAGGAGAAAGGTTTAGAGGAAAAAAGTCATAGGAAGACTGACTTGATGTTGGCAGAAGATGAGAAAAGGTGCTGAGGGAATCCTTAAACAGCAAAAAAGATGAGAGAAAAATGAGGACATGAAGCTGAAAATGTAGTATGCATAAGAGGTCTTAGAAGTTGAAGAGTTGTAGAGGTGAGAAATGGGTAGAAAATAGAGTGGCAGCTCCTTGACTATTGTAGAAGAGGGCAAGGGGTGTGCCTTCTGAAAATGATGCTTCTGTATGTGAACTTAGAGCTGCATTTTGACCGAGAAACTCATTCTTGCCTTGGGAAGAGGGGGGTAAAGAAAGGCTTTTGTAAAATCTTTAAATTTTTGTAAATTTTCTAAATTTTACAGTCTCTGGTTTTCATTATTTATGCAGCTGAAAATTCATGTTTCTTACAAAAAAATAGAATTTGAAGCTGAAAAATACAGAAATTGAGCTACAAAATGTATTTATGTAATCAGATAATATAATATAGATTCTTTTATATCTTCTTTAGTTGCACTGTTCTTCACACACCTTTGAGAGGAAAGGAAATATAGCTATTCTCAGTATTTGACCTTGAACAGTAGATTCAAGCCCATTAGTTCTAAAGTTACTTTGCTCGATGCTGATACTTCTATTCCTCAATAATACATGTAGGAATATCAAATACACTTTGCCATTAGACAGATGCAGTGGAATAAGTTGGGCTATTTTTTCAGCAGCAAATCTGACTCACCACTGAAAGCACTCCCCACCTTTCCATTTGGCTGCTCTAGAGTTACTATTTGGAACAATTTACTAACTATATTATCCTGTTATTTTATTTTTAACTTTCACTCTCAACTCTGTTTTAATGAGTCAAAAGTGCTTGTGGTCAGCTGAGAAAATCAACGTAGTTTTATGGAAGAGTAATTTTATTTCTCACTTTGTCTACTCATTTTTTCTTTTTTTTTTTTCTTTTTCACTCCTTCTCTACCTCCTTCATTCTTAGAACAAGTCATTCACCACAGAACCATTACTGCTGTGATTTTCAAAGCGTACTTTGTAAATGGTTGTCCCCACTGGATGAACAACAGTACCAACCATGAATATATTCCTGGTTGCCATAAAGTAGCAAAAATAATGATTAGCTAAGTTCTTAACTGTTTCCATTAATTTGGTATCTTCAGCACTGTCTTAACCAGGAGAGCAAAGAAATGTTTGAGAGGAACCACTGAAAAGAAAATTGTATTACTCCCTGTGTTACTATTTGATCAAAAGATTGTTACGGCCATCTCTGAAATTACTGATGGATGAGTACTTAGAATGGTTTTTGTATGTTGGATACTGTCCAAACCTTTACCAGTGTTGACATAGTTTGGAAATTCTTGCTAATGCTACAGTTACTTTGATAGTGTGCATCAAAGCATAACGTAATCCTTTAGGCTAAATCAGGTATATAAAAATCATTAACAAAAAATATATTGTTCTGTGCCAAACCACTGATCATACAATTGGTGATGCAAATATATTTTCTTTGCTCATTCTTGTTCTTCCTTTAGTTGATCCAATATTTGAAGCAGACCTCTTTCGTACAGATGGCTGGGATAAATAAAGCCAATTCACCGATGTGCAGCATTCAGTCTGCTGGATGGATGAGGAATACACGTGTCCTTTCTGTAGCGTTTTTGGTTTTTTTTAATTTGCCATCTGGATTTCCTTGCATTCTGGGTTTGGTACCGATGTACAGTGTTTAATAAAGGGTGGTGGGCTGGTCGCGGCCAGCAGCCAGACTCTCACCCAGCCGCTTGCTCCATGCCCTTGGTGGGACAGGGGAGAAGACGGGAAGAACAGGAGTGAGAAAGCTTGTGGGCCGAGATGAAGACAGGAGGATCGCTCACTGCTTATTATCGTGGGCCAGACAGACTCATGTTGGGGAATTTCCCAATTAAATGCCAATTAATTGACAATTAATTAATTAAATTAATTAAAATAATTACTGGTTCTGACAGTGGGAAACAAAGACGATTAAAAGACCCATTTACACGCTTGGGGAAAAGGCCTTTCCTCCCCCTTTCCCAGCCTGAACCTCCCCCCCAGGCACCTCTCCTCCCTGCCGGTCAGGGCTGGGCTACACTCAGTCCCTGTGGAGGCAGAGGCTACAGCAAGGCCGTGGCTGCTCCTCCTGCTGCCCTTCCTCCTCACTCGGGGGCCTGGAGCCCCTCCTCCCCTCCTGCCCTTCTCCCCCCGGTGCTGGCACGGCTGTGTCTCACACTTTTCCCCTCAGCCCTGGCCGCTGGGCAGCGTTTTGCCCTTTCTGATAGAGGCCTTCCCTGAGGCACCGCCATGGTGGCTGCGGGGCTCAGCCGTGCCCTGCGGGGGGTGGGTTGGAGCCGGCTGGAACCGGCTGTGTCCGGCTCGGGGCAGCCCCGGCCGCTCACCACAGAGACCACCCAGCAGCACCCCCTGACAGCCCGGCCCGGGCACCCCCATCCCGTACACACAACAAGAATAAATTGTATCCACAAAATACCAGACTAAATACCGCAGTGGTGAGAGAATCAACAGGTGAGAGCCAATAAAAGGTGGCTTTTAAAGTAGAGCACCCTTGGCTTCCAACCATGGTACTCACCCTGTAAGATGGCTGACTGGGGACCATGGTACTCACCCTGTAAGATGGCTGACTGGGGCCTTTGTCATGAGGAAGAGCAGTGCCAACACTCACAGTGCACACCCTCCACCGGCTCAGGCATCAAGGTACCCTTGTACTCCAGCTCTGGAGGTCAGAGATCTCCTGTTTTCTGGGCGATTACAAGGAAGACAAAGGAGAAGCACAGGCCACGAAGGCTAACAGTCCTCAGTACCAAATTTCAGGATCCCATAACCAGGTACAGAGCACAGGCAGCCACCGGAGGTATCTCCTGCAGGCACCAGCTGCCAGGGAGGGGAAGGTGACACAGAGGCTGAGGTACATAGCAGTGTTTTGCTGCTGTCCTGGTTTGAGGTAAAACAGAATCAATTTCCTCTGCCTCCTCTCCTTGGAGAGAGAAGTCGGGGAGAGCCTCTGTCATTCATCTCAATGGCCAGTCTGGACCAAACCACGACGGCTTCTTTTTCTCTATAGCTGCTTTGAGATACTTACCTGGATTTTAGGATTAATTTTAACAAAATGCAGGAGGGGAAAAAAAATAATTACAGGTTTAAAGAAGGGAAGAGCAGGTTAAAGAATATTTTGACAAATTAAACATATTAAAGTTAGCAGAACCTGCTGAAATTTACTCAAGTACTTTGGCAACTAGCCAAAACCATTTCTGAACAACATTTAGAAATTTCCTAGAGGACTGGGGAAGCAAAAACATGGCATATGAATTGAAATATGGGAAACGGGGGGACCTGGGGAAATATTGAGCATGCATCCTTGTGAGGATCGTTGGGGGAAAAAATGTGGTTAGCTCTCAAAATGAAAGGATCTGTCACAGGATGGCAACAGTTCGATCTTGCATCAAGTCTTGGATGACAAAAGGGAAAGAATCCATAAAATAGGTAGGGGAGGAACTGCAATTTTAAAGAAAGTGATGAGAATTCATAAGTAATCTCAAATCAAGGTCAGAGTGGCTTACCCCAGCCAGGCAGACACAGCCTGTTTCCCTAGCCAGCCAGAGACTCTCAAACCCAGTCAGCCAGCCAGAGCCCACTTCCTCAGCTGGCCACCCAGAGACTCTTTCCCCGGCCAGCCAACTAGATCATCTCCCCTGGCCAGCCAGCCGGAGCCACTCAGCCCTGGCCAGCCCACCAGAGCCCTTTTTCCCCAGCAGGCCAGCCAGAACAACTTGCCCCAGCCAGCGGCCAGAGCCTGTTTCTCCAGCTAGCCGGTCTGCCCAGAGCCACTCTGCCCTGGCCGGCCAGCTAGATCATCTTACTTGGTCAGCCAGCCAGAGCAGCTCACCCCAGCCAGCCAGAGCCTCTTTCCCTGGCCGGCCAGATCACTTTGCCCATCCAGCCAACCAGAGATGCTCAACCCTGGCTGACCAGCCAGAGACTCTCAACTCCAGCCAGCTAGCAGTAGTATCTTTCTCCAGCCGGCCAGCCAGAGCATCCACCCCAGACAGTCAGACACACACTCTCGCCCCAGATGGCCAGCCAGATTGTCTTGCCCAACCGCCCAGCCAGATTATCTTGCCCAACTGCCCAGCCAGAGCAGCTCGCCCTGGCCAGCCATCTGGAACACCTACCCTGTCCAGCCAGCCACAGCCTTTTTCTCCAGCCAGCCAGCCAGAGCAGTGCTTTGCACAGCACAGGATTATTGTGGGAAACCATGTCACAAGCCCTACTAAAATCTATGTAGACAATATGGTTTGCTCTTATCTTCTCCAACAACTCATCTCATTTAGCACTGAAGCCAATCAGATTGGTCAAGCATCATTTAATCTTAATGAACTTCTGTTGACTATTGTTGCTCATCTTGTTCTCACTCATTTTCCCAGAAATAGCATCCAAGACGATTTGTTTCATCATTTTCCCAGCAACTGAAGTAAGGCTGACAAGTCTGTAGGTCCTCAAATTGTCCTTCCGTTTTTATCCATAGGTGTAATATGTATCATTCCCCTGGAATGCGGACTTCCCTCATCTCTGGTACGAGGAGGGATTCTGCTCCCCTGAGTCCCAAGGTCTGTAGTCTGCTGTTGCCTTCCCCATGCCCCTCAGGACCTTGATCTCCCACTATGTCATGGTCTGTAGAGCCATGGTTTCCATTCAGATCCCTGACCAGTTCTTCCAGAAATTTTATCACCCCATAGCACCCCATCACAAGCCTTTAGCACTTGTGCTGCACAGTTACTTGGGTACCTTAGAGCTGCAAATAGGAAGCACTTAGCAATGTTACAACCTTTCTCTGAAGCTGCTGAGGTAGTACTTCCCAAAGCTTCTGCAATATTTCCCCTTCAGTTTTCTCATGACGTTATTTTCATACTGCTGTTCTCATGGCCTTGTGCCCGTAAGCACCAATGGTGCTGCTATGGGAAGATTTCGTGGGAAGCAACAACTGTTTGTGGGGTGGGGGGATGAGACACAACAACAAGGACAAAACCTTCCTTTCGTTACTTTGTTTTGTACATCTCAGTTTATGTTGGCAAAAACCAGCCACATTGTGCAACAGAGTAGGTAAGTTATTTAATTATTATTTAATCATTATTTATTTTTTCATTATTTTATCACTATTTAATTCCTTATTTAATTCATTATAAATCCTCATGTGAATTATAATTTAATTCATTATAATTTAATTTATTATAAATCATTAGGTTTTAAAATTAATTTTTATTATTAACATTATCATTACTTAATTATTCTTTTCCAATAATGCACGCTATTGGAGCTTAACAACCAATGTACTGTACTTGCACCTGCTCACCCTATTCCTGTCAGCACCAGTAATGTCATAAACAACCAAAAGGGAGATTAAATGGGTCCTTATAAAAAGGATACAGTGCTCAAAGGATACAGTACAGATGTGTCATCCCACCCGATCCCCTCTGGGGGGTCTCCAGCTCCCTGAGGACCGAGCCCTGCAGCAGGTCGCCATGGTGTCACACTGTCTCAGGAGTCCTGCACAAATGGAGGCAGAGCTTTGAGGCCCCTTCACGTCCCCAACAGAACCGGCTGCACAGAGAAATGGTTAAGTGGGGTTTAACAGATAAATAAATGCTGCCAGAATGGCCAGAGAGAGAGCGATGGGGTGAAATAAAGTAAAAATAAAGCACACGCAGAGAAGTTACTGCCCAGAGGAAGAAAACGGCCCTGGCAGGTGGCCACTGGTGCTTGCCAGGCCCATGGCAGCTCCCCACCACCAGTGCTGAGCCCCAGACCCCCAGCGGCGCTTCTCCCTGGGCAGCAGCACAGCGCGGGGTGTCAGCGGGTGGCTCTGTCAGCCCTCGAGAGTGACCTCCTGCCAAACCAGACATGGCTCTGCTGTCCCCCGCTGCGTAGCCTCGGGTGCAACTCTGGTCGTAGGGCTGGTGTTTGGCTGTGAGAGGAAGGACAGGAACAGCAACTGTTTCTCTCCTGCAGAGTTTTCTTGCTCTTCATTTTCCATCACGGTGAAAATAACTTTTGTTATTTCAAAACCGCATGCACAGATGTTCCCCCCAGCAAATGAAGAGACTATTAAATGCCTAGTTAATGGATGATTCTGTAACTAGTGAAGATACTCCTGTTCTAAAAAAAAACAAGCTCAGCTCACAGAAGCACATCCATGGTCGCATGGTGGTTCTAAATGGGCCAATCATGTCCACCTCCCAGCAGGGCTAGCCGACAAGACTGCCATGCCACATATACAGCCGCATCCATTCTGGAGTCAATTTGGCTTGGTGCTTGTTCAAGGGTCTCCATTTGTGCTGTGCAGTATGGCCGCGTCATTGTCTGCCTCTATTCAACCATCTGTTCTGAAAGATGTACCCACCTCAAAAACCATCCACCTTTCCCCATTCCCAGTCTGGTCTCCTCCTGTGACTGCTGACTGAGGATTTTACTCTCTTACAAAATGGAGATCTGCTTAAGACACGTACACATAAAGCCTTCTTGATTTCTGCTTAGATAAGGTAATACAAGTTTGAGGTAAAACAGAACCAATTTTCTGTTTGATAATCTTACTTTTCAGTTAAGCCTCTTCTAACTAACTGAACTCTCTGAAATCATATTGTTCAGATGCTCTGTGCTCGCAGAGTGACAAGACCTTATTGTTTATGCCAAGGAATGGTATGCAGAGAGGCTCTTGTTTATACTTATTGCTATAACAACCGAGGTCAGCTACCTTCATTATTTGCCCTGTTGGAGGGTTGCAAGCGGAAGAGGGTAGAGGAGTCGCACCTGCGGGGAGGAGCAGACAGGACAGGTGACCCAAAACTGACCAACAGGGTATTTGACCAACATCCCATCTGCATCATGCTCAGTATAAAAGCTGAGGGATCAAAGGGTCAGCCCTCTTCCTTCAATGGCCAGTGTCCGAGGAGGACTCTGTTCTTCTGTCTTTGCTACTGATCCATGTATACCTGAATCCAGACCTGAAATCCAGTTCCTGTCCGTTGTTGAGTCCAATCTGGGTCTTTCCCAGTGCCTGCCAGTGACACAATCATCATGCTGGGAGCTCAATACAGGTTGTATATATTGTATATATTTCATTATTTTCTTTTTATTATTTTATTAATATTTCATTAAAGGAGTTTAGCTTCTTTTAAATTTGTAAGTCTCTTTCTCTGTCTTCCTCCTCCCCCTTCAAGGATAGGTAGGGGAGAGCATCTGTCATTCATCTCAGTGGCCAGTCCGGCCCAAACCACAGCAATATCACATAGTGTTTCATCTTCCTTTATGTTCTTGGTGAGGGACAAGGTTCTTATATACTATAAACTGGTGCTACTCAAAGGAAATAACTCAAGTGGTGACAGTTTATACCAGCTGGCTATCCAAAACAGTTTTCTTACTGCCGTTCAGTAACTAGACCCTGTTAACTGCAACTGCCTATAATCTCTTGTTCACTGTTAAATTCACTCTTTGATCTTCTGTATTTCACATGTCTCTTGGATAATCATTTCTTCAGTTTATTCACTCAGTTTTAATTCCCATATAGATGAAACTGTATTAGTCTGTGGTCTCCCTGATTTCTGTATCACTCCTCTGCTCTTTGAACTACCATGTTATAGACACATTACAGTATAGACTGGCAAACAGGATCCTTGTTGCCAAATAGAGATAAATCATTCCAGTAATTAATGCCTTTTTTTTTTTTCAAGGTACTTAACTATTTAGGGTGTCTCAGTTTTCCAATACCCTACTTGAAGCTCCTTTAGGTATTCCTATTTGTACCTCCCCTTGGCAAATCAGGCTACTTTGTTTTTCCTTAACTGTCCACAAGAAACAGAAATGTCATTTTTGCAGCATCCTCACCCTGCAATAACCAAAGTTCACAGCTCATCAGTTGACAACCATCAGAACTTGAAAAGTGCACCCAGCAAAGGTATACTTTAGATCTTTTGATCTGCTTCTCAGCTGGCTGAAGCAGCCCAGTGAGCTGCTCCGCCCTGCTCAGTGTGGCTTCCCTGTCCTACAGATTTGTGCTTCTCAGTTCTCAGCCCCAGCCACCTGTTTCTCACTCTGGTTCTGCTGCCATCTCAGGCTCCTCACTCCCAGCTCTGCCTCCTGCAGTCCCAGGCACAGCTCAGAGGAGTAAAAGTAGTGTCTTGCCCTTCAATCACCTGGTTTCCTCAGGATCCTTTTGTCCCAGATCTTTGGCTCTGTACCACTGGCCTTCTCTGATGTATGATCTTCACTCACTTTCATTTCAGCATCTGACTCCTCCCTCCCCAGCCAGTTCTAACTGTTGGACTCAGCAGTTAGTGTGTCTCCCAGCCACAACCCACCTTGCAAGACTGGCCCCAAGCCACTTTCTATTTTGAACATCTAAGTCCGTAGCTCCTCTTTATTTAGAATTGCTGTGTACTAACTTAGTAAATCAGAGTTGTCATTATTTTATCAACCCTATCTAGGACCTAACTTGCAAAAGCAAGCTCTGGTATGTTGGGTTATTATATTTTTCTGAATCAATTTATTGAATTTTTTTAAGAGGGCTGCGGCAAGATGAAGCAGGAAAGCAACACAACTTTCTATTTAGGATATTGCTGCACATGCCTAAAAGACAAGACATATATGTCTCATTATCCAAGAGCTTTCTCTCTTTGCAGTTGCTCTAAATAACAGTCTTTCTTTCACAAAGGGCATTTGAGCTGCTTAATACCTTTGTACCTAGAGAAGCAAAACTCAAGACCTTAACAAAAGATAAAGGTGTGGTAGATAATGAGAAAGCAATCTAGGGTAAAGTCTGAAAGTGGGAGACTATTGCAAGATGCTGAATGTATTTATATATCTGACACCTATTGAAGATGCCCTTGGAAATGACAAAGAATCACTAGTGAAGTTCAGCCTATATGAATCACTACTATGGGTGCCTCATGTTGCCCACTGCACTACCAAGAACTTAGTCATGTCTCTAAAATCTCATCTGACATAGACATTTTATGCCATATTGTTGTTATAGGGCCTCCTGTATATCATTACACACATAAATACACAGACATACGTTCAGGTGGGTCAGATGAGGCCATGAGGTGAATGAAATAGCTAGAAATCTATGTCACCACATCTTACCCCCATTCCTCATGTTACATGCTTGTGTCCTTGTCCCTTTATCAGACAGTAGAATGGTGTTGCAGCCTCTGCATTAAATCACAGACAGGACATGCCACAACTGTTAAGGAATATCAGTAAAGATGTGGCCACAGCACATGGTTGCAGCCATGGACAAAAATACGTAGTCTTCAGCTACAGCATGCTGTCATAGCTTTTCTCTGGTTTTGGGACCCATGGATCAGGGTGTAAGAAGAAAAGCTTCCTGGGGTGCTGGGAATGGGCTAGTTGTTCTGTACTCAACAATACTGTACTGTTGTACTGTCTTGTTGCAGGGAGAGCGGGAGGGGAAATAATAGAAACCTGATGTCCCTGGAAATTTTGTAAATCTGCATCCAGTGGGATTGACCTTCAGTGTGGAGTGTAAGGGAGGCAACATCATGAGGCTTCTTATTAGACTTGTTCCAAATAGGAAAATGTCCATGTCCTCCAGGGGAGCAATCCACTGTGAAATAATACATTTCTTATGGCCTCTCAGCTACTGTGCAGCAGATCTGTGGTGGTGCAACCCCCAGCCCCCGGCCCCGTCCTGGCTTAGGCCACTCGGTGCTTGGTGCGATTTCCACCAACCTGGGCCATGTAATAATCCAACAGAAAACAGGAAAGAATGTGAAGGGCAACAGACGTTGGCAACCCCTTGGTGCACCTGGTTCCCACATCCCTTATTGCTTGGAAACAGTATCAATAATCAATCAGTCACCCCCTGACACTACCTGGATCGTGGCCCAACGAGGGCGGGTGATACCAGAACTTCAAGATCTAGCAAGTTCTGGGCTTGCACAACTGGTGGAAAGTACCAGAATACCCCATTGTCTGAGTTGGGCCAGGTTGGAAAAATTCCTGAAAAAGGTAAATTATCTCAAAACCCTATAAATAAAGACTCTAGCGAGACACTTCGAGCTCTCCTGGATCACACTGAGCTGTGACCAGCATCTCCCCTGAGTTGGGACACCACTCAGGTAAACACTCTGAGGGTTAAAGGGCCAGGTGAGTCAACCTTATCGAGTCTCAATTATCACCTGTTGAAGAATACCAATGTATTATGAGTATCTACTCTAAACTTGAGAAGAGGGAAATTTTAACTATGGGACAGCCTCTCTTTCATCCACCTGTCTTATCTATGTGTTTCTGATATACACATTAGCTTTTACGAGTGTGGGTGTTCATATATTGTATTGGATCCAAATATTTTCTGTCTGTTTGTCTGTGTGTGTGTGAGAAGTCGAAAGGGGCACCCATCGGCTCACTGGATTTGCCCACTGCGAAGGGACCTTGGTCCCAGCAGTTAAAGACTCATGCGAGGTGTGTGTGTGCAACTCCTTGAATGGTGTGTGTTTATATGAATACCATATAGTAAGTTAGTGTGAATCTTGTCATTTTCAAATCTGTAATTAAGTTGCCATTGAATTATTTTGTTAAATCAACTTGTAAATCCTTAAATTGCTTAATGATTGAGTGCTGATAAAAATTTAACCTCTTGATTTTCCTCAAACTATTAATGAATTTTGAATTGCTGCTAAATCATAACCGTGCCAAACATTTTCATCCGTGACAAGACCTCTGTCATCCCACCTTGAAGCCATGGCTAAGCTTTAATGTGTGTGGTCAGAAGCTGTTTTGTCACTCCTTTGGGGGATAACTGACTTGATTCTTCACTGCATCCTTTCCTCTGTGCGTGATGGGTGTACAATATTACTGGATGGGGAGGGGGCATTGAATAGCTATTTGAGTACATTTACATGCCCTGTGCCTGAGAGTGTCTTAAGCGTGGAGAACAAGGGCCAATGAGCCAGGTCTTGTCTGCATGTTACACGCTCGGCACCTCTACAGGGGTTCAATAATCCAGCTATCATGAAAACAGAATGAGTTGGGGATAGAAGAATGAGGGTGTTGCAGAACTCAAAAGTAATTGGTGGTTGAAGGGAAACTATTAGCAGTTTTACTGGGAGAAATGTTATTTGATCGATGCCACCGTCTTGGAGGGAGAGATGTGATAAGGGGATCAGAAACATATCTTGGAAAAATATGCCTGCTTTCCTCCTGTTTCTGATAAGCAGTGCCTGTTCTGTTTTTTATATTAATATCACACCTACTATACTGAAGGGTCATAAATTTCTTCACATACGTTGTTCCAGCATTGAAATATATCCCCCTTGAAAACGCTTTGTCCAGGCTTCAGAATTTGACCAGGGAAAACATTTGGAGGTACAACCTAACATGCAGAACACAAATCAGAGCTAGTTTATTCAAGGACAGATGGAAGTAATTCCTAAAAAAATAAGAGTTCAGGAAGTGTTCAGTTTGAAGACTATAGTTGCCCTGAAAAAGCAGAGAGCATACTGGGTTAAACAGCAATAAAATTATTATTCTTTGACGTTCTTTTAGCAGACAGAAGGTGGCAATTTCTTAGATATTTTTTGTGTTAGTTTGCTCAGATTTTCCAAAAGCTTTCCTGATATGCTTTTGGTAAAATTTTCATTTAAGAACATAAGGAGTTACCATATTGGATCAGACTTGTGATCCATCTGGTCTGGTAGCCTGTCTACAATAGTAACTAGTACCAGACATGTCAGAAGAAGGTGCAAAAACTACACAGTTGACAGAGGTCATTTCAAGTCTTCCCTAATAGTTAGGGCACAGTAAATGGATTTTTAAACCTTTACAATACTTTGTCTGCATTAACTGTTATAATTCCGGATATCTTTATCTCTGCAAATGGTCAGTCCTTTCAAGTACTGCTAAATCTTTTGCCAGAATGGCTTCCAGTGTTGGTATGTTTCACAGCCCAACAGTACTAGAAAAATTATTTTCTTTCTTAATTTTACATTTGTGGCCTTCTGTTTTCATTAACTGATGCCTTTGTCAGTCATTGTCTCACTGCACCATTTGATGTCTTATAACAATGGACTCCTTATCTTCCTTTTGGACTGTACAATGAGTAAAGGATACTGGAGAGCAGAAAGACTGAGGAGGGTTATCTGTTGAATCCCTTCTTTTAACAGTACAATTCTAAATTGTCATTATTTTTAGTTATTGGTTTTTAATGTATGCTGGCCAATTCCAATACAACATAGAGATAGATATAGAAGATCGACTTCAATTAGTGTATATCAATAACAGCTGACATGTCTACATTCAGGTTTCAGCATTAAACTGTTAAAAATTCCATAGCTACCGAGATGTAGAGTTTAGCAGGATCCAGGAAGGTTATTAACACTGATAGAGATAAAATCCATCACAAGGATTTATAGTATGACTAGACGTTTAGGTTATAAAAGGTGTCAAACCTAACGATTTCAAGACTTTTTGAAAAAAGACTTGTTTGCTTCTGAAACAAAATTAAAAGTTGAATAAAAATTTAGTTTGCTTTTATTCTGTTGCAAAAATGTTTCAATTTAATAACACTGAAATTTTTTAATAACACTGAAATATTTCCTCCTATTTTGCAAGTTGAAATACTTTTTTAAAATGTAATAGTGTGTAGTTGATCATTTACTGACATAAAATTCTAAATGAAGCTCAGTTTTATTATTGTTTTAATAACTGATACAACTTGTTTTGCCATTGCTCGCTGATTGGTCTAATCAGTTATCTGCAATTTAGTTAGCACTTTAATGTACAGCTCCTTAAAACAAAAGCATGGAGAAACAATACTGAAATAATGCAAAATGTAATGTGCTGGAGGACTGTCACCAATACTAGATGTCTGTGTCTGTAGGTAGTAGAAAGTAAGACAAGAAGAGTGGGAGCCTGTGTGCATATGAGAGAGGAGGATGCTAAAACATTGCGCACACACCATACACTTTTACGTGTCACAAGGGGGCCTACAGGAAAGCTGGGGAGGGGCTGTTTGCAAGGGCATGTAGCGACAGGATGAGGGGCAATGGCTTTAAACTAGAGCAGCGTAGGTTTAGATTAGACATTAGGAAGAAGTTCTTTACACTGAGGGTGGTGAAACACTGGAACAGATTGCCCAGAGAGGTGGTGGAGGCCCCATCCCTGGAGACATTCAAGGCCAGGCTTGATGAGGCTCTGAGCAATCTGATCTAGTTGAAGATGTCCCTGCTTACTGCAGGGGGGTTGGACTACATGACCTTTAAAGGTCCCTTCCAACCCAACACATTCTATGATTCTATGACAGGAGACTTCATTTGAAAAATCATCAACACAATTGCATAGACAGGTTAGGAAATATCAGAATCAAAGCTACTACCGCAACCTTAATTTGGCACTTCAGTACTAGGAAAGTTGCATGATATTAATTTATGCAGTCACTGGGGGTTTGTTTGCTTGTTTTAGTACTTGGCCTTGTTCAGTTCACAGACTACCTGGGACTGGCCAAATTCACTGCTATTTGAGATTTTCCTTCTTCTTGTTAAGTGTACCATATGAGACCTTCACTACGGACTCTTTTCAAACTCTCTCCTAAAAAAACAATATTAATTTATGTCTGGCTTTTTCAATGCACTAGTCTTTCCATCTGTCAGTGTTCACAGTAATTTTGAATCTATTTTTACAATACCTCTCCGAGCCAACAGGCTGAGGAAACTTATGTCATTTTGCAGGTGGTGAACTGAGTCATTGAGAGATGAAAGTTTCTGTCAATTTTGGATGCCCCTAGGACTTTATTTTATGGAGTATTTAACATTATGTGGCACGTGTTCCTGGAGTTAATCACTGATTTTATTTGTACCGCTATGTGCTCTTTTTTCTGCAGGTTAGATTTCAAGGTGTCAGACAGACAAGAAACAGGAAAAACACAACTAGTGTGAAAATCTGAAAATACTAGGCAAAAATGAATTTTCTTGCTTAAGATAGTTTCCAACTCTTGCTCTGAACTTCCCCGTATGACAATATTTCCACTCAAATGCCTGAGAACAAACTCATGTAACAGGACGTGCTGGACAAATTGAATAATACGGAGAGTTTCCTGCCCTCACCATAACATACATTCATTAGTATCAGCATTCATGACAGGTTGCTGCAGTCAGGGAATGTTGCTGCAGTGTCAGGGATTTTGTTAGGTGGAAGGTACTGAATACAAAAGGTTAATTTTACTAATTAGCAGATGATAGATTAGGCCCGTGAATAGCTGCAGAGAACATCAATATGAACATTGAAGAATGTCCCCAGGGCCATTTAATCTAATTCAGGAGTCAGAGTAATAGCTGAAGTAAAGGAAAGCCTGGCACCAAAATGAAGCAAAAGTCAATGAACTAGAGACAGCGGAACTAAGGTCTGATGGGTTGTTTTGGTCCAGAGATTTACAGTGATTGAACCATAGGCGGCAACAGATAATGGACTAGAGGATTTTAAAATATTAAACCAAAATATACCACAAATCTATGAGGAAATGCCACTAGATTTTGATTAAAAGCTCTTGCATAATTAGGTTATGTAGTATGTTGTATAGATTGTCTCTGGAGCACCATCCTGTCTGCCTTCAATCTGTGTTTTGTTCTATACTGATGGAGTCTAGTTGGATTTTGTTTTCATCAATCCAATTGGTATTGTGCCTTAATTTTGGCTTTCCTGCCATTGATCTTATTGCCTTTGCATCACACAGAACACCTTTTTTCAGGTTTAAGTCCAATGGCATAACAGTGAATGTGCCACTGCAGGAACTTTTCTGACTGGTAGAACCTCAGATTTGTCACTGCAGACAAAGGATCAAGAATACCCTCAAATGAGTTACTATTTGGGGGGGTTGTCTCTCTTGAAATTCATTAATATTAATTTAAATATTTTCAAATACCAATCCAAATAATTTGTTGTAAGGAGAGGGAAATTAAACTCTTTATTTTACCGAATTATTTCATTCAGTTTTATGTAAATGACATTTTTGTTCAGGAAAATGTTACTTTTCTGTCTATTTCAAGAAATTAATATTTTTCAATATTGACTATTTTTTATAGGTTACAGACATAAGGCTATGATTGGCTAATAAGCATTTTTTCTGTCCCCTTATGCCTCTCTTCTAGTTTAATGTCCTTTCTTTCCCAATATTAATACTCCTCTTTTTATTTTTTCTCTGTACTTGGGGTTTTTTGGCACAGAAATCATGTATGAATTATGATAAATTTGGGGCCAATATTTTGTGTTCTTTAAGCATGTTGGATTAGAATTTACTCCCATAGAAACTAATGACCAAAATCTCTAACACTGGTGAGGGCAATGTGTGAGATGGGGAAAAAAATCGCTACCACCACCACCACCAAAAAAAGAGTTCTAAAGAAATGGTCTATATTTATATGCACTTTAGAACTAAAACAGTTTTCCAAGTGCTTGTAAAGTCTTGTCTATCCACCAGTCAGTAGTTCCTCATCTTTCCATATCTTCCATAATTCCTGTCTTCCTCTGTCCCATAACGAATCCATCTGGAGAAGAGATATTTTATCAAACCTATGCCTACGGAAAGACATAAATTTTCTGATACAGACTTAGATGTTACTACAATAAAGACAGATGATCAACAATGGACTTCTGTATTGCCATTTTCAGCTGCAAGTACCTACCAGAGCAGTAATAAAAATTGTTCACAACTCGAAGGAATAGAACTTCTGAGGAAGAAATGTTCCAATTGTTTTGCACTTCTGATGGAAAAAAAAATTCCCATTTTTGGGGGCTATTTTTTAAACTATTGAATTAAATCTAATGTCAACTTCTTAGATAACCCAAGTATAGGTATACATATATATATACACATACACATACTCATGCATATACATATGTAATTTATATAGAGAGAAATTCAGAGGGAAGAATAACTACAGAGTTAAAGGTCTAAGAGCACAACTGACAATGCTTAGCAATAGAACTCTGTCTAGCAATTATATGTTATACTTACGTGGGGAACTGCTACCTGCAGTATCTGAGGACAAGTTTGCATGCAAGACCAATGTATAACTGAGCATTGAACTGTACACAGGTAAATTGCCATTTTTCCAGGAAAAGGGAGATGGCTGATTTTTAATGGAATGATAAGTACAACGCCATTACAATAAATAAGGTCTGTTAACAATGTTAAATTTCATCCTTCCTCTTTTTTGTTTGTATGCCATTTTTTTTTAAGAATTGATGAAAGATTCTCACTATTACATGATTTATTGGAAGGAATGAATCAAATCCTGCTGTTAAAGCATGATGCACACAGGCATGGTACATAAAACTTTGCCTTGGTGAGGGTCATTTTGAGTTTCGACAATAATTTCCACAAAGCAGGAACGCCCTGCTCTAAAGTCACATAAAGATTCCGATTTATGATGTTGGTTTTCATAATCACAGTGCTCCTTTTCTGCACCAAATTTCACACTCCTTTTTTCCTCACGAAAAAAGTGTCTTTTTCACTGGCATTTCAGTGAGTATTAGAACCAACTCTGAGGGAAAAGCAGCAGTGAAGGTCAGTGCGTCTGCTGCTTCCTGTTGTAAAGAGATTCCCAGATCCTCCTGTTAACGGCACAACACACAGGGAGACGCTCTTACCAAGTTTGGGTTTGTTTTTCCTTTTCAGCTACCTCTGTCAGCCTTTGCCTCCACTATGAAGACAGGATTACAACCACTGCATCGTGATATTGTAACAGAAATCCTAGAATCATAGAATCATAACATGGTTTGGGTTGGAAGGGACCTTAAAGATCATCTAGTTCCAACTCCCTTGCCGTGGGCAGGGACACCTCCCACTAGACCAGGCTGCTCAAAGCCTCATCCAGCCTGGCCTTGAACACTTCCAGGGATGGGGCATCCACAGCTTCTCTGGGCAACCTGTTCCAGTGCTTCACCACCCTCATAGTAAAAAATTTCTTCCCAATATCTGATCTAAATGTCCCCTCTTTCACTTTAAAACCATTAGCCTCATCCTATCGCTACATGCCCTTGTAAAAAGCACCCCCCCATCTTTCCTGTAGGCCCCCTTCAGGTACTGGAAGGCTGCTATAAGGTCTCACTCGAAATTTCTCTTCTCACGGCTGAACACCCCAAACTCTTTCAGCCTGTCTTCACAGGAGAGGTGCTCCAGCCCTCTGATCATCAAATGCCACCTCCTTTCTTCTCCTGAAGTCAGCGTGTAGTAAATGCTAACATGACAGGACACTACAAGTGAACTGGTTCTGGAAGGTATCTTGTAAGATCGGACTTCTGCCTTTAGTACAGTTTCACGTGGGTTTGGAGAAACCCCTTCTCCATTTCCAGAAGACTGTGCTATTTACTGGCTATTCTACTATCAAACAACCGAAATCATATGAAAGTCAATAAATTATGGGACTGTACTCCAAAAAGCCTACCATTAGATGTTCTGCTGGATGCTAGAGCAGTTGTGCCTTCAGTAAGCCCAGAGATCCGGGGAGCTATGAGGGCTGGAGCAGCTCTGCCAAAATTGAAATCAGGCTTCCCATGTTTGCAGAAAGGCTTGGGTATTAACTTAGTTATGTAAAGTTGGCATTTTATCAATATGATTGTCTTTTTTTCTCACATATTACAGAATCACAGAATGGTAGGGGTTGGAAGGGACCTGTGGAGATCATCTAGTCTAACCCCCCTGCCAGAGCAGGGTCATCTAGAGCAGGTTACACAGGAACATGTCCAGGCGGGTTTTGAATGTCTCCAGAGACGAAGACTCCACCACCACTCTGGGCAGCCTGTTCCAGTGCTCTGCTGTCCTCAAAGTAAAGAAGTTCCTCCTCATGTTTAGATGGAAATTCCTGTGTTCAAGTTTGTGCCCGTTACCTCTTGTCCTGTCACTGGGCACCACCGAAAAGAGCCTGTCCCCATGCTCCTGACACCCACCCTTTAAGTATTTATAAGCATTGGTAAGATCCCCCCTCAGTCGTCTTTTTTCCAGACTGAAGAGACCCAAGTCCCTCAGCCTTTCTTCATAAGAGAGATGTTCTAGTCCCCTAATCATCTTGGTAGCCCTTTGCTGCACCCTTTCCAGCAGTTCCCTATCCTTCAACCAGGAGCCCAGAACTGGACACAGTACTCCAGATGCAGCCTCACCAGGGCAGAGTAGAGGGGGAGGATGACCTCCCTGGATCTGCTAGACACACTCTCCTTGATGCTCCCCAGGATGCCATTGGCCTTCTTGGCCATGAGGGCACATTGCTGGCTCACAGTCATCCTGTTGTCCACCAGGACTCCCAGGTCTCTTTCCACAGAGCTGCTCTCCAGCAGGTCAGCCCCCAACCTGTACTGGTGCGTGAGGTTATTCCTCCCCAGGTGCAGATATAAGTCAGTTGTCAGTAAAGAGTTTTTAGATGTTGATGAGTACAACTTCGTAGACACTTTGCCTCCATTGGATGGGGAGTGGGCTACCCTATGGTGGTGAGGGGACGTGCTAGCTGTCCTGCCGCTCATGCTCCAACCCCACTGGATCCAAAACGTGTTACTGGGCCCCGCCGGCGTCCCCCTGCGCACTGCTCCATCAGGCACCAGGTACCCTTCCGGGCGCTGCAACAAGCCCCGAGGCGCATAAACCGCCCGAAAGGGGTGACACCCGTTAGCGCCCGCTCCATCTCACATCATCTCCCGGCGCTCCGCGGCGGCTGCCCCGNGCTCCCCGGGGGCTTTCCGTGCCTTTTGGGTCGGGGTCGGTGCCGGCGGCTGCGGCCCCGCCGGTGCTGCGGGAGTAAGGGGGCGGCTGCAGGAAAGGCGGGCAGCCCGCCGCAGCTCTGCCGGTCTCCCGTCGTTACGTGCTGGTGATAACGTCAGGAAATGCCTTTTCTTGCCCTTCTGACGCTATGTGCGCCCACGCGCGCGGTTTGCAGGTATTGCGCTTCCCGGCGGCTGCCCCGGTGCGCGACAGAGGAACAGCTCGGAACAGCTGATGAGCCTTGTGTTTAGCTCTGAGGCTCGCTGCCGTCGTTTGGAAGCTAGGAAGGCATTTGCCCGCTCAAAGTTTTCCCTTTTCTCGAGGCCGCGAACTGCTGTACTTTATTTTAAAAAGGTAGAATGTACTTTTAAAAAGGTAGGATGTATTTTAGAGGGTAGAACCTCTCACTAAGCAAGAGCAAAGAGCTGCAGAAAGGTTGCAGGGCCTTGTGAAACGGGACACTGTGTATGAACAATGCATGCCTTGCTAATGGATATGCCCTTGAAGAAGAACAGAAGGCTGATAATGAGGGAACATCCCTCCGCAGGAGGCACCGACAACGGCTGAAAACCGGACAGCTGCTGGATAAAACATAAAGTCATCAAAGATAATCAGTAACTGGGGGAAAGGTAAAGGTGGCAGTGGGAGATCACGACCACCGACTCAATTAGAGACTGAACAGAACTACCGCCCCACACACTGTACTGGAGCATGCACACATCAGTTAAAGGACATTGTAGCGAGAGACTGTACTAACCCATAGAAATTGTTAAGATAAGGTACTAACCAAGAATTATAATTAAGGGTCTGCATTTCTGTGCTTTGAACCATATAAATATTCCACGGAGTTTGTAGGCCGGTGTGCTAGCTTTGTGGATTGCCACCTAGCACCCATCTCTGCAGAAATGATTTAAATAAATACCTCTACTCCATGTGTATATTGGCGTCTTGCACACCAGGTAAACCAGCCCGCTTTGGGACAACGGGACCGCTGTAATTCAACTTCTACCTACAGCCTTGCTTCTGCTTTTCCCAGAGAGACGTTCGTTAGCCCAGCCTGTTGCCGGGGTTGAGAGGGCATTCTATAAAGGAAGATGTTGGCTCTGGGGTTGCAGCGGCAGTGCCAGTGAGAAGGAGCAGGCTGCCTGCCTGCCTCGGGAACAGCAGCCATTGTGGCCTTGGGCAGTTTCTCAGACTTCCTATCTCCATAAATTAAAAGTGGCTCCAACTTCAGTGGGTAATTCCGGCTTGGGATTTGCAGTGTTCAGACTAGATCGTTGAGTCAGACAAGTGCAAACTCCTCACGTAGGCATGATCACAAAAAAATTATGCGTATGCAGTTGATAATCACAGCCAAATGATTTGCGATACGCCTTGGGTGTCACTCTACCCTTACAGCTTTTGGCTTGACTATCTAAGCAAATTAGGGTTAAGTGATAGGGCTGTGTGCTTGTGTGTGTGTACATACAAACATGTCTGTCTCTTCCACCCACTGTCCAATTGTGACCAATTCAGGTGATAGGTCAGAGATGTCGAAGTTAAGCATTTTAGGCATGTTTTGTGGAGACAGTTAGTCTCATATAGCAGGAGGCTGTACTAGTCCACAGAAAAGCCTGCAGCTGCCATGTCTGTACTCTCTTATCACACAGCAGAGAAGCCACACCTTGCAACGTTAATTCATAGAAAACCAGGCTGCATTGGTCCTCCTGTTCTCATTATTTGTTTGTTTTTCCTATTTTGCATCTCTGGGAGGACTCAAAAGACTTGAAGAGCAGAAGAATCTCATCAGAAGCAAGGGCACTGCGTCTCTTCTGGTTACCTCCAGATCAGAAGCCAGTATCTGATTCTAGACACAGCCTGGACTAAGCAGGGCAGGAGAGAGCTTAGCTCAGAAACAAAGGAGAAAGTAAATAACAGAAAAATATGTCATATCTTGACAGTTGTCAAAGACTGCTACGTCTGAGCTTGGAAAAGTGATAGAACTCGGAGAGTTGGTCATTGGAAAAGGCTGGGACTCCCCGCACTTAGATGGGTCATATATTAAAAAGGCTTAGTTCTCTCTGTGGCTGTAAAGTGAATCTAGATTAGCTCTGATTATACATTTCTATGTGTAGACATTGCACTCAGTCGCAGCAATCTCTCTTCTCCTGTCTCAAGTGACAACACCTTGAAAGACTTAGAAAATTAAAGAATTTAAGATTAAGATTAAAGAAAACTAGATGTAAAGAATATATTAAAATATGGAAAAAACACAAGCTCTCAAAACACTAAATTGTTTTTCACTACTGCGTTTAGGCAAGATGGAGCACTGTACAAGCAGCTGGGCACAAGGATAATTTTTTCAGGAGTTCTTAACTGACTTGAAATTTCTTTTTCAAACACAACCTTGAGCCCAGGTTTAAGTAAATGTCAGCAACACTTATCCCGCTATATCCTTTGAAAATTCAGGCCCCAGGCAATGTGGATTCTAGACCTTTTCAGAGAGAGGAATCGGCTTGGCTCTGCTGCAGGGCAGAGGGAAGATCCCCTTCTCCAGGTCCCAGGGAGAAGGCAGATCCCATTCTCTGGGTCAGGGAATGATCTGTTGTGTGGGAGTTCACTCTGTGCTGTTAAGGGACACGCCAAAGTTCTCCGAGTTGCATTGGGCATTGTGGTCTAGTTCATAGTGGACTAATTCCTAATGAGTTTTTGTTATTATTATTTTCACTTTGTGTTTAGTAGGGTTTGCAAGGTATAATTTCTTGGTAGCCTTATAATTTAAGACTTTGCTGTAGTAGGACATCCATACCTAGAGAGCAGCAGCTGCCAGCAGCAATGACAACCACACAGCCTGCCTTATACTGGCTTCGATTTGATCCCGCCGTTATCACTGCTGTCTGCTGCTGCAGAACGGCGTTTGGGTTGTGGTCAGATTTCATACAGAGACAAGGCTTGTGCAGCCACACTGTCATCACCTCCATAACATAGAAATGTCACAGATAAGAGTCACATCTTAAAGATCTTGTATTCCGCAGGTTTCTTGAGAACTGGTGAGCAGGTAGTGCTTTTATTGTTCAGCGAAGTTCAGCTGTTACTCTTTCTGGTTTTCCTGTCAGGCAGTTGACTGAGCAGCATGCCTGGACTTTGAATCAGCCACAGCGTATGATGCATTGTGCACAGCCATCCTGTAAAACAATCAAAGTAGGAATATTACGAGAGAGCTACAGAAGGCATGAGAGCTGAGTGTAGCAGGATGCCTTAGGCAACACAGGAGGGAGCTAAGTGTCTTAGTTGACTTAGGAGAGCACAGGAGAAAATGGAGTAAAGAGATGGTTGGGGGGGGGAAGAGAACCTGGGAATATTGTATCATTGTCTGTATGGGACAGGAAGAGGAAATGAACATGCCACCACAGAAGATCCAGAAAACATAGGACAAAAAGCTGCAAGAGTCCTCCCACTCACAGAGCTACTATCTCGTGCAGATCCCCCATAACTCAGTGTCAGTGGGGCACATATGAATACTGTGGAGACACCTGGTCAAGCGCAAAAGAACATACTATTACCTCCTGTAAAGGAAATCAGTAGAGTACATTCCAGATGAGTGGGAGTGTGCTTGGATGCTAGACATAGACAGTCTTAATAGATAATCAGATGCTGTGGATTTTATGCAAATGCTCTACTTCCTTCTTCATTTTATTTTTGCTTAGACTGCCAGCTTTACTGTGGCAGTCACTGCAGAAAGAATTGCTATTCTGCTTGAGGAACAGCAGAGCACAAGGGTGTCCGTGTCCTTCTGATAGGAACCCTTTTTTCCTTCCAGCTCATCAGGTGGCTCAGTGCCTGTGTGCTCTGACCACTAAACACAGGCATTTGAAATGGAGCGAAGGGGATAACGTGGCTCCTCACAGGGACTCCTGAAGAAGCACTTCTTACCTGGGTTTTTGCAAGTGCTGGAGCATAAACACCAGAATGGTATCTGATGGAGAAACAGGGATAACTAGTCCATGCTGCTTCTGAGACCTGAGCTAATACAGTGACATGACTGCCCTGTCTCATGTAGACACACCTCCCTGTATAGGATTAAGCTGGAGCTGTCTGACACATCGTCATATTCCACTGTGTGGACTTGTTCCAAGAGATATACAGGGATTATCCTGTAGCCTAATAAGCAGTATGGCAGAATTACCACTACCTCCTTGGTGGATTGACCCTGGCTGGATGCCAGGTGCCCACCAAAGCCGCTCTATCACTTCCCTCCTCAGCAGGACAGGGGGAGAGAAAATATAACGAAAGGCCCGTGGGTCGAGATAAGGATGGAGAAATCACTCATCAATTACCATCACGGGCAAAACAGACTTGACTTTGGGAAAATCAATTTAATTTATTACCAATCCAATCAGAGCAGGGTAATGAGAAATAAAAAACAAATCTTAAAACACCTTCCCCCCCCACCCCTCCCTTCTTCCCAGACTCAACTTCACTCACGATTTTCTCTACCTCTTCCCCCCCCAGCAGTGCAGGGGGACGGGGAATGGGGGTTGCAGTCAGTCCATCACATGTTTTCTTTGCTGCTCCTTCCTCCTCATGGGGAGGACTCCTCACATTCTTCCCCTGCTTCAGCGTGGGGTCCCTCCCACAGGAGACAGTTCTCCATGAACTTCTCCAACATGAGTCTTTCCACGGGGTGCAGTCCTTCAGGAACAGACTGCTCCAGTGTGGGTCCCCCACAGGGTCGCAGGTCCTGCCGGCAAACCTGCTCCAGCGCGGGCTCTCCATGGGGTCACAGCCTCCTATGGGCATCCACCTGTTCCAGCATGGGGTCCTCCACAAGTTAGAGGTGGATATCTGCTCCACTGTTAACCTCCATGGGCTGCAGGGGGACAGCCTGCCTCACCATGGTCTTCACCATGAGCAGGAGGATCTCTGCTGCGGCACCTGGAGCACATCCTCCCCCTCCTTCTTCACAGACCTTGGTGTCTGCAGAGTTGTTTCTCTGACATATTCTCACTCCTCTCTCCAGCTGCAATTGCGCCATTGATTTTTTTTTCCCCTCCCTTGTTAAATGTCTCATCACAGAGGTACTACTATGGTCACCGATGGCCTCAGCCTTGGCCAGTGGCAGGTCCATCATGGAGCTGCCTGGCATTAACTCTGTTGGACATAGGGGAAGCTTCTGGTAACTTCTTACAGAAGCCACCCCTGTAGCCTACCCTCTACCAAAACCTTGCCATGAAAACCCAATACACATAGAGGATGCTCAAAATTATTTGAAAACAGACTTTTAACTGGGATGCGCTATGATACAGCCTTGATACTCCATGTGTATAGTTTCGGGTCAAAGCAAGCTCAAGGTCTTACAGGCAAAGAGGCCTGGGCTAGGGTGCTCCTGCAGGGCAGGGGGAGGTTGTGCAGGGGGGGCAGAGATGGGTGCTCTGGAGTTGTGGTTCCTGGTGCTGGCAGAGGCAGGGGAAATGCAGGGGATGGCACTGCTGCTGCAGAGAGGGCCCTTTACCTCTGCTGCCACCACATGCCCCTTCTTCCCTGACAGTGGCAAGAGCAACCAGGCTTAGATAACGTAGCCATTGGGCCATGCTTTATGCACTATCCCCAGCTATCTGTTCCTTAGCAGCTCTCTGCTTTGCTTCTGCCAAAAGACAGCTCTGTTTCTTATAGATAAAATGATGTTTTTTGCAAAGATTGTATTTAGCAAGGTTCCTGCCTTTAGGAAAGATTACAGAAAAAGAGAAGAAAAGCTGAGAGAAAGCAGGTAAAATCCACAAGAGGCACTGCCTGTCAATATATAATGCCTGTATCTCTGTCCAGCCTCAGTTGTCCAGCCTGCCACAGACAATTTCTGCTACTCCAGCTGTTCCTTTACTCCTGTGGGGGGATATGAAGGCCACAGGGTTCACAACAGGCTTTGCACTCCTGTAGCCATGGCACAGCAGGATCAGACAGGGACAAATCCAGAAGTGTGCGCAGACGCTGTGGTTCTCCATTTCAGACTCTCTCTTTGAAATCCGTGGGTGTTGCAGGGTTTTTTCTCTCTCACGGATTAGCCCTATAAATTCCTTTCCTTTCAGTCCAGATATTCCCTTACGTGAAATGGAAAGGCAAAGTGTCCTATTTTGAGATAGAACAATACCAATTTTCAGTAATTTTACTTTTCAGGTGTCTCTTCCAACTGATTGCACTCTCTGAAATTAACGGTATGTTTTTTAGACAGTGTTGGCTTCTAGCAGCGATAACGTCTGATGTTTATACTGAATACTAAGGGATGGTATGCAGAGAGGCTCTTGCTTAGACTTATTCCCATAACAACCGAGGTCATCAAACTTTGTTATATGCCCTGTTGGAGGGTCAGAAGCAGAAAAGCGTAGAGGGGTCACACCTGTGGGGAGGAACAGACAGGACAGGTGACCCAAAACTGACCAAGAGGGTATTCCATCCCATCTGCATCATGCTTGTTACAAAGCTGAGGGATCAAAGGGGTCAAGTTTTTCTTCTTCGATGTCTGGAGTGTGAGGAGAGTTCTGTCCGTAATTCTGCCTTTGATCCTAATCTGTATGTTCCTCAATCCAGTTCCCATTTGCTGCTGAGTCCAGTCCCAGTCCTGGCCAATGATGATGTGATCATCATTCTGGGAGCTCAATATTTGGTTTGTATACATTTGTATATATTTCATTATTTTCTTATTAATATTAATATTATTATATTTTCTTTTTATTGTTAATATTTCATTAAAGCTGTTTTATTTTTTTTCAACCCATAAGTCTCTCTCCCTTCCCCTTCTGTGAAGGCAGAGGGGTTACTAGAAAACGTTTGTCATTCATTTAGTGGCCAGCCCCAGCCTAAACCTCGACAGTAAGACATTTAGTGGCAAGAGAGGCAGATCACAAACTGTACCTGCAGCAGTTCTCAGACACAGGTCAGTCTAACATGTCGATGCCCGTCCTTACCTGCTGGTCATCACTATACTGCTCAAGCAGTACCAGTTAGCTTGTTCTGTTGACATTGTGCCAGTAAATCCCACATAGTTCATGAGTTCATCTGTGAGTAATAAAGGAGCAAGTCAGCACCTGAGGGCTTCCCATTTCATGCTAGTGACAATCTTGGCAGAGGCCGGTCCTTTTAGGCTTCTACTATGAAAGTCGCAGTAGTAAAAGCACAAATACCTACTGTTACTTTTTTGCCCATCTTGAACACTGGTGCTGTTAAAAGGGCACACATGAGCAAGCCTATGGGGAAGGCAGAAGAGGACTTTGTTTGCACAGTGGTTTTATGTGTTCATAAAGTGCTCTGAAATCCTCAGAGATAAAGCACTGCACTCCGCAACCTGAATCATCATAGTGCAGAAAGTTGTCTTTCTTACAGTTTTCTGCCTAATGAATAAAACGTAAGGTGTGGTCATGTGTTTTTTTACTATTAAAATCATGATTAAGGGCAAAGAAGCAGGTTTTGGATCAGGGCTTGTAATAGTTTGTGATTTTTTTCCCCCCAAGGCTGCTTTTGTAAAAGCAATCCAAAGGTACTGTGACAAGCCTGGGACCGTCTAAGGACATGTCTGAATTCCTGCTTTGTTGCACACCAGGATCTCCTAGGATTTCAAGTCAAACTTTGGGAGAGAGTTAGGAATCCCAGCCTTATTGAAATGTTCGATCTAACTGTAGGCAGGAGCGGGGAAATCTAGCTTGTAATTGTGAAAGCCACCAGCGGAGGTCAGTGTCTCCCAGAGACGGACTCTCCCCTTCCCCACGCGGCCGGCGTGAGCTGCTGTGGGTAAAATGGGTGTGCGCGGCTCCGATTTATCTGTTCTGATGCCGTGAAATGCCCAAGTTAAGACTCAATAGCCTTGGTGTCTATTAAGCAGGTATTCTTTATTGCAGCACCGGGCGCACAGGGGATTGCTCCACCTAATGTGCACGCCGACTGATTTAGATGTACAGTTTAAATACAGACTATGTATGCATATTCACTAGTTTTCCAAGAAATGATTACCTATTCATTAACTCATTATTACAGGTTACTGCCCACTCCCGCGTGCGCACTGGAGTCTCTCGGTGGTCTTCAGAGACATCTGGTGGTCGTTTACTTCCTCCACACCTCTTCGTCGTGACTTCTGGGTGAACTGCAGGCCTTTGCTCTACATCTTCATTCTTGCTGGTGCATCAAAAGTGTTAGCTTTGACTAGTCTCTGCATTCCTCAGCAATCCTGGGCCCCTTGTTTTGAGACATAAGCTTCTACTACAAGGTTATATTGTCCTAAAGCATTCTGTCTTAAAAAATAGGAGATAAGTTCTGACATTGGGGAAGACTGGCTAGAAAGCTGCCCAGCAGAAAAGGACCTGGGGATGATGGTGGACAACCAGCTTAACATGAGCCAGCAGTGTGCCCAGGTGGCCAAGAAGGCCAACAGCATTCTGGATTGTATGAGGAATNCAGGGGAGGTTTGGATTAGATCTTAGGAAGAATTACTTTACTGAAAGAGTGGTGAGACACTGGAACAGCCTGCCCAGGGAGGTGGTTGAGTCACCATCCCTAGAGGTATTTAAGAAACGCGTAGATTTGGCACTTCAGGGCATGCTCTAGTGTCAGAGATTGTAGGGTTTGGGTTTTTTTTGTGTGTGTATAGTTGGACTCGATGATCTCGAAGGTCCTTTCCAACCATGATGATTCTATGATTCTACGATTTAGTACTACAACTGTTGCATCTGCTTTTTGTACAGCCTTAAGGCACCCAGTCTCTTAAATTAAGCTCTTACTCTAATTTACAGTTCTAATATATTAAGCACCTACTTCAATTAGTTTACAGCTTTAATATATCAAACCCTACTTCAGTTTCGCCCCATTTCATTGCACACCCGAGTGTCCTAAGCAGCTCTGTGTTAGCACCCAGCCCTCGCCTAGCTGAGGTTCTGCCTCGGTTTACAACAGGGTATTTTCTCCCAACGCTGTTTCCCAGCTTGAAGAATGTCTGAAACTGGTACATATTTGATCTTTACAAATGAAGAGCGATTCTGTATCACCAGACTGCACCTGTGTCTGCAGGTACAGAGCTGGAGGCCTCCTGTCCTGCAGGATGGGCCTCCTGTCCTTTGGGAATGCTTGCTAGGTGCAGTGCTCTGAGAACCCAGGAAGAAGCGCTTTTCAGGTGGCAAAATACGGACCTCTATGTAAAGTGAGTCATCTAAATGTTTTTGTTGTCTGAGAGAAGAAATAGGCTCCTCCAAGGGATGGTTCATCTCACTGCGAACACTAGAAGTGCCCATGTTGTTCTGTTAACCATAAGGGATATGTAGGGTGAATTGTTACTGAGATACAGACCTCCAAGTTTAGGTGAAAGGAATCTCACCCATAGTTGCAGGGACATGAGCATGAGCTGTTCAGCCTTGATACTCTGCCTTGTCACAACCAAAGTGCTTCTGGAGCCGACCAAGAACAAAATTTTCCGGCACTTGGTGCACCTTTAGGATCAAATGCAGGTTTCAGGTGTCTCGAGAGTCAGGAAGCATGTGTGGATGTTTCAGGTTAACTATATGCCCCTCATCCTGTGTGAGTGAAATAAAACCAGACCTCTTTGCATACATTCTTTATGCAAAGACTGTATGTTTTAAGACTCTACCATAAACCAGACCAATTTCAAAAAAGATGTAAGCAAGGCAGTGCTGTAACACCAAAACCAAGCCGGAAACCCAAATCTTTGGTTAGGAGGGAAAATCACAAGTGGTTAAAACCTAACTATTTTTATCCAGTTTGCTAAGTGCCTGTTGAGTTTTTCTGTGTCTCCTGCATGAGTCTGTGGCTGACACATCAGACGCACCAGGGCTGGCTCGCGGGGGAACTGGACTTTTGGTTTCCTGTAGACTTTGAGCAAAAGGGAGAAAAGTGCTCGCTAGCACGCTGACCCTCAAACATTGGTGTGCCACCTCCTGGCTTGTCTCTACCAAGCCTGGTCTTACCCCTTTCCCCCTTCGAATCTAGTTTAAAGCTCTTTCAATGAGCCCTGCTAACTTCTGTCCAAAGAACCTTTTCCCCCTTTGAGACAAATGTACCCCATCTGTTGCCCACAGGTCTGGTGTTGTCTAAACTGACCCATGATCAAAGAACCCAAAATGCTGCCAGTGACACTAGGCTCGGAGCCAGGTATTGATCTTTTGGGTCCTCCTGTTTCTTCCCTCATCATTCCCTGCAACTGGAAGGACAGAGGTATATATAGATAAGGTATATATAATTGTCAGGGCCTTGAGCACATTCCCTGCCACCTCCAGTGGGGTCTGGCCACCCAGCTGAGGGTCAACTTTGCCAGCTCAGCTGCATTAGACACATGCAAAATCTCACAAGCATTTTCAAAGCCCAAAGGAGAGGGAAGTGGATGACAGCAGACATATGAAATGTGGCCGGTAAGAAAGAGAAAGGGCGAAAGAATTGGGTTGTTTATTTTGGAGAGGAGACGTGTGAGGAGAGACACTGCCACAAAGGAGGAAATGAGTCTTTCCCTCTTCGTGGATTCAGTAATAGAACCAGAAGTGAAACTTGAGTACTAGAAAAAAGAAAAATCTCCAAGCAAGGAGATGTGTTGGGATGCACTGCAGGGCTGTAAAAAGTCCAGTGCTCTCGCCTGAAAGAACCGGTTAGGCAAATGTCTGATGGAAATGGTTGTGGCATACTTGATCCTGCCTTGGCCAGCAGGATGGCAACAGACCCTCTCAAAGTCCTTCCCAGCAGGTTTCTATCATCCATTGCTAAGTCATAAATCCTATGAGTTTCATACCTCAGACTCTACTGACAGAAAAAATAGTTTTAATCAATCAAGTTTTGTCTTTTTTTTTTGGGGGGGGGGTGCTTAAGTGTGGAGTCTTCTAAGGTTTAAACTTTTCCAAATATTTAGGCCGTTTATCTCCTACCCAAGTTAGTGGGAATTCATCATTACATGCAGCCAAGTTGTGTGTTTCCACCTTTATTTCTAAAGGTTGTCTTCACAAGTGTGCACTACGAACAAAACCACAATCTTCCTTTGCGTCCTCACCACATACACACACTTAGACACCAAAGGAGCCAAAGAGATTGGGAAATAATATTATGAAATAAAGACTGGGTCATTCCTTTTTCTTCTCTAAAGGATGCCAGTTTCTCCACTTAGTTTTCCTTGGCTACCTGTTGAGCAGGCTTACACGATGCCAAAGTCGTAGAGCGCGGACCTTGCATGTGCAGCTGAAATGACATCCAGCACAGCTGCAGGATATGAGGATTGGGGTCATGGTTGCTCATTTTCTGATCACTTTTCTTGTCCTGTTCCGTACAGAAGTTGGTTAGGCAGGGATTAGGTAGAACAATCCTTCTTATCCATATGCTTTAAAGTCTTGGCTGTCACAGACACAAGATCCTGGCACTGCTGTAATGAAAAAAGAGACTCTTCCCACTCTGTTTCTCTGTTCCTGCACTCACTTGTGGATCAGAAATAAGGCAGCTCCCTCTAGGTGGCCAAGATTTAATGCCTCCTTTCCATTGCAAAATTGTTACACTTATTTTACTACTCTAGAAATATGAGATTCACAGAAAGTGTTCTCTGTGTCCTATTTGCAGACAGGGGACAACCATTAAAAATAGGAAAAAACATTAGTGTTGGAAAAAAATAAGTGAGACTGGGTGTTTAGTTAGAAAGCTACCAGACAAACTGACATTCGTCCCAGCACAGATACAGTAAGCTGCCATGCACAGGGATGGGAAACAGATTAGGAGGACGCTTGGTGAGAATGATGGGATGAATTACCTCCCCTGTGGGAAAAAGTCCAGAGTCGTCTTTGACTGTCTTGAAACTGGTAATATGAGAGTTCCTTCCTCCCTCTCTCTCTAATCAAAAGAATGTTTAATAAGTCATTTTTGTATTAATTGGATTAATGGTCCTGGCCTCCTTGCAAAGTGCTGTGAGCACCATCACTGCAAAATCCTAGATAAGAAATAGCTATTCCTCATTTTTCTTATTAGGAAAAAAAAAGGATGCTCACTTAGTATTTTACCTAGTATTTTGCAAGGCAAAAAGCCAAGCAGGCAGAAAGATTTCTGATTTGTGGCTGGGCTTTTGATTAGAGGTTACTAAGCAACAGTAGCCTGATCTTAGCCCTACATTTCTCCTTGGAAAGCAATGTCTGTTACCGCTCAGGTCAAAACTGGGCTTATGTATACAGACATCAAAGGCAAGCATAGGTGTGAAGAAAATCATGCTTTGACTTCCTAACTTACAAGACTTTAACCAATTACGTTGCCCATATTTTGTTTGTGCTCATATTTGTGGCCTCTGATCACATGTACAGGAACAGGAAGATGCTGGGAGAAGGCAGGCGATTCCATGATTTGCAGGGAGAGGTTAACCCAAATACATAGTTTATTGAGCGCTGTTTGTTTGGTGCAGCTGTCACCCTGCCCGGTATTGGCATGCATTTTGTTTCTGATTCAGAAAAGCAACAGCTGTATTTCCCTCCATTTGTTGTTCTTCGTTACTTGCTTCCTCCCATCCCATGCTCCCCAGCCTCCGCTCTTCTGTTACGGATGCCAGCCTCGCCTGTTCATTCCTCAGGTTTATCTCTACGTGGGCTTGGCCTTCCCAGTGACAGGGCCTCCTAGGGTACGTCCTCATGGAAATACTAATGCAAGAATTACTGAGGTGAATTATACCAAAATAAAGTGAGACTTACTTAGGTGTTCTCCCTAAACACTTTTTTTCACCAGCAGTATTCCCTGTCACCTGAATGATGCTGCTCTCAGCCACAGTTGCTAACCTCCCTGGGGCCTAGGCAAAAAAAACCTTAATAAGCATTGTAAGATACCCCTCTAGGATTTGGAAGAGCACTAAACAACTTCAGCGCAGACAGTCTTCCAGAGTAGCTCAGAAGGAAACATTTTCCCACAGTTCATTGGGATCAGAGGGTAATTCATCTTAATGGAGTGAAAGAGCCACGGGATATAGCCCCAGAAATCCCAGCAAGTGCTGACATGGTAACTCATGTAGCGCTTTGTGGAGTGGCTGCCCTCACCAATTACCTAAATTAACTCAGCAAAGACTGCTCACACATAGAGAAAATCCTCCCTGACCTGATTTGTAAGGCCATTTAAACGATTCCTTAGGACCCACCTTTGTTAATATGCCTCTGTAAAATGAGTTGCTCAAACTAGAAGAAGGTATACTTTACCTATTTGTGATATCTTACAAACTCTGATGTGTTCATTATGACAGAAGTGGCTGGTAGTGACTTCTCTTTCATGTGCCAGATGTGGGCTGTTAGTGACTTACATAAAATACTTTCAATCAAAAAAAAATTATAACCCTTTTATAAAATTCTGTTGCCATCGGTATAACAGTATTTTGGGATTTAACAAAGAGAAAGCCCATAGGCTAGAAAAGTGCCCCCTCACTGCTAATAAGCTTGGATTAAATGCATACGATTTAATTAACTCACTTAATTTCATAAAGTTCCATTCCAGTTTCGCTTCTACGGCTTGCATGCCAGAGAAACACGCTGGCAGTCTCCCAAATAATAAATGAATACGGAATATTCCAAGGTTGGGCTCATGCCACCGCTGAAGCAGGAGCAGCCAAATCTGCAATAGAAATGTCTGCAAACTGCTGGAGGAGAAACACAGTGCCAGGGCAAACCTCTTCAAACAAAGTCCCGTACTCACAGGTCCCATTGCAGAGCCGCCCAGCTCTCTGGGTCAAGAGGTGGGAGAGAAGAAGAGAACATTCAGCTGTCCGGGCAAAGACATAGCAGGACTTTTCAACAAATCTGTTTTCTTCTTACACGGAAAATAAAGTTTATTTTCTTCTAATATAATTCTCAGAACAGCTATATTTGTCAAAGTCTTTTTGTGAATTTGCTTGTAATTCAACCTGAAGTACACATCCAACATGGAAAAATCAGAGCTTGGATAACTTATATTTGGTAAAGTTAGAAACAACCAAAACCAGGAATTTAGAGGCTAATTGAGAAAAACCTTAACTAAAGTTACCATGACTGCTTCTAACCATAATAGCATTCTTCTCTGGTAGTTTTTCAGTAGCCTGGTTTCCATTTGCAAATTTTAGACATTGAAATAATTAGTGAGGAACAACTTTTAGAATGAATGTAGCTACACTTCCAGGTGGAAGGACACAAGGTAGTCTTTAGTCTTCCCTCTGAAAATAGCTATACTAAAACTCGCTTATACTATTTGTGAATTCAGATTGGAAATATGTGCTGCTTTAATTATGCTATAATTAAACATGCTAAATAGATATCGTACTAAATATACTATAACTAGGAAGATTGCACTATTTTAATTGTATTGACAGACTTAAAGACTTGCATTTTTCTAGCACAAAAAAAGGATCAACTTCATATCCACATTCTGTGATGTCAGCTGAGTCACTCTGGTCTCATTGCTGCAAATGCAAGGTACTGTCTTGCGTTAAAAGCTACGCCAAGTCGTATCACTTCAGATTTACCATGGACTAAAAGCATTCACGTGGGTTATTATCATGGCTCACTTGGTCCACAATAACTTGTTAAGCCATAATAATTCAGTTATGAATTTGAGCTTAAAGGGCAATGTTTCAGAGTACTACAATAACGGGGCTGTGGCTGTGATAGTATAAGGATGTGTTTTGTATTAACACAAAACCTAACCAAATAGCACCCTCATCTAGACTAGGCCTGCAAGACCACATTAAACAGCGAGTACTAAATAACGGTCAAATAAATGAGGACTATAAAGAGAATCAGTACCGGTTAGGATACAGCTGATGATCAGCCTGGCATGCAGCAGTGGTCCTTGATGCCCATGTGAATCTCCTGCTTTAATCCAGAGAAAGATGATTTTTGGTTGAGGAAAGTGCCCTCATTCGGGAAAGCGCTTCAGCACGTACTTGAATTTCACTAAAAGCATTAGGATTGAAGTTTGACCTTAAAACTAAGCATATGCTTACAAGTTTTCCTGCATGGGGACATTTATTTAGGGACTGAAAGCCATGCAAGTTAACCTCTTTTGAAAGCTATCAAGGTAGTGTTGGAGAAGATAATGAAATTAAAACTTCAAAAACTAAGGAAGTACTGGGGTCATTCTGTTTCAAGCTGAAAGTGACAGCACTAAGATCTATTCAATGACAGTGAAATTATACGAACTAAACCCAAGGTATTTTTTTGAAGTGATGATACAGTTTGTTTACTGTTTGTGGTGTTTATTGTGCTTTAACACAACTGGATAAATCTGATAAGCTGTTTAATTTGGGGTTGGAGTTGCTGATGGAAGTGGAGTTCTGCCAGTGCTCCGGGAAGCTTACTTTCCCTATTGAACCTCACATTTAAATTATCCTGACTACTCTAGATTGTGTAAGTGAATAGATACGGGAAATGCAGCATCGGCTCCAAGACTCTGCTCAGTCTTCTTGTTAGAGCTATAATGTACTAGGATGCGTTCACATGTAGGGTGAACACTTATAGTCAATTACACTCAATTTATTAGATTAGGAATGGCATAATAGCAGAGTCATATGGCAGTGGAGGTTTACCATCTGTTATCTGCCTTTAGCAATGGACCAGTTCTCACTGTGGACCACAAAAAGGAGTAGTGAAAAAATAAATGGGACATACGCTTATAAATTCCCAGCTAGGAATTTAATTCATAATTCTCAATTTACAATTAGGCCGTTTTGTAAGCAAACTGAATTATTTTCCAATATTTTACAGCTGAAAAGATTTGCTAGCAGGCCCGTATTAATTGCATTTAATAATCTTCCATAAAAAGCCTGTACAGAATGTGCCAAAAGCTATTCAGTCCACAGTTTAAGGGTATAGATCCAGAAAATGCAATTGACAGCAGCAGAACTGTGCAGGGTTCATTTTGGCTTTGCAACTATTCATGTGTAAACACTGAGATTTTTGTATCAAAAAAATTTATCTGTGCATGAATACTAGCCCCCTGAAACAGATGAGGAGAAGGTTAGGTGGCATAATATTCTCAAGCAGCAGAAGTTAGGCATCGAGATCTGAAACTGGGGTACTAAAACCTGCTATTCATAAATCTCATCCAACTATTAGCTGACTGGGGAGACTACTGGTCTAACTACCCTGGCTTAGGTGTGGATCCTCAGGAACTGAAATGCTACTTCTCTGCAACCACAGCACCTCATTCTTCAAAAACGCTACAAGTTAGCCTGATGTCAAACCCATCACAAAGCTTCATCTGCTTTTAGGATCCAGTGGAGAAATATCTCCGCATACTTCCCCCATGGCCGTTATGCTCTAATTCCAAATTACGCAACCAGTACCTTAGGACTTTCCACAAAATTCAGTAAGAGCAACAACTTTCTTGTAAAACTTGTTTTACACTTCTTTAAGACTCATCTTAGCCTGAGGGCTGTTAGCTATTTTGTGTATGGCCTCTTGCACTCTTTTGCTGAGCTGTTGCAAAGGAACCAGAGCTACCTAAAACAGAAGAGGAGGGGAAAAGACCGCTCTGAGGTAGCTGTTAGGGTATACTTCTGGCAGACTGAGATCTCTTGTCTTCATCAACACTGGTCCCAAAACCTGTGGTGCTGTCTCCTCAACCCTGCTCACTGAGTGCCAGGTGGCAAAGTTGCCCCGGGTGTCTCAAATGCCTCCTCCTCCTCCTGCCTAGAGGCACAGGTAGGGCAGGAGGGAGGGCTGACCCACCGGCACTCGCAGCAAACCGCTTACAGGGGATGTGGCTGGGAATCCGCTTGTGAAGGGGAAGGTATACAGACCACCAACTCCATGGACTGTATCTTCTGTAAATTGCTTCCCAAGAGAAAAGAGAAAGTTGTAAGCCCTTAACAAAGGGAAGCAATAAAGCAAGCTATTTTCCTTTTTTCATTAATCATATATGTGTATACGTGTCAAAAATATAACTTCTTTTTGTGTTTGTTTTTTTTTAACCTGTGTAAACAAATTTTGCCGTCTCCAATCTCAGGACTTTCTGTGCTGCAACCAGCAAAGTTTGATTTATTTACAGAAACAATCAGTTCTGAGTAATTTCGTGAGAGCTTGTGAGACCTGTGACATAACAAAACAACTATAGCATTGGTGTTGCACTGACTTACGCTGCATCTGCTTTGGGAGACTGACTTCCTAGGGCCAGTTGATATCCTTCATTCCTGCCTGCGTATCACTTTGTTGGGGATGGGTATGGAGCAGGGGAAAGGTGTTTGCAAAACGGGACTTGACCTATTCAGCAGCAAACAAATGCTGGTGAGGCAAACAAACAAATAGATTTCTGAGAATTTTACGAGAGAAGTTTTGGATTGGGACTGCATTTGCCGTCTCATTTTCTTCTGTCACTGTTCCAGGAACTTATAAACTAGATTCTCGAACTCAATCTACTTACTGATAGCTCATGTTTTCCAGTTCCTGTTTCTGACTTCCGTTAAAAACCCATTAAAAACATTTAGAAGTAAATAGACTCTAAAATTGTAATATTAACAGCTGAAGTAACACCATATTTACGCTTTAAAACTCTATTCTTTTAAAAAAAGAAAAATAAGAAACACTATTTTTTAATCAAAAAAAGAGATGGGTTCATCCAGAAAAAATGGATTTGAGTTAAAGTATTTTGTAAATCTGCTTGATAAACTGAATGATACTATAAGATTTTGCATTTCCTGTGCTTTTAACTCTATAATCTCAATCCCATCTGTAAACAAAGGTAAATTAATATCTCAAACCTAATCACAAGAGAATGAAATTCCTAATAATATGTCCATCTGCAGGTGTGGGTGCATAAAATATAAAATGATATTATTTCACATGCATTTGTGCTTTTTTCCTTCTTTTTTTTGTGGTTTTGATCAAGTTATTCTCGCATAATTTCAGAATGAAGATTTATTTGCTGTTGTATCAATGCCATGGGAAGCTCTCAAATTGCCAAAAACATCATTCCCTCCATTTGACATCACTAACGTACATTGTAACAGTTCAGTGAGTTTGGTATCTTTTTACCATAAAAAAGAACCTAGGTTCAGGGACTTACTGACTAAAGTTTCCTGATTTTTGTTGTTTTTCTATAGAAACAAGCCTTCTGTGATCATACTTCGGATTTCTATGTATCTCTACCTGTGGGTTCTTCCCATTCCTCAGTAGCTCAGGATTGGCTGGCCAGTTTAACTTCACAGATACACATAGAGGTCTCAAAAATAATGAATGTGCTCTAAGCATCATTACAACATATAGAGACTCCAATAATTGCCTTCTGAAGCTGCTGTGTGAGCTCATGCCTTACAATACGTTTGAGTTTACCTGGGAAAGCCGAGAGGAAGCAGAGACACAAAGATCAGGACCCTCCAGCAGCAGGAGAAGCACCCAAGTTGGTCATGCATATGACAAATATGCAGGAAATCAAGTTCCCCTGGTTCTGGTGCTTGCTGAGCGGCCCGTAGGTGTACACGCTGCTCTTTATGTTCCCAGTAACACTGTCTAGAAACCAGTGCTTATCAAAGGGGATTAAATACTGGACTATCTGGTCTGCCTTTGTTTGGCTGCTGTTTGGTGAGTATGGCCAGTGATCATATTTCTAGGGCATAATTCAGTTATGGCACTGCCTTTCCATGTGATTCTGTCCCAGACTTCTCCTAGTGATACTTTGCTCTTGCACAAAGCTGAATAGAAAAATGTTTCCTAGTGGATGTAGTGCAAATTCACTGATTTGCACTACACTGATTTCACTGAGTAACCTAACTGATAGTACCTGGGGTTTACGGCCTTGAACTTGCTCTGATTGTGGACTGAGAACAACAGAAGGTATTACATTGTGTGTGTTTATAGGCTGTTAAATCAATGCGCTGCTGGAGGGGAATCTTCCACATCATTTATAAATAATGGTGAGAGATGTGCCCTCAGCAGCAGTGCTGTACATGCAAAGTGCTGCAAAGTGCCTCCATTGACTTCTGCAGTGTTACACATTTTCCTGCATGATTTAACTCGTTCCCCCTCCTCAACTGTCCACACCGGGAATTACTGCATTAACCAGAGATTTAGCTGTTGCAAAGAACTGCCATCCCAAATCAGCCCTTCTAAAGAACCAATGGACTAAAATACATCTAAATGTTGATTGGGAAACAAAAGTCATGATGAAAATCAGGAGGACATGATACTAACATCAGATAGCTTCTGAACCATAGGCATCTACAGGCGGCTGTCTAGGAACATATGCTCTCTGCTGATACAAACTGCTTATTTGCACTCACGGTGTTTCACAACACATCAGGTTTCAAATCTGCCACAGGTGTCCTTCCCTTGCCTTGCGTTTGGCACTGAAAATGTCAAGTCCTGTACTCCACACACATCTAGCTTTCTGACCCTGAACTTTATTATTATAGCAAATTATGGCCTACAGCTGAACTCTCCTGAAAAGTCATTGTGTAGCTGATGCAAGAAATGAAACGTGTCGAAAGCATGGGTGTGGGTACGTGCACTGCAATATTACTCCAGTAGTGAACAAAAGGAGGAAGTATGGGTGATCAAAAATACACAAAATTACTAGTTAGAATAATAATCAAATTAATAACAAATATTTATCATACTTGTCAAATCCAAAAAAGTCTGCAACGATGACAATATATTGATTAATTACTCAGATGTTTTGGTGAATGGAGTAAAAGTGTATTTCAACAGATCAATGATAGAGGTATTTAGCTGAAAGTTATCAAAGTAGTTAAGTCTTACGGAGCAGTTTTCCCAAGTAAGAGGTTTTCTAAGTGTGTCTGTTTTTTCCCCCAATCCCATCAGTACCAGCTGCTATTGCCCAGATTTGCTTATCTCCCGATTCTATTTGAAAATACTCCACCATCACCTGAATTACTAAATTGTTTTGTCCAATAAAGATTTGTAATTAATTGGAAACTGATTGACAAAACTGTTAAAAAAACATTGAGAGTTCCAGCCAAGTGTCTTATTAAATCTTTCTGTGTCAACGAGTATATTGGATAAACTACACTGAAAGTTGGACAACTTTAATTTGTACTGTCAACTGAGAGAGACACCTTTGCACCTGAAGTTCTGTTATTTGTATGAATTATGAAGTTATTCCCACTTTTCTGACATGGTGCAGAAGCTACACTGGGCATATCTAACTGTCAGTCAATAAGTTCGTACATTTTCCTAATATAGGCCAAATTGTTAGCCTTCTGATCTTGGAGCTCCTATACCTGAGCTTCTGAGCAAAGATTATTTTAATTGGTGTATAGTCAACTGGCCATTTCAGCAGTCACTGCCCAAACGCTAGCGCTCGTTTCCTCATAGCAAGCCCTTTTGTACTTGAAGTTGTTTTGACAGAATAGAGAGTGAGGTTCCGTGTTGATCTAGTGACCAAATAAACCACAACAAATGCCAAGCTGTGAAACACCACCAGCAGCAATCTCTCCTCCGGCATTTTCTTCCAACATTAAAAGACTGTTTTGCAGCGCAAAGAAAACAAGCCTGTAAGATGATGTGCCATCTCATCACCTAGTCCCTTTGTAGTACTGCTTCAATGTGCAGAGCCTGTAGACTGTAAGGTCTCCACGTGTTAAACACCCGTGCATGTCTGCTCAGGTGGAATCAAAACCTGGTAAGGCTGCTCTGCCCAGGCAATGGCTGGAGACTTCAGGCGTCTCTGGCTGCAGCAGGAGGTGGCTACCTCCCAAACCTCTATGTGTGAAACGTGTGGAGCCCAGCCCAGGTGCCCACAGGTCGGAGACCTCACGTCAGAGGCCAGGCAGTGCAGGCAATTGTGGAGAGGCAGCTTCTACTCCACGAACACTGGCATTTGGTGTGGTCCCAGAGAGGATGTATGCAGGAGTCCAGAGGAGCCACCAGCCTGCAGGACTGAGAGCAGGACCTCTCATGCTGCAACCTTTTACCTGTGTTCCCACCACACTCCTCAAGACTCTGTGCCTTAAGTAGGCACTGTGCTTGCCTCCACTAGCAGCTGGGCGTAACGTTTTCTTCTCGTCCCAAAATCTATTCCCATTCTTACCCATCAGATAGTAGACACCCCACATTTTCCTCTAATCTGAACACAGGTTTTCCAGTATTTCCAAATATACCCCATGAAGATGTTAAATATTCCTTGCTTAATAAAAAGTATTTATGCAAAACTACTTGATCTCTCAAGAACACTTTCTCTCTTAATAGACAACCCCCAGGATGTTGACACTATCCAATAAAAGTCCACATTCTTCTTGATCTGTTTTATGCTTTCTAATTTCTTCACTGCAATTAGTGTCTTTGGCTGGCAGGGCTGGCATCAGTAGCTCAGCAGAATTTCACTCAGCTGTGTTTCATCCCTGGTTCTGACTCATAAAGGTTGTCTGTGAAAGTCTGTAAACATGAGAAATCGCCATTAAATGTAAGGATCATATTATCAGTCTTATAAATCAAGGAAGTTCTTGCTGGGTTAGGATGAATAACAAAGGGCATAGAGGTATATTTAGAAAGTAAATGCGTCTGTATGATGAGTTACATGCATTTCACAAGCAGCAGAACCGAGAAGTTTGTGAAAGAACCAGTTCTCATGGGACTCCACCCAGACAAAGGCAGCAAATAAGCAGCAACATACGATGAACCAGTTAAATGAAATGAAGGTACGCACAAGGTATACCCACCCAGTCCGGGGTTACTTTCAGCATTTATATGGTAATACATAACCTAAATCGTTAAATGGGTTTATAGCACAGTGAAATATGAATCCAGCTAACATGAGGATTTAATATTTTATTTGAGACAGGAGTATTTTCTAATGCAGCAGTTTACCAGACACTGTGAAACATGTGCATGTATGCACTATGCTTAAGTTTTATAGAGAAACACCCCATATAGTAGGAATGAAGTGTGAATTTTATTTTTTTTTTTTAATTTGAATTCCTTATGGCACCTCCTCATCTGTCTCTTTCCTCTTTTGTTTTCTTCCTGTATGTTTTCATTGCAGGTCTGTCTTTACTTTTCCACGTATTGCTTCTTTTTTTCTCTTTCTTGCTGATGTTTCAGGCAGTACTGCTTCTGAAAGACTGGAACTTTAAAATAATTGTCTCAAACCTTACTTAAGCTTCCGCAAATCGACAGCAGGCTTGCAGGCCGATAAGAAGCTTGCTTGTATCTATTTAGCATCTTCTGCAGACCATCCTCCTGCTTGCCAGTCACCACCCAAGATTGCCATCAGCTGAGGAGGGTGTGTGGCTCCCCCAGCTGGAGAGGGTGTAGGCCTCTGGCTATCAGAGTGGCCAGACCCTGCCTAGCCCGGGGCTCACCCGAGCCTGTGTTGTTAACTCCAAAATTGCTGAAGCCAAGCACTGCCCAAACAGAAAGGGGGCAGGAAAAGCTCATACGGCAACCGTGTAAAATGACAATTAGCTGGGCAAAGGCCACCGTCACGCTGATTGGTCAAGCTACGGACCGACCTGGGCTACCTGGACTATAACTGGCGTGGCAACCCACCATAATTTGGGAATTGGGACTGAGACCCCCACCACCATCAACCATGGATCAATGGGATGTTGCTGAGCTTCCGGAGGACTGCCAAGACGTCGTTGGGCCTGTGGTGGTGACTATACTCTTGCTACGCTCCGTAATACTGCTTTTCTTTTCTGCCTTTCCTCTATTTCTGCCTTTACTCTATCGCTTGTCTCAGTGACTTTTCCTGGGGAATAACAACAAACCTGCAGTGAGTGGCATCTGACCTCGTTTGCGTCTTAATTTCACACTTGGAATCATTGCAAACCTCTCCTGGGCCCAATGTAGTTGGACCAGGACGTAACACTGCTAGAAAGAAAGAGGAAAAAAAAAGAAAGAAAAGGAAAAGGAGAAAAACAACCAAACCCTGTCCCTGCTCCTGTTATCTGGTGCTAATGACGCTGTAAAGAGCAAATGGCTGGAGTTCCTGTTATTGCAAACAGCCCTGCTGCTGCCAGCCAGCTGAGTGCAGGAGGCTGATAGGAGCAGCCCCTCTGCTGATGCTTATTTTAGCCGAATCGCGAGAAACGGTACCTGAGTGGTAAAGCCGAGAAAGCTGCTACCAATGACAGCGAGGGGCTGAAAATGTGCTAGCACAGGCAAAGCTTGAGTGAGAGGCTTCGAAGGCGGTTATGGGGGTTAATACATGGTAAATAATGCATGGCAAGTACTCCCATGCTTCCCTTGACAGCAGAGGCAGGCTGCGTTTGTTAACCCTCCAGTCACACCACTGACCTCCTTTTTCTTAAGTGTCTGAAGGAGGAGCAGATATAGCTGGCTGGGTGGTAATTAGATGCTAGGTTACCACTAACGTCGTTATACTGGTCCCATTTACCGGGACACCGTGTTTGGGGTAGTTACTAAACGCGTTTTTAACAGATAATTTTTTATTTTTAGCCCATGTAGATTTCTAAAAGCACATACAGCAGAGACAGTCGTTTTCGTTAAAGTAAGCTAGCTGGCTAATTAGCTGCTGAGGTAGGACTATCATTGTTTTCCCTGATCGGAAATAAAAAAATTCCCAGAAAGCCTCATCTCTCACTATCGGCACCAAAGGAAAATAGCAGCATTGTTATTTTATGGATTTTGCACCTTTTCAATGGCTGAATTGCCAGCCCGAGGCTGTGTCTGGGTGTGCAGGGCAGGGAGGGAGGGGGGAAGGATTTGCCTGAAGTTCTTTGGTTTCAGGCTGTGCCATTTGTTTTCCTAGAAGATGATAGTGTTTTGGCAGGCTCTTGCAGTTTTTGTCTGGTCAGCTTTATCTCTGTATATAAAGCCCTGTGTAGCTACTGCATGTTGGAGCTTTCAACGAGCTGGTTTTATGTGTGGAAAAGTCTTAGAAAAATCTGAGAAATTGCTTAATAAGTTCACATATTCAACATGCTGTTCCAGTGGTATCTCCTGAATGTTTTATTTTCATTCTGTTCTTCTTCTCTGCCAAGCTGTTTGTTAGTAGCCTTTTCGGGCTAGTGTTTTTTGTTGTGTTTTTCCTTTTTTTTTTCTTTTTTTTTTCTCTGTCTGAACCGTGCACAATGAAATGTGATTCAGAGTTCATTTTGCTAATCGTTCCTCCTTTGACCAAAAAGTGCTTTACGGAGGCTAGGTCCAGCTTGGTGGTATCAGATTTCAGTGTGAAAGTGCTACATTCCTGACTGCCCCGCATCCTCTTTGTGTTCGATTTTGCCTGGTAAAATAAATTGAATACTTAGAAAGACTAATCCCATCAGAAAAAGAGAAACAAAAAAAGACCGGGGGAGGGGGAAATAAAAAAAGAAATTCAGATATTTTTTTTTTTCCCAAGGTTAATTCCACTTTTCCATCCAATGTATTAATTGTCATTCTTTTTTTTTTTGCTGCCCTACATGAATTTTTTTCTAACTTTGCTTTACTCCAGGTTTGGTTCTACTTCTTGACTTCTGGTTCTAGCTGAAGAAGGCACTTCTCTGGATCTCTGAAATTCACAAAACGCATTTTTTTTGTATCAAAAAAGGTTACTTTGGAAGACAGCTGTAACTTTCACCTTTCACTTCTTGCTGTAGCTCATGACAGAACTAGCTCATGCTGGCAACGCTGCTTCAGTCATTTCAGAATCTTAAAAGCACTCTGGATTTTTATATATAATTATCTAGTTTTGATTCTTTTACAATGTATAGCTAAGGCCTGCATTTTTAGATGTATCTTTTATTTTAAATGCTCCTTTTTCCCTGCCTTTGGTCTTGTCTGTAATTGTCTTGTCTGGAAGGTAATTTTTGAACGTAGGCACTTGAGGAGGGGTGGAAGAGCATTTGCATCACTGTAGCTTTTTGTGTGAATGCAGTTACACTGGCACAAATTAGAGTGCCACTATAAAGTGACAAAAATGTTGACTAATTCTTGGAAGAAAACAGACTTTAAAGCAATATTTGCTGTGAACTCTTAACATGAATTTGAAAATCCAAAGCGCCTTTTTTTGTGGACCGTGAATTCCTAGTGTAAAGGAACAGGCACATTTTTTTCAAAAAAATCCTTTCTGCCCATGTTAATGATGACAGCAACAACAAAAAAATCATTAGAGCATCCCTTTGTTTTGAAAGTTACATTTACAAATTAAGCAGCACTACGGTTTTATTCATATATCAGAGAATTGCTATTTTTTGCATGCAATGGATTATTTGTGTGAGCTGGATTTGTTTTCTTGGAAGGTTGGGCTTCTTTTACCTTTTTAAAGGCTGTCCTTTTATTATCTTCTTGAACAATATCTTTTTCTCTGCTTCTGCATCTTATTTTTTTCTGAAATAGCCTCACTCACTTCAGAGACAATTAAGAACTTGAAGACCTTCAGAAAAGGAGCTCTTTAAATGAATTATTCTGAATATTATAATATTTTTTTAAAAAAAGGTTTGCATTTCTAAGCATCCCTCCTGGTCTTTAAAAACTGAAGCTGGCATCTGTGTTGGCTTGAATTTAAATAGTCCCTGCAGGCTCTTTAACTCAAAGAGTTATTTTATTCATTTGGTTGTTTCTTATTTCTTCCCGTAGGGTAACTACAAACCTAGCTCTTATATTTGTTTACTTGCCTCACTTTGTTAAAAGATTATGTCTTCACCAGCGCTTACGAATTTATTAGTGCTTAAAATGCACTTAAATTGTTGAACTCGGTCCAGTTTGCCTTTATCACCCCATTTTACCTGCAGCACTTTTTGCTGCGATTGTTCCCCCTGCATCCCTAACAATAAGCTCTCTGCATGTAGAAACGTACCAAGTTAGCTGAGCAGAGGATGTAGGGAAGTGTCAAACACTATTTGTCTAGCTTTATTTGCTCCTATTAATACATCCCTCATTTGTATCGCCTGCGGTTGACGTTTCAAAAAACAAGAGATTACCACAGGGTACCTTACCTCCACATCTGTTAAAAAATAACACTGACGCTTTCGTTTAAGGGGGCCAAACCTGTCTCTCAGGCTGCTTCTCCTCCTCTCCTCTTTCTAGTTTCTCCTGTGCTCAGGCCATCATACTCTGCTTTGGTGAGACCAAAGGAGATGCTGTGTTCCCCAGCCCTTTTAAAAAGCTCCTTGTTCATCTGCCCCCTTCCCTCTTGCTGTTGGCTTCTGCCGGCCATCCTGCAGCTCACTGTCCCTGCCGTGGTGCCGAGGCAAATTTTTGAGGGGCTGTTTTGCAACAGAATTGCCTGAAAAGATGTGAGCTAAAGAAGAGGGAGACGTGGTGTGGGGTAAGACCCGAGGGGCCGGGAGTGTTTGCTCAGCATCACTGAACTGCACCTTTGCCCTGGGTTGAGCGACACAGGGCTAATTTCTCTTCTAATGCTGGGGAAAAATGCACTTTTAGAAGACTCTAGTGTCCGAATTCTTGGAAGTATTTACTTTATAGCCAGTTAGGCTATGTAGGATTCAAGGCCTCAGTGTTTTCAAGTCTTGCCAGGCACAGGGATGAGGAGGAGCAAGGCCTGGGCTGGCCACCAGGATTATTTCATACCATGAATGTCGCATTCTGTATCAATTAGAAAGTTTGCTGCGTAGTGTCTCTCTCCTTTGATGGCGGTGGTCCAGAGAAACTCCTTGCCCTGGTGCCGGACCCCTGAGCCCTTCCCTTTTTCCCAAAGCTGCAGCGCTTGCAGTGTCTGACATTTAGTGTCCACTGCTGGGAGTGCTCAGCTCCCTGCTGATATAATGGCTGAGTGTAATCCTCGTATATCTTATATTAGTATTGGGATTAATATGGTTCTTTAGTATTATTGTTAATTATTTAGTCTTATCCTATCAAATCTATTTAAATTTCAACCCCCAGGTTTCCTTGCTTTCCCTGGTTCCCCTTCCTGGGTGGGGAGGGGTCATCAGGTGATAGAATAATTGTCTAAACGACAATAAATTGTCATGGGTTTTCTCAAACCATAACAACATTCTCCTGTCAAACGTCAATACCCTAACTAACCTCCAGAGAGCGAGGCCTGTCTCTTCTAAAGTGTCTTCTTGAATCCTATGCCTGTAGTTACAGTGGCCAGAGAGGGAGATGGGGTGGGATAACCGTCATGGGGTACGTTGGAAATCCCGGAATGAGCCTTTGCTCTGAGCCGTCAGCCTGCCCTCTCCCGGGGTGGTCCTCAGCGGGCGGCACAACTACCACATGGGCAGCTCTTTCCATCCGGGGAAATTTCACAGGGTCATAGTGTGCTTCCAAGGCATTTAAAACAAGGGTCAAAACCTCCTAATCCCGGTTTCCAACCTGATCAGCCTTTGATGTTTCTAGCATGGCTGTGTTCTGCTCAGCTCTAAGGTACTTGATCATTTTATAACCATTACAAATATAAGAGATAACAAATGTAAGAGATAAGCAGTGGAAACATAAAGATCAGCATCTGGCTCAACTTTTTTCCTCTCTGGCATGAAAGAATAGCATTTGAGGGGTTTTATTTGGTTTGGGTTTTTTAGTAAATATATATCTTAACTGTGATACTGAAGAAAGAAAGTACTGAAAAGAATAAGGTTTGTATTTGTGACAACATCGGGAAGTTTGAAGCATTTCCGGTGGAATGAGTCTTGGACTAGGTCTTGAGAAAAATCTTTCTTCTGCATATAGGTAACAGTCCTTTTGCCAGCCACAGATTATTACCAGTGGCCATGGAGGTCCTGAAGGTTGGTGAGAGTAACTGCTGTGTGCTGGGAAATACACAGATACTGTAATATTCATAACAGGCCTCCCAGTTCACATTTGTATGTGAGCAAGGAGAGAGCGGAACATGATACAGGCAAAGATACCTGAATACGAATTGGTGAGGGAAAGACTCTGTGGTCTTCACTTTAAATCCATGAAACAAAATATAAGTCCATCGAAACACCAGGATTGTTTTGACTGTCTGAAGAGATACTAGTCACTTCAAAAATGCTCTAAAAGATACACACCTACAGAGAAAGGCAATAGAGTTTATTTGAAGAAAGCATAAGGCATCTGGAAAGGATCTGACAGGGCAGAGATGGCACAAAGTCTTATCCCAGTCCTGAGAGCACTACAGCAGTTCCCAGAGCCCAAGACACACTTCAGGCTCAGTTTATTCCCTGTCTTCAGCTAGTGGCAAATTGTATCTGCATTATAAGTAACTGCTGTGCAACTTCATGGAAAGCTTTTCTTAAATTAAAAAGTGTTTGCTTCTTATGTTATAGCAGGGTCATGTGGATAATCTGCTGCCATCGCTTTTCCCCCAGTTTAGCAGATACAATCTTGTTTTCTAAACTCCAGTGTAAACACATCTTTCTTCCAGTCTCATCACTTTGACCACACCACCTCTGCTTTTGTGTCTCTGCATTATTTCCTTCTTTCCACCAAATCACAAATACCACGTGATTTGGTCCTGTGTTAGCTGAAATCTGCTCTGTCTATATTTTCTTACATCCTGTCAATCTTTTCACCTTTCTGGCCTCTGCTTTGTCTGGTGGCATCATCTTTTATTGCCCATAACACCTTTCTGGTTTCTGTTTTGATCCTCAGTGGTATCAAAGGACAAAAAAAAAAAAAAAGTTAAAAAAAAAAACTAAGGCCACAAAGTTCATTTATTCCACATCCTTGCTTAAAGCCTCTCTCTCCCAGGAAACATGAATAGTTTGCTAGTAAGTAGGCAGTTAGGTGTTATTACTTGTATCATAACCATGTCCTCCAGTCCATCTCATGCTTACCTTAGAGGCACTTAGCATTTTTCCTCACTAGATGTCTTTTAACTTTTTGCATACATTGACTAAATTACAAGTCTATGTTATACCCTGAGTTGCTTGGTTTTGTTATTTGTTTACAAAAACGGTCAGTTCATTTATGGTATTGAGTATTTTTGTAGAGAGAGGTGTACTCCCCATAGTTCTGGTCAAGAGTATAAATACTTGGGTTTGGTTCTGATTTGACTGCACTGCTAAGGGGTGCCATGTATAAAATACTTAGCTTCAGGCCAGCCAAAGCAAATGATAAGCATTTGCTTAAAAATAATAAAAAAAATAAAGATACTTTATAGAGTGTCCTGCCCCACTCTATCCACTAAGATACCCCACCCCAGCCTCCAGCTGCCAACAGTTACATCAGGCAACAGCAGGAACAAAAAGAAGGGTTGTTCTCCTTCCTTCCCTTTTCTGGTCACTGCAGTTCATCCTGAAGCTGATGAGCTGAAAGCTTTTTGATTTGATGGATTTCCAAGCTGGAGGAGGTGAGGTGTGGATACACTTGCTGGTTTGCTGCTTCTGATGTCAGAGTAGTAATCCCTGACAGAGGAAAAACAAAAACATTCAGAATAGCACCATCTTAAATGACAGCAAAAAAAAAAATATAAAATGCTAGGAGGCTACAACCATAAGAAGAACAGCCTATTATGAAATGAAGTCGCACTGAAAATCAATCATGTTTGACCTGGCATGAGGTTACAATGCCAGATCAATTATCATCTGAGTAATATTACTTTGTGGTAAAATTAAAGTACCTTATCTTAATTGAGAATGTATCTTGAAATACCTGGGTTCATTCTGATAGCTTAATTGTGCGTCTTTAGGAGGACTAAAAAGAACCAGTAGCTTCAGAGAACAGAGTAGACACATTATTTGGGACACAGATCAACATTTTGTTGTGCATACTTAGTGAAATAGAGCCAGATTCATAACTGGAGCTTTCAGACACTACTGTAGCACAAACAGACAATAGTATACATAGTTTTGACAGTCTTTTAATAGCAGATTTAGCTAAAATGACAATCACTTTAGCTGATGTAATAATCCCAGCCACATTGTCATCCTTGTCTTTTCGCAAAAATGATCATCTTGCGATGATGCCAGGAACGCGTAAGTTGATCAGAGAATCATAGAATCATTTAGGATGAAAAAGACCTTTAAGATCATCGAGTCCAATCATTAACCTAACACTGCCAAGTCCACCACTGAACCATGTCCCTCAGCACCGCATCTACGTGTCTTTTAAATACCTCCAAGGATGGTGACTCATCCACTTCCCTGGGCAGCCTCTTCCAATGCTTGATAACCCTTTCAGTGAATATATTTTTCCTAATATCCAATCTAAACCTCCTCTGGTGCAACTTGAGGCTGTTTCTTCTTGTCCTATCACTTGTTACTTGGGAGAAGAGACCAAGCCCCACCTCACTACAACCTCCTTTCAGGTAGTTGTAGAGAGCGATAAGATCCTCATATGCATACTCAACCAGCGGTGAGTGATTCAGGAACCGATGCAGCAAGCAGGTAGAGATGGCTGGTGCCACCAGTGGGGCTGTGTTGGCAGGTGCCTAAGCCATCCCAAGCTGCTGCCTGGGGGCTGATAGGAAGCCACATTTTGCATGGAGAAGCTCTGATGGTGGGAGCTGGGCCCTTCATTCCAGCGGTGCCAGGGCTTCTGTTGCAACCTTTACTTAGGTGAAGTATCAATAGCTTTCATTGATACTGCCGTCTCAAGATAAGGTTTCACAAGGCAGCTGAGCTGATCTCAAAGTTTGCTGCTGCTGAAAGAGGCAGGCTCCAACCCTCATCTATCCTGGCTTGGTGTTTCCTTCCCTCCTCCTGAACTGTGGGATTTGCCTGATCCCGTCTCCCCAGCGGCTGCAAGGCAATGAACATTGCCCAAGTACAGCAGAGTAGCACGGAGCAGTGAGAGCATGGGGGAAGGGAAGGGCCAGGACTGCTTCTTCCGATGTCCCTGCAGACCAAGCAAAAGCCTTTACCACCCTGTACTGCAAACAGATCTCTGAACTTTCAGTGCGAGGTCATAAAATACATTAAATTGTCCTACGAAATGGACACTGTAGCACCTGTAACATTTCTTGCATTTCCAGTATTTCCTGTACGAAAGAGTAAGACAAAGTGTTTTGCCAAGTATAAGTTTAGTTTTTCGTATTGTCCCTTTCAGACAAGCAAATATTTAATTATACAGTTATTCAGATGAAACAACTGAGGAACAGACAGACAAAGCAAATTGCCCAAAGATTTCAACAAACAGCGAAGCTAAGACTCTAGCTGTCCTGCCTCCCCACTCTCCTCTCCACATCATGCCATTTGGCTTTGTTTTGCTCATCCTCCTGGAGCATTTCACTAATTGATGAAAGATTAAAATATAATTCAGGATGACATTCAGCACTGAAATCTGCCTTAACAAGAGGCAATAAGCTGAAACCATGGAGGAAAGGGATAAAATGCTTCCAGAAAAAAACCCAAATTACAGAATTTGAAAAGTAGTCCCATTTCTTTGTAGAGGACTACTTGCAGAATGTTCCCATGTACACCACAATTCTGCAATAAGTGCCACTTTCAATAAACAAAGGCATTGTTATAGTTTGCCATTAGGTTAACAGTGCTAGACTTCCAGTTAGGGGCTACTTCTACTGGGCAAATACTTACTTTTCACTGGCTCTCCAGGAGGCCATTTAAAACAGGTTTCACTGTAAATAGTTGCGCAAGACATCACAAAGGTTGTTATCAGTAAAAATATGTATTCCTTACACTGTCAGCATTTTTTCCTGAGCTAATGTAATTACAATGCACTATTGAAACTAACCAAGCCTGTTTATTCAGTAGGAAGGAAAATTACATAACCCTAAAAAAAAAAACCCAAACCCCACGAAAAAAACCCCAAAACCTTCACCAAGTGAAATTTTTACAGATTTTACAGCGGTGTGATGTTAAATGATCCAGCAACATAAAAACATGTCCAAGTCAACATGGAACACAAACTGGAACTCTCCCTTACAACAGAATGCTGTTTAAATGCACTGGGCAGGGAAGAAAAATCTCAACAAAAGACACCTGCACCTTTGCGAGTGCTTCTCTTCGGGTCAGCGAGCAACGTCCATTGCTATCTCAAGCAGCCAAGTCACACACTCCCTTCCAGAAAGTTCTGTATGGAAAGTTGTTAGACCTTTATTTTTGCCTCCATGAAGGATGGCTCTTCCAGAACTTCCAATCTGGACAATCAGAAATGTAACTCTGGAATAAAAAAATGTGGATTTCCTGGGCCAAAGTCCCTGCCGTACCCAGTGGGTGTGGCTGCGATGAGGGAAGCAATGAAGGGCAAAGGCTGGTTTGTGCTGCACTTGCCAATGTATCAGTCAGCTGGACCTACTCTCAGGGTACATGATCAGAAGCCAACATAAGGGAAATGGAGGACAACACAATGGAAGCAGAAGAAACATGGGGCCAACAGTATAACTATTTTACTCGCAGTTAGCTATTTAGGCAGTCATATCCATTCGTCTGCTTGTGCAGAACCCCCTCGATACACAGCATAATTTAGAGCAGGGACATCTGTAAGTGGCTCACAACAGCAATTTCGGGATTCTCAAGCTCCTAGGCACTACTAGACAAAATTTAGTGATTTTAGAGATTGCCATAGTTAAATGTATCCTGGATACATGTCCACCTGCAAAAAAATGGAATTTAAGGAAGGGAACCTGGAGATGCAAGCTTGGGGATTAACCAGAAAAGGCAGGAGTTTGTGGAAATGATGATGAGGAGGAGGAGGAGGTGGCATCCATCTCAGAAAGGGCTACGAAACCCTATTATGTAGTACTGCCAACCAAACACTTGTAAGTAAATCCCTTCTCTCCACACCCCCAAATACTGAGACTGCATTAACAAAAAAAATGTTCTTCAGAAAAGAGTATTTTTATTTGGTGGGGGTTTTTTTTGTGATTTCTGCAGGTCTTCTTCCCAGTCTATCAGATGCAAACAGGCTCTGATACTTGTTCTTTTTTAACGAAAGTTCTGTTTTTCATTACTGTAGAAGCTGATGCCTTAAAAGAAAAGACCAAGCAGCACAAGGCTTCAAACAAATTGGCGATAATTGCCATTCTTCAATGATATCACATTTAGTGACAGTAGGTATTAGATGGAGGTACTGTCAAAATCTTCATAACTGTGGGCTCCAACATACAGATCCTCAATGTTATTTAACTATTCTGGCAGAAACAGCAGTTAACATTGAGATACATTTGAGGAGCTTGGCTGCAGGAACTGTTGCAGTTACCCTGCAACACCTAAACTCCTGTGACAAGCTGATTTGACAGCCCTGAGCTAACTAACCAGGCTTCCCTGGGGAAGGGGAATATCAGACACCCACGCAAGAAATATTTCAGAAAAGCAGCCAGCTGAGCACAGAGTGTCTCACGCAGGCAAGAGTGAAAGGTGAAGCGTGGGATGACGAGTAGTGTGTGTGGCATCTAAGCAACTGACTCTGTATAACTAGCTGATGGACCTGAAATGGCACCTGCCTACGTACCTGTTCTGGAGGTCTTTAGCAATGAACACCTGCCTTACATCAGTATCAAAGATTGGTTTGCCAGTACGAGATAAAACGCTTTGTTTTCCCATCCTGTACTTGCACTCCCCATCTCTTATTTTTGCCCTGTTTTATTCCTCCCGCTGTCTTCTGTGCTGACACAGTGTTCTTCCATCCACCATTGGACTGTACCCAGCCCTTCAGGCACATGAGCTGGCAGGCCACAGGTGTTAGGAATGATCTGGGCATGCCTGTGGGATCTGGTCTCACTGTCAGAATAAACAAATGAATGTCAGATGAAGTGAGCATTACATGCAGTTGGCTCCTATCTTAATGCACCTTCTTGTTTCTTCCGCTAGCTAATGGTTGTATCACAACACAGTTGTTAAGGCAGTCACTAGAAATACCACATAGCAGGCTCGTGCACTCTGGTCACCCTCATACCACTTAACACCTATGCCTCAAGCTTGGTATGAAAAGGTAATTTCCCCTGATTATAGGGGATCTTGCCTCAGGGTTTCAGGGATTTCATCTCAGGAAAGGGCTTTGAGCAGTTGCTAGTGACTGGGCAACGTCAGGAGTGACAACCAGGAGAAACTGGGCTGCCTAGTAGGACAGTGGCAGCTGAGTAGTAGTTCAGAAAATGTCACTGGTGCCTTAAGTGTCAGATAGAGACACCAAAGAGGTTAGTAAGTGCTAAAGCACCATTTATAAAAGCCTTGCACAAACAAAATATTCTGAAAGTTCATGATGCAGTCCAAGCCATCATCAGCTACTAGTTCTGCACTATTAAAACTGACAGTTATTTTTAGGATTAGGTATGAAATGCCATTGCCTCTGGCATATCTGTGATTATCTTCCTGTTCAACTGTAGTCCCTGAAGGGTTGGAGAAACCCCTTCCCACTACTCCTTGCTCATGAATGCTCTTGGTTTTCAGATATTTTTTCTCCTCTCTCTCCTGTGTAAGGGTGGATCCTGTTCCTAGTCTTGCCTGTTCGATTCTCACAAGATGATCCTTTTTTTCTCGGCACTAGAAAAACATACTACAGACGCTTTCCTTCTATCCACAGATGCCAGCTTCTACAGTGCCCCTTTCAGCCTTTTTACGGGTGGTTTCCATATTTCCCTTGGCCTTTTAGCTCTGTAATGATCATTTCCAGCCTGGCCATGCAAGAATCCCCCCCAGTGCTGAGCAGCTCCGGTTGGAAAATACAACCCAAACAAAGCATAAGCTACGCTAACCCTGCGAGGAAGCATGTAACTGCTCTCTTTGGCTGTAATTTTAAAGGTCCATGTTAGGGGTGCAGCCCCTGGATGGATGCTGGGTGTCCGTGCTGAGATCCCTCCATAAACAGCCAATTGTAGGAGTGGGAATGAAGCACTTCCTCACAAGTGTAGTTGTGCTTCAACACAACCGCCCCATGATACAGCTAATTTCACTCTAAAGGCCAAATTTCATGAGGCAGCTGAGAAGAACTAGTTATTGCTACAACCAACAAGCACGGGCCTGTTCTTCCAACCCTTTCTCACAACTTCACCTCCTCCTAGCTTGTGCTTGTGCTGCTTTTGTAGTACCAGCAATGGCCAGTAATCCATTCTGCAGGCAAACCAAGCTGATAAAAAAAAGTGGGGGGGAGTAGTTATTTGCTACTCTGATGAGCTAAATTAGCTCACTAAGTTGTCAAATAACTATCAAAGGTGGCACAAGGGAAAGTCTCCAAAAGTCTCTGACTGCAAAGCTCCAAGTGGAGGGAGGGGACTGTGGCTGTGCTTTTGTGAAATGCTGTCATACAGGCATCAGCAAATGTCACTGCTGAAATTCAATGCAAAGAGAGAGACAGAGAGAAAAGAGGAGAGAGGAATGTGAATGTCACCTCTTTTGGAGACAGCAGATCTTCATATCAGCTGCTGAAGAAGCACTTCCTCATCACTTCAGGAAATCACATCTATTTTTCCTCTTGAGGGAAGTTTTCTCCAATCAAGGTGTGGTGAAGTGTGGCGAATATTAGCTCAGAAAAATAGTTTGCTACAGGACAGATCTGTATTGTCAATTGAATTAATGTTCCAGCCAACAGACATTGCACTTTTACTGCCATGTACACGTACAATGAAAGTTTGAACACAAATAAACCTCTGAAATATAACTAATAAAAGATGTGTAGCACTAATGTTTTTATAAAGGTGAATCACACAATGCACTCCTCTTCTGGATTTTAAACAAACCAAATCTATCTTATATTACACAGATTTTGCTTCTCTTTTACAGCGTAAATATGTAGCTTTAAGTTTGGGTCAACTTCACTGCCATCGGTAGGGAACTAGTGTTCCTTCTTTCTTCTTTCTGCTGTTTTTGTGTCTAAACAATGCAAACATTCAAGTCACCTCTGAGAGAAAAGTATTTGAGGCAAATTATATTTCTAAACTTCAATATCACAGGGACACAAAAGTGTAAATTGCTGCCCTCTTAAAACGTCTTTGCTAAAAATTGTCTCTCCAAAAGAGGAGCGCAGCAAGGTGTGAATTTTACCCTGATAGCAACTGTCACTTGATTGAGGTGCTAAATGTGAAAGCTGTTATTTTAACTCCGAACAAGACTGACTGTCTGTTACGCTAACCCGAATTAAGGATAATTAAACTCCAGCTATTGTAGGCTAATTTTCCCTTATTTCTCCTTATTTTCCTCAATAATGGATTGCATTTAGTTATCGTTATTAAAAGGCAGCAAGCACATAAGAGCTTAATGGGAAACAGCTCAAGGTTGTTAAGGAACAAGGCAGAACATGGTGGGTCATCCCACATGTGCAGATGGGTGGCTCCTCCGAGGCACCACCTGTGTGTCCTCCCCTTGGAAGCCAGGGTGAGGATGAGGATGGCGGTACCTCACCAGACCCGTCCCAGTGGGGAGCTGCAACTCCCAGCCACTGGAATGCGGCACCACTCCAGGGCTCTGCCTGCTAGGGCAGGACGCCCATGGCTTTATTTGAGAATGCTGTGAGCGCTCTGTAACTCCACCTTCCAAAATCCTTCGCTGTAATCTAGCCATGTCGATGAGATCTTAATGTGGACTATCTCTTGACTCTGGCTGCTATTTTCAGCCTGATTTGCCTTGGGCTGGTTTCATGAATGCTGATAAGGAGAGCTAGTGCCAAAAAGCTCAGCAGTACAGAAGTGCCAGTTCCTCACAGTGGGCCACAGACACCAGCATAAACAATGCCGAAAATTATTTTGGAAAAAAAAACGGTTGTGTGAGCTAGACCTTGCCCTTCCTCGCAGCTCTAGAGGTGGTGCCACAGCAGCTGAAACTGATCTGGGCTGATTCACAGTCCTGCCCTTCCCCTGACTGCCACCCAGCTCCCCCTTTTTTTTTTTTTCCATTCTAATGCCAGCTGGCACTCAGGCAAATAAGCAGGAAAACAGTTCAGGGAGCGCAGCTGGCTGAAAACAAAAGGTAGTCATTTTGGCCAGCCTGGCTTCCCAAACTAACTTATCAGTGAGAATAGTGAGCTCCAGTGCCAGCACAAGAGCACAGGTGGGAATACTGGGGCTGGGGGGAGAGCAGGACTGTGGCACCTCCAATTTACACGACCCAGCTCCAGGCGGATTCACACCTAATGGCAGCAGCCTGCACCTACTGAACAGAATGGTCCTGTCCTCCTACCCCACCTCCTCTCTCCTGGCCAAACACCCCGCAGCCTCCTTTGTGCTGGCTCTGGCCTGAATTACAGAGCAAACCAAACAATGGAGTCTGCTGATCCAGAATCATAGAATGGTTTGGGTTGGAAGGGACCTTAAAGATCATCTAGTTCAAACCCCCCTGCCATGGGCAGGGACACCTCCCACTAGACCAGGCTGCTCAAAGCCCCATCCAGCCTGGCCTTGAACACTTCCAGGGATGGGGCATCCACAGCTTCTCTGGGCAACCTGTTCCAGTGTCTCACCACCCTCAGAGTAAAGAATTTCTTCCTCATATCCAATCTAAATCTCCCCTCTTTCAGTTTGAAACCATTACCCCTCGTCCTATCATTACACTCCCTGATAAAGAGTCCCTCCCCATCCTTCCTGTAGGCCCCTTTTAGGTATTAGAAGGCTGCTATAAGGTCTCCCCGGGGCGGCTCCCTCCTACAAGTAGAAATCCAAAGTCCCCAGGGTACTATTTGCTCCTTCTTTTTATCTTTCTTCCCCGTTTCTTTCCCTTACCCTTCTTGAGACGTATTGTTGTCCCTGTTTGGAAACGCATAGCCCTGTGGGGAATTTTCTCTCAAGAACTGGGGTGGCTGACCACAGCACCTCCTCCAGCACAGGATGGAAACCGAAACAGAAAATAACCCTGTGTTCCTTGTGTGGCACAGTCCCATCCCATGTGATCTGTGTAATGCAAGCATGGATGGTTTCTGTAGATCCACCTATGGTGATACTCTTCCACCCTTCCCCCCAAAAAAACCCAAACCAATAGTAATTTCACTTTGTGGAAGGTCAAGCAGATAAGGAAGTGTTTCCAAAGCAAGGAACACAAATTATTCCCAACCTGAAGTTGATATTGGAGGATAATTAAAAGTAGAGGGAAGTTGCAGAAATATGCAAGCCATTTTATTGCAAGTTCTGAAAAGTTTAGTTTTGGATATACCGAGGAGTCCTAGCACACCATTTTGTAAACTCATTTTACAATTACTTCTGAATTTGTGCTTTTTGTGTAAAAACCTATTTAAAAAAATAAAAATTGTATTGGTATTGTTTTATTTCAAGATACCTATAAATTTAGGCTCATACTGAAGTTTTTCTTAAACACATTAAATGATTTTTTTCTATTTAACAATAATCTTAAAATCCTGGAGCATGAGAGAGCATTCTCCATAAAAGACGTGCTAAACAATTATCCATTCTCAAAATGTGGGTCTGGACTGTAGGCCTCTGCACAGTGGACATCTCTTCCTTGTTGACTGGATTCTGCCTTCACGAAGGAAAGGGAACTTGAGGAAATGGCCTCAAGTTGCGCCAGGGGAGGTTTACACTGGATATTAGGAAAAATTTCTTCACTGAAAGGGTTATGAAGCATTGGAACAGGCTGCCCAGGGAAGTGGTTGAGTCACCATCCCTGCAGGTATTTAAAAGACGGGTAGACGTAGTGCTTAGAGATATGGTTTAGTGATGGTTTTTGTCAGAGTTAGGTTGATGGTTGGACTAGGTGATCTGAAAGGTCCCTTCCAACCTAGGCGATTCTGTGATTCTGTGATTCATCCTGGATTCTTTTTTGGGCTTGATCCAAAATGCTGGCATGAGTAGAGATCTGTTCAAAGAGTTTTGAACTTGACCTTTTCCTTTGTTAGTGGAACAGCTTTAGTCATTTTCACAGTTATCTCTTTCCCTCATTGTGTTTAGTGTACCAGGAAGTATAGGCCACTCAAAATCTATGGAATGTCACATCCTCTAATAAATCTGGTAGCTTTACACCTTATTAGCCTGACCAACGTTTGCAGTGGGGAAGCAGGGATTTTTCGCTTTCTAAAAACAATTATTCTTTAAACATTGTATTTTGATGTACTCTTAATTTGCAGGAGGTGAACAATGTTCAGGAGTGTGAACATGACTGCATTCGTGTTGCTTTTGATTTAAAAGGAATGGGTCTGTCTAGGCTAGACGAAGTGTGGACCTCATGTTTCCTAAATGCAGTACAGTATTCATTTTAATTACTAGCTAGGATTTATTTCACAGAAGGGTGAGCATCTGCACTCTAATGACAAATCATTTTCTCTTTCTGTAATGACTGTGATTGCCTCATTATACTTTCCATGGTATATAATTTCTGTGTTGACACAAGTGGATGTACAGCAAAAAGCCTCGCTCATCCAGTCAGCCTAGGAGACTCCAGTCAGATTAGCCTTTATAGCACATATGAAACAACAGAAGGAAACCAAATCTGAATATCCCCACTTTGAGGTTCTCGTTTCTTTAGCTTAATATTATACGAATAAAATTTTCTTGCCTTCATAGAAGGGAAAGACAATTCTGTTCTGCCAAATAAAATGCCTGAAATATCCCGATTTAAAATTCTATGCTTTGCATATAGTATCCAGCATCTTATTGGGTAGATTTGTTTCTAAAAGGAGATCTAACAGACACTGTGAATTGTCATGTCCTTACGAGATGGAAGTAGTACCCACCTGGACCCTCACGGAATGACAATGCCTTTACCCTACTTATCAAAACACTAATTCTGAGCTGGCAGGTAAAAGCTGCTGTTTTATGTCGAGTAACCAACCATTTTGAGAGACGTCAGTGCACGTTCACATGTTCATTATTCCAGCAAAAATGGAGACGCCGCCGATTTCATCACTAGGAATCCTATATTGAAATGAAAGGCGTAACACCTCCTTTTTAGCTTAAGTATTTGGGAAAATACTCTTATGAGTAGTTACCCATTTGATCTAATGTTTTCAACGAGGGCAGAAAGAACTTTGTGTTTTAAGCTCTCATCCCATACCTACAGAACATAATCATATAAAAATGTATTTGAACTTTATTTATTATGGACATCAAAGAAAACCCAAGGAACAGTAATACGATTCCTTTCAAAATTTGTTTGGGCTGAAAAATCTGGACTAAATCGCTTTGGCATTTGTGTAAATATTTGGTTTTGGGGACCCTTTCTTAACGTAGACAGAGCTGTGGACATAACAAAGGAGATGGTACCCACACAGCTTAACCCTTTGCAAGAATAAACCGCAGCCGTAGAGGCGCATTTGTGTCAGTTCACAGCTTCGCTGTTGCAGTCTGTAGCGATGGACGCGTAGCAACGAATTCACAGCGGGGAGAATAAACCTCGGCTTTAGCGTCTGACAAACGAAACTGCGGGTTTTGCCGCACGTGGAGTACAAACCATGGGCTTTTCTTCGGCGATCAGCCGGGGCTGCCATTTTGGGCGCCGTGCGGCAGCTCTGGCTGTCCCGTCTCGAGTGGCCCTTTGTCCCCTCAGCCACCGTCCCTCAGTTCCCCACCTCTGGGCCAGAAGCGGCTGCTCCGTGCCAGGGGACCCAAGGCCCTGCCGCCACGTTGCCATGGGGACCGATGGAGACACGCGGCTTTTTTGGGTGCCCACAGCAATGGCAACGGCCGGGAACCACCTAGGGGACCGGCCACCGCTCCCAGCGCCCCGGGACTCCCCGTCCGCTGTCACCGACACCCTTCGCCCGCCCGCCCAGTTGGGCCAACCGCCGCCACGTTCGGGCGGGCCCCGG
>VWZL01001366.1:478898-548789 GCA_013396915.1 Stercorarius parasiticus
GGCGGTGGGGGGGCGGCGGTACGGGGCCGGAGCGGTGCCCGCTGCGGGCGAGTCAGTGCCACGCGTGGGAACCAAACTGAAAGAGCAAAAAAAAAAAAAAAAAAAGATTTAAAACCCCAAACCGAGCCCCGCACGTGTAGTATTTCCTTAGTAACCGGGTCTGACTTGAAGGTTGGTCTTGTTTCCATGGGGTGGAAGGGGCCGGGTGGCTTCCAGAGAGCCCTGGCCACCGGGCTGTCCCGGGCTCGGTTCCTGTGGTTGAACTCTCTGGAGAAAATGGGAGAGAATTGGCGGGTGGGGGGAAAGGAGTTGAGTTTGATCGATCTAAACTCGTTTGTTTTTCTTGCCGAGAGAAAACAAAGGAGTAGATACTCTCAAATAAACAACCCAAAAACCCTACCAAAACAAAAACCAAATGTGCCTGGGCTACTAAAAAGTAACCAAACATTTTTCATCTCAAACATTAGATGTTACGAGGTTTCTGTAATTAACTCCATTGGAGTGCCATGCTAACATTTCCTAAAAATATCTTTTAAAAAAACCCCACTAGTTTCCATTAAAGTTGACCCAAACTTATGTGAAAGTACAAAAGATGACGAAACACCTGTGGTGGTTCAGGTTCATAATAAAACATGTATCAGTAGTGTCAGGAGGCCAGTTTTTGTTTCCTGTTAAAATGTTAATGCCTTTGTTGATGTCACTGCTGTTTTGGGAAGTTACTCACGGGATCAAAATTCTGTCACTGTAATGGAATGATGGACTCTGGTCTCCTGCATGAAAGGATATCGGTAGTTCTACATTAACTCTGTTTGTCTAAGCAGGGTTAGAAAAAAGGTAGATGCTGTGTAAAAACTATGAGTTACTGGTATTTAGTTGACCAGGCTAGTGATTAAGATTTATATAGAAACACTTCAAGTAACTAAATCTGTGGGAAAAAAAGCTTTTTGTTAGTTGAACTATATGTACCATAAATGAGCTGGATTACTGCTAGGATATTAAAGGCTATGATACTATAAAGTTAGGAATAATTAATATATGATGAAATGTAAAACCAGAACAAAATTTTACACTTCATCTTCACTGAAGTATACAGGTGTCTTCAGACTTCACTGTAAAATTGGGTTACTTTGTAAAGGAAGTAATATATTTGTATTTTGATTAAGAATATCTTTTACATGGCTATTTAGATGACTGTACCCTGAAAGACACACATTTCACAGTTCTCTGAAGGAAATAACTTAATAATCTATGTATCATAGGAGTTGATAGGTCATCTGAGCTTGCTTGTGGTGTTTTCCTCTATCAGATTGAGTTAATATTTCTGGGTCTGTGTTCCAGGTAGACATTACTTCCTTCACTAAGAGAACGGAGGTCAGTATGTTGCTGTTCTCTGAATGGACCAAACTTAGAGGAAGGAAGCTAATTTGTGTGCAGTTGAGTGAAAGCTGTTGGCAGTGGAAGATTGTCTAGGTGCTGAAGTCTTTACTTAGGTTAGTGGTACTGGCGTTATTTGTCATGGTATTTTAGGGTTTGCACTATGTGCTCTTTTCACAGCTTTTTTTTTTTTTGCCCCCTGTAAGCCTCGCTTTCATTGTTTCCCTATTGCTGAAAGTAGAGGATTCAACATAACTGATATTCTGTAAATAAGGAGACTTATCTTGAATTTGCAAAATACACCTTCAGCAGGCAACAGGGCCATACCATTACGTGTTGAAATAGGAAAGTGTACCCGAACTCTGCTCAGGGGTTTAATCCCTCTGCTCAGGTCAATTTCACAGTCATAAATAACTGAATGGGGAGCTTCTTTCCCTTGCAGGAAGGGAAGAGTTCGTCCTTGAGCATTTCAGGATACTAGGGGAAAACAGTTCTTTTCTGCTTTATCTTGTGATTTGTAATTAATGTAATTCTCTGTCTAAAAATGCACTCCAAGTCTGTGGTGACTTGATGGCCATTTGGTGTGTGTTGCAGTTAAGTGTGATCAGTCATTTCAAGTAGCTGGGGATTCCCAAAATATGCACGTTCTGTTTAACTTAAATGAACTGGATCATAAGTCATCAACTTATCATGGAACAGGGTAATAGAAATGATGTACCTCCTCAGATCTTCAAATATTTTATTGAGATAATTGATATTAAACTGTTTTCCAAAGGGCAATACAGAATTCTGAAGAGGAAAGCTCAGTTGTGATGTTAAGCATTGCTGGATCATTTTGTTGTGTCTTACAGATGTGTCAACTGGTGTACAGGTGTTTTTCTTTTTTTTTTATTAATTCTAAGCTTTACAGAATGCATGGTAATCACAAGAGCTAATATAAAGAAAGTCTGTTGTTTCTCATCTTCATCGTCAGTGGCGCTGAGCATGTGTTTGCCTGTGCTGTGACTTCAGGGGAATTGTGTACATACTGGTGACTTTTTCCTGGTTATACAGTGTTGGGTAAATCATCTCATTCCATTTGGAGCAGATTCAAGTTTGTGTAGGGTTTTAGAAGGCTGAGAATAAATATAGGTGCCGAACTTGTGATCCTGATCTAACAAATAAGATAGTGACTTATGGCTGTTAAGCTTTTAAAAATGTATAATGGCAGAACGCAAATTTTCAATGACTATGAAACGTTAACATAGCTAGATTAGTATCTATCTTTGTATAAGTATAAAAAAGTGATTACATCTGTGGTGATCCATTCAGCCTTCAGAAGATATGTTATACAAAATAGCAATGCTGTGCACATAAATGCTCAGATTGATGATAAGAGTTTGAGTAGGGTTTTAAGGTAAATAACTAGGCAAGAATTTCTTTAGTCTGTAGCGTTATTGCTGCTTTCATGGCTTTTTTTTTTTTTACAGTAATAGTAGGAGGTAATTTTGTACTATATTGAAATGCTGCAATGTGTGATGCTTTATTCATGGAATATTAAGCTTCTGCAATGTATGATGCTTTATTAATAGGATATTAAGCTTTTAAATAAAAATAAAATTCAGGTAAGCTTTGAGGAAAAGTCTGTGGTTATTGCCCACATTTATATGTGGTTATACGTAGAATGCAGGAGAATAACCTAATGCAGACATGGTAAGTCAGCATTTGGTGCCTAGTGCACTTTGTCAGATATGTGTAATAAGGAATTTAAGCCTGTTCATGTTTTTTATGCATGCAACAGGATCTGTCAGAAGCTTAATTTAGGAGAAATTTGACTACCACAGGAGTTAAGAGTCTGGGCTAGGAACGATCACTTCATTGCCAAACCTGGTAGGCTTCATCCCTTGCAGAGTAATTGTAACAATTTGGAGGGTTCAAGTTTTTCTTAAGTGTCTGTTAACATTAAAAGTTATCAGAAGTTCAGTGCTCCTTTCCTAGGTTTCCCAGATATCAATGTTTCAAGAAGTATGAAAAACCGTAACCAGAGGTGAGTTGATCAACTAGTTACTGGTGTGACATTGACCATGAGATTTGGATTAGTCATTTCTCCTTAACTAATCTTGTGTTTATTGGAAGGCATTTTACGCATTCAGAATGCTTTTGCAAAGATTATTATAGTTTGTCACTTTGGTCTGCTCTGACTGCCCTCCCGCCATGGTGGCTTCCCCTGTGTTGTGTCAAACCTCAGCTTCCTGTCTGTCTTCACTTCCAGCGCTTGCCACAGCCTCTTTGAAAGCTGAGTCTGCTTAATATAGAGATGAAACTACCACTCCTAAATGGCTGGATTAGCTTCCGTTGCTGCTTTACAAAAATTACGTTTTCATACGAGCACTTGTATCCTTTGCTACTGATTCCATTCATGCTTTCAGAAATTCTTTGCAAATATCTTTGAATCTGTCTCAGTATTGGAGCGGTTTAAAACTCATTTGCCACTGTGCCCACAGAGATTTGTACAGACTAGGGAACTTGTTTTGGGGGGCAGTATTGGTTTCATCAGACTTCCTAACTAATTTAATCATTTGTTGCTTGCAGTCATTCATAAGTTTTTAATGGCAGGGATTCTCTTGTTGCAATCTCTGGTTCATTTCATAGAGCTTTTAGATGCTATGTGAAACATAAATAAGAGGTGTCAACAATTTTGTGGCTCACCAGCTTGTATGAATGCTCCCTGCCATCAATTTAGTCATTACTAGACTACTAGCTAAATGCAGAGTTAGCTTATGCTGGCTCTTCCTTTTTTTTTTTTATCTTTTTTCTTTCTTTTTAGGGAATTCCTCTTATTACTGGTTTGCATTTTTCAGGGGATGGTTGTAAGAAGAGCCATGTCAGCCTGTTGCCATGGGAGTAAGTGTCAGTGAAGCTGTGGTTCTGTGGAAACCTGTTTCAGTAGCGGCTTGAACGTGAGGAGCCCCTGCATCCTTGCTGGTCGTTTCCTTTACTGCACGACTGCCTTAGCTGTGTGAGTGAGTGGTGAATGGGTCTGAGTTGAGGCTGCTTAAAACTTTCATTAATTTTTTTAACTGGTTAGATTAGATTGCAGGATTTGAAACAAAGAGTTTTGCCAACAACTTGTCCTGGTTCAGGGCAGGAATGAGTGACAGGAGGGATGGCAGAAGAGCATTTGAAGGGAAACCCATTCTGCTCGGTCAGTATTCTCCCATAGGTGAGAAATGTCTGTATAACCTTGGCTTAGCTGGGGAGTCTGACTACATCGCTAAATCAGGCAATCTGTTCAATGGCTAGATGTTACCTCAAAAATTATTTTTGCATCCGATTTCATGTCTTACCTGGCATTCATCTGGCTTCATGGCAAGCCAGTTCAGGGAGTTTCAAAGTCAGAGAAATACTGAATTTTTGTATGGTAAGTTTTCTAGCTGCTTCTTTTGCTGATCCAACTCAATGAGGTCGAGTCTGAGTTGTAACAAAAGAGTGTCAGCTGGAACCTGAAACCCACACGGGTAGAGTATATTACTTTTTTTTTTTTTGTCATGTACTTGTTGGCCATATACTCAAAACTTGTGATGTGACAGAGAGGCAAGATTTGGAGCTTTTGTTGGCTGTAGGCTGGAGCCATTCACCAGTGCTGTGGTGTCCTTTAGCTGCTGTTAAGAAGCATCTAAGGTACTTGATGATCACAAGTTTTGCAGTTTCACTAGCTGCTACATTTTTTAAATAGATGTGTTTTTCATGCCCTGTAGCTAAAACCTACGCGTAGTATGTGGAAAAGTGATTAATCAACAAGAAATGCGGTGTGCATAGAAGGAAGGATGAGAATTTCATAAACTCACAATGTTTTAACTTGTGTAGAGTAAGTTTGTATAGGTAATTGAAGTGTCATATATTCACTGATACTGCATTTTCAGTTCTTCCTTTTAGATGTGTTAACAGCATAAGCTATAAGGAATGTTTAGTCTTGGTTGTTTTAAGGCATGTAAAAATAATGTGTGTGTATATATATTTTAAAGCCTCCCTAAATTTTTAAATGACTAATTAACTTTGTGGCTATTTAGGGTGGATATTCTGTTTTCTTTGAGCTTATTCCTTTCTGTCTGTTTTTTACATGGTGGGGGGCAGGACAGGGACAGGGAGGGAAGCAAAAGCAGGCAGACAGCCACTTCTGTCGTTGTGATGCTTCATCTTTTTATTTTAAAAAACAGCAACAACAAAACAAAACCAAAAACCCCAACCCTGTATTACTGAATGAAATTGCTTTTAATCTTAATGCGAAGCGTGCATGTGCTGGGAAGAAGTCTTGCTTGTTCAGTAGCTTGGAAGAGCCAAAACCCCTTTACTGAAGTGAAAATAATATGGCTGCTCAGTTAAGTGTTTGATTGTACTTAACTCCCTGATGCATTGACTGACAGATGTGCCTAACGCATTCACACTGCAAAAGAGCTGCTTCATTCAGTTTGCTTTTAAATGCCATCAAATTGGCAGGAAAAAAAAAATCGAATCGTGTGACTTGATTGCTTAGTGACTGCGTAAGCCTTCAATATCAGTTTGTAATGGGAAAATAAGTGGCTTGCAGGGCTAAAAGCAAAAACAACTCGTGCAGTTGATGTGGACTTGGGTAGAGGAGAGGCAAGACTTTTCTATGAATAAATCATGTCAGGATTTGGGTTCTGATTTTTTTTTGCTGAAAAAAGTCTTTGTAATGTCTGGCGCTCATTTCATTTTACACTTCTTCATGCTATTTCTGGATAAGTTCCTTAATGGCTCTTAAGTGCAGTCTGAAGGTACAGTCTCATGTTGCACCTAGTCACGTTACAGATGTGATGCGGTTACATCTGGTGTAGCTTCGTGTGCCCGTCAAGGTTGTTGCTGCTTCTAGTGATGGTGTTGGGTTCCTTCTTCCCTCCCTCGTGTCAGAGCAGTGTCAGGCAGCTGCTGCGCCAGCCCGTTCAGCTGATACAGAAGAAAATGCCTTTTTTTTTTTTGAGTATGTTGTTTTCCTATTGGGCCAGTTCCTGGATTCAAACCACTGGGTGGTTGTGCGGCTGGCTGGGAGAGCTGGCAGGAGTGTGGCTCGTGTAGGTGCAGTGTGGAATTGCTCTCTGCAGCTGGGATTTTCCCTGGCAGCACAAGCAAATCCTAATGGAGGACTATGGCAGCATTGCTGCTTCTCTGGCTTTGTGCTCCTGCCACCTACCTTGTGCTTGGGGTGGGGGGGGGCATCTCCTTCAGAGAACCCCACCTGGAGAGAAAAAGCAAAGCTTCCCATGCAGTGTCAGTTTTTACTGGAGTCAGCTCTTGGTTCCGGGTTCCTGCCTTTTTGCATAAAGTGTTATACTGGTGTAAAGGGAGGTGATGGGATCAAGCTGGAGGATGAGAGGGCAGGACCTCAGCAAATCCAAAATATTCTCATTGTCGTTCCCTTAATACTGCAGGTTGAACTAGGTCATGCTGGATCATTTAAACGTGACCAGGCATTAAAACTCAGAACTCATAGCGATTTTCCATAGTTATTGGGCTAAACAGTACTCCCGTGCTTAAAATTAGTCTTAATCCCAATTTGTATTACAATATCCCCCCTCCCCCTTTGTGTTGCCCTCCCTCAAAAGCGTATCCTTTCCTTCAGTAATGGGATACAAATGCTGCCCCTCTCAACTTGATAAGCACGTCCCTCTCCAGAAAGGTCATCAACTGCTGCAGTTGCTAGGATACTCGGCTGGTGACTTTGGGTTTAGCAACAAAAAAGCTTCAAGAATGTGCTGAACAAGTAAGGAACACAAGGACAGTTGTAAAAGGAAAGGGACATTGGATAGAAACTGAAGGCAAAAGGGGATGTCAGGGAAGAAGCGAAAGTAAAGAAGAAGAAAAGTAAAAGATCAGTAAAGCTTTAGCCCATGATTTTTAGTTTTTCTTGGTTGCATGACTATTCCACCTGATCTCAGTGAATTGCAGTTGAGAATGAAATTAAGCTCATGCGATGTATTTTGTAGGGTTGGGGTTATTTGTAGTTCTGTTTATATAAGTCTTAAGAATTGTTTTAGTAGATTGGGAGGAAAAGTAACTTCTAACTTAATTGAGCAGTACGTTTTAAACTGGAGCATGGGTACTGCATGAATTAGAGCCAGTTATTTAACGCTGTCTGAGGACATCCAGACTGAAAGAACACTTTATTTTTTTCTGTCTTTGATGCAGTATGCTTAGTCTGTTTCCTGTTGTTTTAGGGTTTTGGGTTTTTTTCCTTTTGTGATTTGACAGAGGATTTGTGGATTCAGGTAAACTCTGGTAGATACTCAGTAACTTAATGGTTATTGTTGAATTGATGTATTTTGTCACATTTTTCAGGCTAGACCAATGCAAGATTGCTTCAACTTTGGCTTCTGTTCAAAGCAGATCACAGTAAGGTAGTGTTTGTGGCATTCTGAAGGGGAATAGTTCTTTTTGAGCTGTTCTGCAGAAATTGTGAGCATAGAGTGGCAAAAATGCCATTTTTCAGAACTAGTCAGATTTTAGTGGTTGCTGTTTCTTCTGTGAGTCTGGGGATCAAACAGTAGAAAGGAGTATCAGACTTAGTAGTGGAGTCCTCTTTAATTGTGGAAGCAGATGAAAAAAGTCAGAAATAGGCGGGGATGAAGTAAATCCATGATTTAAAGTAATGTCACACTGGTTACTTAAAGGGTTACTGGTTACTTACAGCGAAGAGACTTTGCCCGGTAAATGTGCCTCAGAAAAGTGGTGCTTCCCCTCTGGTTACTCAGAGGAAGTTAAGTTTTGGAAATAGAAACTGACTGTTTTGAGACCCAGCAGCAGAGTTGATGATCCAGGTGGTAGAACTTTGCCAGACTTATTCTGACATGCAGGTTTTTTATGTATTTTGCTATAAGTGCTGCTGCTTTTTCATCAGCCTTCTCTTTGTGGCTTATGGCAGAACCTTCCTCCATGCACATTAAGTCTCTTAGCTGCACCACCTGGGGAAAAAGTGTCCTGAAAACTTAACCAGACCAGAGCTCTGGGAGTTTGGTCACTCAGCATCTTTCTGCTATCGGCAATGCAGCTGAGATGAAATATGAAAGAGAGGGATTTAAAATCTTGCATCTACTAACATGAAGCGTCCATGTAAAACTGAAGCTCTTTTCTATAGAAATTGCTTTGTGGATTTAGTTTCCTGAACTATTTTTATATTTAGCCTGGGACTAAATGGACTAGGAAGGAGGAGATAGTGTTTGGAGCAAGGACTGGGAGCCAAATCTTTTCTAGGTGAGTGCTTTGATTCCTGGGTTGTCTTCGCTTTCTCTGGCTCCATAAACTGTATCTTTTCTACATAGTAGAAGGGCTTCGCTAAGATGTGTGACTCCAATTAGCTCAGAGAGCACTATCCTGGGAGGTATGAAATGCAGGTGTGAACATTTTTTGTCTGAATGTTAAACCTCTGTCTTCGGGGATTAATCCCTATTCTGCCTAGTGGACTTAGGCTAGTATAGAGAGGCAAGTTTTTATCTTCTCCATAACCTTTTTGGTTTGGAGCCTTTTGAGGTTTAAGTAGAGGGATATGTAGTATGTTAATGTCAATAACTTTGGAAATGTTAGATTTAGAAGGGCTTGATGCTTTTGCGAAGATGGTGTGGGATGGTTGTGGTTTTGTGGTTTGTTTTGGTTTTTTTTTTTTACCACTTACAAATTTCATAGAAAAGCACAGTTCACAGTACTGAGCATTGTATGATAACCACAGTGTGTCAAGTGTGGGGAAAAATGTGGTCTCTGGAGCATATCAAAGATTAACTTTGTAACAGTTTTGATACTAGCAGGACAGTACTTTCTTTGTTAGAAGCTGTTCAATTTGCCTTTATCAGCAGTGGATTATCCTAAAAAGCTGAATTCTCTGCAGAGTTCTACAATTATTACATACTAAAACCACACCTGCTCTTTAGATATGTAGCCAGTATAGACTCAGGTGCAGTAATGCTGAGCCATTTTTTCTTTCTTCTTTTGTTCATTGCTGCATGATTACCTAGCTTTTGGTAGTTCATTGCCTGTTGCTTGTTAATTTCCTTCATCTCTTGCTTTTTCCTACCTCAGATGAGGTTGCTGTGAAGGTTAAATGGTCTTTGGTACCTAGGTACCTGGTGTGTATTGAGCTAATACGTATTTTCGATTCTGTCCAGAAACATTTGATGAGAATATCTGTGTACTGTGGCTGTGAAAGAGAATTTTAGAGTTTCATTCTCGCATCAATAGTCTCCAAATCTGTTGAATTTCCTTTCTAAAGGGAAGACAACTATTTTTTTTATCCTTCTATTAATTTTCTGCTTTTCTTCATTGCCATTGTTCCTTTAATGGTTACTAAGCTAAAGACGACTCTTTAGCAACCTTTCTTCGTGTTGTTCCATGTCATGTGTCCCACAGAAAAAACAGTGAAGTTAAAAAAATAAGTATGACTAGAGCTGGTTGAAAAATTGGAATTGACTCTTTTCCCTTCACTCTCTCCCCCCAAGTTGCTTGGCCTGAATTTCTGACACCTGATGTAACTTCTACAGAAACTGAAGCGGGGTTGACTCTGCCTTAGACCTCGTCAGGACCAGTGTCACCGTGTTTTCAGGATCTTTGGCAGTATGGTGATGCTTGCCAGAAGTTGTAGGGCTTATGACAAGGTGGAAAGTTAGATGCACCAAAGCTTCATAGTGTTTTGGGCCCAAGTTCCTGAAAGCTGTGACTGTAATGGGGCCTTGCTCTTGCTGTTGGAGGTGGGATGCTGGGAACTGTGAGAACCCAAATCTGAAGCTAGGCTTTTTTGGCCTTTGGGGGTCTCACTGGTAAAGCTCGGATTCAGTTTGTGCTGCAATCAGTTATGATAAACTGAGGCAAAACTAAGGAAACTGCAGCTTGTGGCTGTCTTGCCTGTGCTGATGTGACTTGGCTCCTGGGTGCTGTAAAAATCACTAAAATGAGTAATGTCAAGTATTTTTTTGCAAAGGCAACTTTTAATCCAGTTACTTCATTAGCAGCACCCTGCCTTGCAGGGGCTTATTTTGGCATCACTTGAGGATACTGAAGTTTTGTGTAGTGAGGAAGCAGGAGAAGATTATGAGATGGTGGCTTCTTGTGGAGATTTCAGCCATGAAGGAGATGTACATTTGTCTTGGATTGTGTCAGTAAACACTGGGAAGTCTCCCTCAGCTAGGGACTCCGCAGTGTGTACCTACTTTGGTGTGTGCTCCCTACTCACCAAGGCTGTACATTTGACTCCCTCAGTTCTGCAGGGCTTTATTTCAGAAATGCTGTTTTGAAATAAGATGTAGAACTTCTGAGTGGATGTGGGAAAGAGAATTGGGGAACTCTGCTTTATAATATCATTAGAGCTAGCTGAAAAAAGTAGGAAATTAACTGTGGATGAGAGGCATATTCAGAAGTAAAATGTGAATGGTGGAGAGGTGGTTCCTGACACTGAAGTCTGTCAAGTGAAAAGATTTGATCACAGGTATGTCTACAATCTGTATTTGGAAGAAGAGTCTAAGCTGAAGCATCTCTTAAGTGAATTTTATAGCTCTAAGCACTAACATGCATTTCTGGGTGTCGTTGTTTTTTGATACTTAAGGCCTCGTTCTGCAAGGAAAAGTATTTTTGTGTTTTCAGCCATTCCTTGTTTACAAGCAGGTATTGGCAAACAAGATGGTTTTTGGAGAGCCTGCCAGTAGAGCTGAAGTACTGTGCAAATGCAGATTGCAGATGGATGACGTATGGCTTTAAGTATAGCAGCATCTCTGAACTCAACTCTTTATCCCATGTAGAAGCAGTCTGTGCTTCTTTGCACTTGTGCTCCTTAGTGATTGCCATGAGACATGAGTTTGAACCTGGCAGCAGTCCTGCTGTTGTGGTGTTTCTCCCCTACTCCTGCCCCTTGGCGTGTCAGTTGCCATACCTTCTGCTGTCCCAGCTGATGGTCTTCCTCCCTCGTTACCCATTTAGGGAGGGGCTGTGTCAGTTGGGTTACACAGCAGTTCTGTAACACAGTGCTATCTGATGCCAGAAACGTTCATGCCAAATTTGAATGTATACTTAAATTTATGTAAGCCAGCAATCCAGAATTTCAGTGTATCCTGAACTTGTAACTTTTTTCATTTAAATAAGAAAACACTAAACGCATAAGTAATTCATCTAATGAAAATTTGCCTTGTTTTTGTTAGTATGTATCACAGCTCTGTATCTGTGTTGAAATGGAGGAAACTCTGCTCCGTTTTAATTTTTGGTCTGCTGTGTTGAAGATTCTTTTATACTAGAAAACAGTTTCCATCAAATAATATCAAACACTTCATTTTCCCTAGATTATTCTTAAAAATATTAATAATGTAGTTTGCTAAGCTGTATACCACTTGAATGGTATTTGAAGGTGTGCCCAGATATTGAGAAGGAAATACAGTTTCTCTAAAGATGGTATAGTGGTTTGCACCCCTTCAGGAATCACACGAAAAACTTGTTCAGTCATGAAGATACAGTTTGCAGTGCTCTTTAGGGTTAGTTTCCCAGAGAAAGAGTATTTTATTCCACATTAAGAAACTTAAATCTGAATGCTCAGAATCCAAAATGTGTATTTACCTCTTACCTTCTGATATAAACTTTTACAAGGGATAATACTTATTATTCCACATCGAGGAATGGTACTTATCTCTTCTCACCCAGTCACAAAGGTTCATTCTTCTGTTTGCCCTGGCAGAATATGGCATATGTTCTTCTTGCAAAAAATTTGGCGAACAATATACATGCATTTGGACCAATTGCACTTCTATGTTGATTGTATTCACTTGTTTTTTGAGAATCTGTTGCATGCTTCAGAGTCTAAGTTTGCAGTGCTTTGTTTGCCACAATTAAAAATTAGATATTTTAATGCTGAGCATCTTTGAATACCGGCATAACCGATTTGAGAAACCCTCATCTTTCTGGTGTGTTAAAACAAGTCTGAAAAAGGTCTGAAATTTTATCCGTGAAACCCTGCTAACCAAAACAAATACAGATCTTCACTCAGCTTGATAAAATGTCTGCCTGTTATGTACTAGCAGTTAGATGCCGCAGTTGATCCACTCATGTTTTGAGGAGCATACTAGGGGAGTGAAAAGAATCTTCCTGATTTGAGTAGAAACTGAAGGAGGCAAGGCTTGGTAAAGCTTGGAGAAAATATCATCTTGTCACTATGTGCATTGGCTTCACATAGGTCTTTAATGCAGTTACAGAATTGTTTGTGTTGGATGTGACCTCAGTCATCCAACCTTTTGCTCCAAATGGAGTCAACACTGAGTGCTTTGGTCTTGTCTGTGTCAGTTGTCACTATATCACCTGTCCTGTTTTCCTTTTTGATTCTTTACTGCTCATGCGCTAGTAGAAGTTTTTAGAAGCTAGTAGGAGTGCAAATAGAAGCTTGCACTGAAGTCCGCCACTGCTTTCAGTTTTGGTTGTGACTTCCCTAGCAGGGATGCTGCATGCCTGGGCAATATTTCTGTATTCCTCCCTTGGTAGACTGTTCTCGCTTCCTTCTCCTTAGGCAGAGCTGCTTATTGATCTGCTTATTTTCCCCGAGTGTTGGGATGTACTTTTCACGTGGTTAGAAGCAGTTGTCCTTAAATACCCACCAGCTTTCTTGAGCTGTTCTACCTTTCAGGCCTGGGTCCCACAGAATTCTGCCCCTCTGCAGTCCCTGCCCTTCTGAAGTTCAAGGTCTGTACTGGATGTGCCTTCCTCACTCCACCATTTCATGGTCACTGCAGTCAAGGAGTCAAGGCTGCCGTTGATCCCATCCCCAACAAGTTCTTCTTTTTTCTGTTGAAAGCAAGTCCAAGAAAGTATCAAATGGGTCAACCCATACAGCATCTGCTTTTTCCCTGAAATGTTCCAGAAGCCTCCTAGATTGTTTGTGTCCTGCTATATTGCCCTTCCAGTAGATGTCAGGGAGGTTAAAGTGTCCCACAATAACCAGTCTGTGATTTTTACAGACTTTATGGAATTGCTGAAATAGACTTTCTTACCCTGATCAGGTGGTTTGTAAACTTTGACCGTGATGTTGCCCATATGGACCTCTCCTTTAATCCAGACCCCAATGCTCTTAACCAGCCTGTTGTCCATTTGTCCATCCTGTAGAACAGCTTTTTGTTTTCCAGCTGCTCCTTCAGGTAGAGGGCAATTCACCTGCTCTTCTTTCCTTCCTGGCTTTCTTAAAAAGCTTGTATGCATCCTGACAAAGCTGTAGATGTGTGAGTTATCCCAGGTGTCTCTGTTACTCCGGTGTCATAGTTCTGTGTACAGATACTTGAGGTGATACTTTATACTTGCCAAGGTCTTTCTTCCTCCCACCAACCTGACCTGTGTACTTAATACGTCTGAGTCTCTATTCCCTCCCTTAACTTCAAACTTCCATCACCGTTCCCTGGTAAACCTCTTATTTAAAGTGCTTGTCACCAGATTTGATGAGGATGTTCCTAACCTGCTTTGTCAAGTGGATCCCATCTCTAACATAGCAGCCGTTATTATTTCTCAGGGGTATTTGTGACCATAAAAATTGTAACACTGCCAGTCCTGCAGCAAGTAGCTAACTTGCAGGATGTGCCTCCACAAGCCTTTTCCCCCTTTGCATGAAATAGCAAGGAGAGCAAATGTCACCTGGGGTCCGATGTCCCTTGCCCCTGGAGTTTTCTACTCGCTCTTGGTTTGCTCCAGGTCTCCTTCATTAATAGCATGGGTGCCTGTGTGAGTAGGTAGTAGTGATTGGGGGGGGAGGGGAAGGATGGGGGTGTGCAGAAAAAGGTCAATAGTGGTGGTGATAATACAAGCTAGTAGTTTAATACTTCATAGTCCGAGGGTCAGAGGACTCTTGGCAATCTCTTTAACATGCTGAATCTGGCCAAACCTCCTTCACCAGCATATCTGGCAGCAGATGTGTGTGTCTCCTCTGCAGAAGGGAATCTCCAACTAGTATTACCTGCCACTCCCTCATATCGCTAATGCTTAATTCAAACCCAGCTAGCTCTGACAGCTACTTTAATTGGGATTCTTGCTGCTTCTGCCTGTCATTCTGATGTTGGGGGGAAAAAAAAAGTGAAGGTGGAAAACAGCTTTATATGCTTGTGTTCTTAGCATAAGAGAGAGAGTGTGGAGCAACAGTATAACAAAAATGAGGTGTTGGGAGGCGTGTAGTAAGAAAGGAACTGAGATTTATGAAAAATCTCTGAGACTTAGAAGGCTCAGGCCAATGTTTGGGTAGCTCTCATGGCAGCTAATGTGTCCTGCAAGCTTCACATGCAGGAATGATTGTTGAGAGCTATCCTGAGGTTCATGTGCTCCGTCTTGGAGACATTCAAAACCAGGCTTGATGAGGCTCTGAGCAATCTGATCTAGTCAAAGATGTCCCTGCTTACTGCAGGGGGGGTTGGACTAGATGACCTTTAAAGGTCCCTTCCAGCCCAACACATTCTATGATTCTATGATCTTCCATTGACAGGTTTACGTGTAGTCAATGTGCATGAACATACTACTAGCACTTCAAAAGTTTTAATTTTTGTAACAGTCTTCTATGTTGGATGTATTTCCAGCAAGTCACTTTAGGCTGTTGGGTTCTGCTTTTATTTGGCTTACGGGTACTATGCTGTTTCATGTATTTTGGATCAGAGAAATGAGCGCTGTCGTAGAAGCTGAGACTGAAGTGTTTGCTGTTTGTGGCTTTTAAAGCGCTTTAAGCAAGCTGCCATGTGATAGGCAGGACTATTGGAGCCTAGTCTCCTAGGAGTGTGTCTCTGAAATGTAGCACAGCCAGCTTTTAACATCATTCTTCTTCCCTATTCCCAGTGGCCCTTTCTCAGTGTTATGCCATCTGAATGAGAAACAGTTTGTGTAATGTCCACTTTGAAATTATGCTCGCATGGAGTTGTCTGGCAATGAAGAGGCAAGAGATAACTGAAGAATCTAATGCTGCTTAGCTATGTCAGAACAAATTAATAACTTCAGGGACTTCTGGTTTCACTGGACTGTTATTTCGGTTTTTGTGTTTGTTTGAAATTGTCAGAGAGATGAACAAGTAATGACAGAAGAGTGAGAGAAGGAAAGTAGGAGTCCCGTTTGTTTAGAAAATTAGTCAAAAAATCAACATAGGCATACTCACTTCTCTAGTGTGTGTCAGCATGTATCAACTAAAAATCAGAGATTTCATACTTTTTAGTAGTACAGATGTCTCATAGCATCTCCAAATGATGAATTCTGTTACCTACTACCCACTGTGAAGAGGCAGATGTCATTGTGTTCCTCTTACCTGAATTACTGAATGCTATGTGAAATCCTCAGCAGGCCCCCTCGTGGGGAGGGGAAAGCAAATGTGCATTCTGTGGTCATCTGCTGTGGAACTTCAAATGGCAAAGTAACTGTTGGCGGAGATGCTGTCACAGAGCAGCAGTACTGCTTCAGTGATTAACTCTTACTGCAGAATGAAAGCTTTTGATTTCCTGGGTTAAAGATTTGAGGGAATTAGTTGCTCGGATGTGTTTATTGTGGTCAAAAAAGAGGCGATACAAGCCTGCTAGAACTATCTTTGAAAAGATGTGTGTGGGTTGGTAAGAAACATTGCACCTATATCTCTTTTGTACCTCAAAGTGATGTTTTGTGGGTTTTGTTGGGGTTTTTTTTGTTTTGTTTGTTTTTTTCCCCCCTGGAATGAAGGTAATACTATGCAAAGTAATACCATGAATGGTAGGAAGCAAAATAATCCTACCTATTTTGTAACTGTATGTTTGTAATTAACAATTGTGAAGGCCATTTCTTGCAGGCTTTTGCCTGGTATTTAATATGTCAGGTGCTTTCTCTTTCTAAATGTTTTTATTTTTTAAATAGCTGTTAAAGATCCCTTTGTTTTGACATCAGGAAGACAATCTAAAGACTTGATGCAGAGCAAAACTTTAATAAGGCAGAAGGATAGCTTTTGCAGTGGGATCTGTACAGCAGAAGTGCACTACAGCTTCCCTACTATATGGAGAATTGCAAGTTAGATAATAACTTGAGCTAGTGCAGCAGCACAAGTTAGAGCATAAATGCAGTGTTTATAATAGTTTTTAATTTTATTTCATCTGAGGCTATGATTCTACAGATGCACCAAAATGATCTGTCTTCTTCGCACAGGCCACTCTTCTTGTGGCCTTGCATCTGTTGTTGCTGTGGTAACATCTGTGGGACTGTCTTGCTATGATGGGCAGCAATCTACATGTGCAAAATGACTGTGAAAATCTAAGCTTGGTACCCAGCAAGATGGACAAAATAGTGGATGTCCAAATGCCAAACCTGCTTGCATAATGAGCAAAGGGAGCTTTCCATGTCTTGACTGCAATGTATGGGTCTGTACACTTGATGAGGGAAGCCTATGTGTGTTGTAAAATGGGGGGAATCTTGCTTCAGGCCTTTTGAGTAAGTCTGTCTGTGTCACTATCTAGATTCCTCTTTATGGCTGAATTGAGGAAAATTTGTTGTTTGGAAATGTGTTTTGCTTAGAGGCATGCAGATAAGGATTAGACAACCAGAAAGGGTGAACAAATCTAAAAAAACCTCATTGAGATTTTTGGAAAGGATTCATTTGTCCACTCCCTGTAGATAGAAGAGACCTTATACCTTAAGGCAGAGTTACTTAACTTGCTCTAACAGAATTCACAACAATTCTGTCCATCCTGGTGGACTTCATCGCTGTTCCATGCTTTCATTCTACAGTGAGGCAGTAGTGGTGAAGTGATTATCTAATAACTTGAAAAACCTGCTACTGAAAAATTTTTGATAGCTTCGCATGGGACTTGAATTGTAGCGAAAAAATTGCATGGTTTGAAAGATGTAACTCCTTGTTGGATGTGATTCCAAATGAACAGTACATGACTTTGCATTGTGTTGAGTAACAGACCGCACAGGATCTCTTAAGTGGTGACAAGTCTGACAAATGGCATGATTTCTATACAGGAAAAGTATATGAGGGATTTGAATATATACTAATATATAATCACGGCAAAAGCTGCATGTGAAGTGTTTTTTTAAAGCATAAAATATGTTTTTATAGGTCTAACAAGAAGCCTAAGTATAACTTCAGTTGAACAACCAATGGTTGAAAAAGCACAAGGAGATAAAGTTACATTGCCATGTACTTTTGTACTCTCAGAAGAAGATGAAGGCCCACTAGATATTGAGTGGGTATTGATACCAGCAGATAATCAAAAGAAGGAACAAATAGTAAGTAGAGACTTTTTTGGATGGTGTTAATTCAGTTGTTTGAGTAGGTCAATGTATGAACTTTGCTACTGACTTTAATTTAAACTTCCACCTTTTCAGGTTGGGGTGTTTGTGATCTTAAATTACTTTGAAGCACCAGTCATATGAAATATAGTGGAAGTTTTGGAATAGCAGATTAAGTATGAAATATCAAGAAATCTGTCACTATAAACTTGTCTTCTAAAGAAGAATTCTCAAATTAAATACGCTTCAGTTCCAGAAAACAAACTCTGCTTTCGTACCCGTGTTATTTTCCTGACTGAAAACTGATTTATGAGGATTTAATTTTAAATGTATTAACTCTTTTAGTTATTAACCCTTCCCTTTCTTTGTAAACCTTGTCAATAAGAGGACTTATTTTAGTAGACAGATTTTACAGAATGAAATTAGAGCAATTTTAAACAGTTTCCTTCAGTTAAAAGTCAATGCTGATGTATTGCTGCTTGGACAGGTGTTTGGTTGGAGTATTTATTAGAGTACTGTGTGTGGTGATATTTTGAAGATTGAGATATTTGGCTATGTCATACTTCTGGGATTATTTCAAACAGTAGAAAGAAACTGTCAGGAATCTGAAGATACCAAATTACTTTGAATGTTTACATGCCAGATGGATTTCTGAATCATATTTCTTTTTTTTTTTATAGATAATTATGTATGCTGTAGACAGGATTTATAATCACTATTATGCTGCTATGACTGGGCGGATGCAGTTTACTAATCCTGATCCCAGATCTGGTGATGGTTCATTGGATATCCTGAATTTAAAGGCAGCGGACACTGGCACGTATCAGTGCAAAGTGAAGAAGGCACCTGGAGTTCAAAGCCAAAAAATACAGTTGACTGTACTTGGTAAGATAATGCATTCATTGAATTTTCAGTGGCATTTTTCTATGTGTTCATTCGATCCTATCCTTGATGTCTAAAATCAAAACTTCTGTTGGGCAAAGTCATACTGAATCTATGATGATGCATCCATTATTGATGCTTTGGGAGGGGTGGACATCATTCTGTTCTGGGGGATGAAGGGAGTAATATTCAGAATTTAAAAAAATTCTATGCCTGGCTTGTATTTCATAGAAAATATTTCCATGCGTAGAAATGGTTTGTTGCACAACCTTTTTTTTCCTAGCAAAATGGTCTGACCTACTATACCACAACTAGTAAGCATTTTGATTGTGACACTAATTCGATCATACTTTGTTTGTTAGTAAAGCCAGCAAGAACTAAATGTTCCATTGAAGGATCACAGGAGATTGGAAAAGACGTTACCTTGAAATGTGCATCACAAGAAGGATCCCCGCTTTTGTCTTATGACTGGAGGAGAGTATCTGGCAGACAGGAACTTCCTGCCACTTCCACGCTGAGTACTGTTGAACTTTATTTATTATTCTCATATACTTAAGAAATTGCATTCATATTTTTGGCCTATCTTGACTAGTGGGCATCTCATGCTTGATATTAGTATAGAGTAGTCAAAATAAGTGTCATTTCACTGGGTGATAAAACTGACTTTAAAACAAGTTGGTTTTTTATTTCTTTTTAGTCATACTGGGAAATGTTTCAAGCATTAAGTTGAGATTCTTACCATTAGGCTGTAGTCATGCTCACCCGTGCCTGAGTGTTGTGTGTTCTGTTGCTTGCTGATGTTGGCCGCTTTTGTGCTCAAGCGGACAGTAGGAAAGTGTCAGAACAGAGTCTAGACTAGTGGTTAGAGCTGTGCTCAGGGAAGTGGAGATAAAAGCTTGAGTTTTGTGAGAGATTGAACTGAGGTCTTCCCTTCCTGATCAAGTGACAGAACTTGCTTAAAAAGGGGTATGTGTCTTTAGAAGAAAAGTTGTCAAGAGTAGCAGAGAAGAGAAGGCTTGCCCTCTTCTTACGAGAACTGATGTAAAGGAAAGAGTTATATATTTGGAATTTTAACTGATGGATTCCAAATTACTATAGTGGTGGTATTGGTTTTTTAATGTGAGAACTTCATTGTAGACGGTTAACTGGCGAGTTTTGGCTTTGTGAAAGTTATTCTGGAATATTTTTTGGAAAAGTACTGCTCATTACCAGTTCTTTTTGATCTTTGTAGTTGTGAAACCTTAAACCTTGAGATGGTGGTATTTCATTGCAGATGAAGCGGTTTAAGAATCTGCTTTCAAATAAACGTATTTTAACTCAGGTTGTGTAGGACATACAGGACAAAGTGGTATCATGTGTCTAAGAGTAACAAAAGTGTATGTCTAGGGGAGAGAGAATAAGAAGTTGTGTGGCTCTTCCTCATGGGGGTCTCCTATCCTCCTGTAATTTATGCCTCAGGAAATTCAGATGTGGCTTCATTTTAATTGACTTAAAAGAAACAAAAACTGACTTCTGTGAACTTCTCCAGTTTCCTTTAAACTTTTAGAGATTCTATGAGACTACAATGTGTCTAAAAATCACATATGAAGAACCTCATACTGTTCTTCATTTTGAACTTGCCTCCCGGTAGTACTGTCTGATATCTCTTATTTCTTGTTTTGACAGTGAACATTTATCACTAATGTCCTTCCCTGTACCACTCAAGGCCTTAAGCTTCTGTTGTTATGACCCTTCTTTCTCCACATGCCAAATTGTCTCATGATAACAAAAAATCAATTGACAGTGTCAGTGCTGTGCCAGAATGAGTGAGGAAGTACGCAAAAGTGTCATGTAACTTGATAAAACAATGTTTGGTTTGGGCTTGTGAGTTAAGTTTGGGGACACTGAGCATGTTCGCAAGAACTGAGACACTACCTAACTTGTTCAGCAGGGAGAGCTAAGTATTTGTGCGGTGTTTTGTTCCTGTGATGTAGTCTTTTGCAGTGCTGATGGCAAACCTATTGGCAATTAAAGCATGCAAGCCAATTGAAGTTCACATCGCAGAATCTCACAAAGGTAGCTGTCAATGGCTTTGAAAGCCTTGGGGAAATAACTCTGTTTTCACTGATTGTCTCCTGGGCTGTCAGTATAGCTAGACTTAATTCCTCACCCATTGGAGGGCTGTGTTCAGGTTAGATCTACCTCATGGGTTCTGCAGGCATCTGAGTTGGCTTTTCAGAATCAGTTTAGATGGAAAGAAGAGGAGGTGGTATTTATGGGATGCTGATAATATTTTGTTTTTTAGAATTCTGTGTTAGAATGAGAGGATTGGCCGTTTTAAGCATCTGTTCCTATCCATTGACAGAGCAATTAGTTTGTAGGTTTAACATTAAAGTCAAATGCTGTGGAATAAATTTCTTTCAAGGTAAAAGACTTCTACAAATAATAGTATTTTGCAGCAAGATAGACTTTTGTTTTTATTTAAATATTTCTAATATGGCATTTTTTAGTTAGTATTTCATCTATGTTCCAGATTAATAATTATGTAGTATTGAATATGGAAATAAACTTTGGAAAATGATAAACACCTACCTTTTGTTGTTTGTAGATAAAAATACAGGGGAACTTCTCTTGAAAAATGCCTCTCAAGACTACTCTGGTACATACCATTGCGTTGCCTCAAACAGAGTTGGCACGGATGAATGTTCTGTTGAGCTGAATGTCACCCCTCGTAAGTGTTTGCTGTGTAACGGTCATGTAGTGTTTTGTATATTAAAACTGAATAATCTTGTTTCTCTAAACTGCTAAAAGGTTAAAAAAACCAACCCTGTTGTGTAACTGATGGGTGCTGCTTCAAGTCTTTACTTTCCAAAATGTTGCTTTTTATGCAGAAAGCTGCAACTCTTATTGTTTTAAATGCATGCAATTGAAGCATACCCTCTGTGATTCAGTGATATATTATTAACCTGGATCATGTGTAAACATACTGGTTTTAATGTTACAAGAAAATAAGTTGGTCATATAAATTTGATGCTTAACAAACAGTATTATTATTTATCTATTCTAGCTATAAATACAGCTGGTATAATTGCTGGAGCTATTATAGGAACTCTGCTGGGTCTTTCTATACTGGCTTTTCTTGTCTTCTGTTGCTGTAAGAAACATAGAGAGAAGAAGTATGAGAAAGAAGTACATCATGATATCAGGTAACGGCATATCTCTAGTGCCAGAGCAGTATTATTTGAAGATTAACTTTTAAATGTGTATTTCTGCAAGTAAGATACTTAACAGTCAAGATTTCTGTCTTAATCTGGAAAGCTTATTAGCATACTAACAGCTTGTCACAGAACTTTGTTTTGAATATGATGTGGGTAGTCATGTCTAATTTCAGTAAAGATTTTCAAGGCCATGAATACTTTAATTTGTTTTAACTTAATGTGTGAGCCTCTTGGCTACTGTGTCAGAATAAAAAGAAACAAACTGAAAATCTGTTTTTGTAAGCTCCCACATAGTAATGGTGACTGAACTCTCGTTCTGCAACTGTTTGTTTATTTATTTCAGAGAAGATGTTCCACCTCCAAAAAGTCGCAGTTCAACAGCCCGCAGCTACATAGGCAGCAATCGTTCTTCTCTGGGTTCAATGTCTCCCTCAAATATGGAAGGATATACCAAAACTCCATATAGCCAAGTCCCAAGTGAAGACTTTGAACGTCCTCCTGGTCAAAACACAACCTTTGCACCTTCAAAGGTAGCTGCACCTAATTTAAGTAGAATGGGAGCTGTTCCTGTGATGATTCCAGCACAAAGCAAAGATGGGTCCATAGTATAAAATATTCTTAATTTAAATGCTGGTTTTTACGTGTTCATTGTAAGTATTAGAGAAAACTACTGTGTTCCACCCCTCATTTAAACAATGGCATGCAATTTTCCTTGAAGAAACTGAATGAGTTAGTGTGAAGAGCCACCAATTCTCATTTTTAATTTTAAACTTACTAGTATATGACAGTTGAACTATTTGCTAAAAGCATTGAAGTTCCTAAATATCGGACACTGAAGGTATTTGGACCTCTGGTAGGTTGCTGAAGAGACACTGTCAGCTAATGTGCAGTTCTGAATATGTAACAGCGAGACACAAATGAGAAGTAACAAAAGCATTTCATTTGTAGACCATGATGTTTCTCAGAGTTCCTGAAACTTTATCCTCAATTTTGGGATAACAGAAATATTTGAACTCTGCCACTGTCTGATGTAGTTGCAGGGGGCTGAAATACTGAGGATGGCTTTGAATTCTGTTCAAACTATTTCTGCAGTTCTTTAACTTAGTAATGTTTGTTTGGAGCATATCTTGAGCTCTTATTTCAGGGGCTGCCAGTTATTTGATTAGTTCAATTAATTTAATGCGTCTATTCTGAATTTAAAATTTCAGTGAGTGGAAATGTGACAGGAGACGTTGCAAGCGCTTTGAAACATTAGTTTTTCTGTAATAACTAGTTCTAGTCATGTCAGATTATTATCTGATGCAAGAGGTCCAGTAGGGTTGTTGATAGTGGTACCTAAGCTTTAAAATCTATAGATCAACTGTTAACTGTCACAGTAAGAATGAATATGTATCTTTATACAGGTTTTAAGTTAATTATACCTTGCATTTTCCAAAGCCTGTGTAGATTCTAAGGCAGTGCTCTTTTTTTTCCAAACCAATTACCTGGAAGCTCCATGGGTTTTTAATGAACACTGTTAAGTAACTGGTATTTGATATCTGTCCTCTTGCTCTAACATCACTGTGGAAACATCTCTTCCTCCATATACATGTAAGCAGTAGTTAGCCTTTACTTAAGATGCTATTATCTTTCTGCATGAATTTGCAAGGAGTTTAAAGCTCATTTTTCCTTGCCTCTTCAACAGCACTAAATATTATGAACAGACATTTAGACTTTTAAGAGCAAGAGTCTTATGCAGCCACAATCTGAGAGGAAGTTGTTATCTGGACTTGTTGATACAAATCTCGTGTTTCAAGATTAAAACCCCTTCTTCCCAGTTTTGCAAACTTAAGGCACTGCAGGTGGAACGGATCTTACTTTCACGCATACTTAAGGACTTCCGATAGCTTCAGATGACTGATACTATATACCTGTGGAAGCTGGATTTAAAGCTTAGCACAGTTTGAATCTTTGTGGATTTTTTTTTTTCTTCCTTCCTATTTTCTACTTTCTTCTTCATCCTGTGGTTTGTGAGGGAGTCCCTTCGGCTTATTTTACCTATAGATGTTAAACTGCAAGGTATTTTGGAAAACTCTAAAGGCATATAGTATGTGGCACTGATGTTGATGAAGGAAATATCTGAATAGCCTGTTGAAAGATGTTAGAGGATTATTTGTATGTAGCAACAGTGTGAGAGAAAACGTTTCCCCAAAGTTCTAGGTTTAGTGTCTGCTTTTTTGTAGCTGCTTTTAGATCTGTGATAAATTCTTTGGCTTACTAAATGTTTGTCTTATCTGTAGTTAGGTGCACAATTTCTGACTGGCACTATTAATGTAAAGAACATACCCTTCATACTAATTTAGAAACTTGAATGACTATTAAGTGTTCTAGACTTACAGTTTTACACATTTGGGACTTTTTTAGATTGTAAACTGATACTGTTAGAGATCAGATTTTTTTATCTTTCATGTGTGCCTTGTCAATAAACTTTGCCTGATTGTAACTTAAGTTTTTATGAAATTTCTGGTGCCTAAACTTACTGTTCAAACAGGTGCTTAGATGATGGTACAGTTCTTAAAACATGACACTGTGATCTGATTTCTTGACTCTTATGTACTATTTATACCTCTTCATGCCTATTTTTGGATGTGACTTCAGTGTCTCTCTCTCTGTATTGTTCTGTATTTCAAAATGTCAGTTACTCCTTCGATTGCTAATTATAATCTAAGTGTTTATATTCCTGAAAACTGTTCAGTTGTTGTACCAATGAGATGGGTGATTGACTCTTATTTGTGTGGTAAATAATAGGTTTAGTAACTGTGCCAAACGTATGCTTATGAAGAACAGTAGATGAGGAGACATTGTCTTGCATCCAATTATTGTGATAGAAGAGACTTCCGAGATTTTAATCACGCACTGATTGTTTACCTTGAAACTAAGGCCTTCCTTAATTAAAAGGGTATAGTTATTATAAATACAAGTTGAGTACAAAACTAAACAGAATCACAGACTGAGAGATAGCTATAAACCTAAGCAACCAGGCAACAAACCTGCTGAATTTGGTTCTTAGCCATCTGTGGACATACGTGAGATGAGATGTGGTTTTTGTTTTTTGTTTGTTTGCATTTCATTTTGGTTTCTTTTGGTTTGGCCTGAGACCCTGTACTTAGAGTCAGGTAAGCCCTAGGACACTCAAGAACAGAAACCTATCTCACTAAAGCCTACAGAGCAGAGTTTACACATGCTTAATGCTCTTTCAGCTTGTACAAAATAATAAATGGACAGAACAGAAGGACAACATGGTGTGCCCTCAGAGCCTAGCTGTTAGGCTTAGCAGCCTTGACAGTGTCTGTCTATTTATGTAATTGCATGGAAAATAAAAGAAATAGGATTTGACATAGTCCTTATCTGAAATAAAGAACCTCTGACTTGGGGTAAGCTTTGCCTCAAGTTGCTATCATCATGCCTTTCTGAATGGGTGCAACTATACTATGAAAACATAATACGGTTATAACTTATTTCTTTCATCAATAGATTGTTCACTTACACTGAATTATGATTCTCGAAAGCAGCTACTATAGTTTAGCAATGATTTCTAGCTGTGTAGGAGATGAAGTGTTTAAACACGTGAGGTGTCCGATCTTACAGATAGCTGTGCTAACAGAACTCTTTTAGGAAGTAATGGCAGCTGATATACGAGTTAGAAGGTGGCATTTTTAATGTCTCATTTTATTAAAAAAAAAAAAGGGGGGGGTACCATTATGTAAATACTCTAAGTGAGCTCAAGAAACCTCTAGTTAATGTAATGACTGTAAACTTGCCTGTTGAGGACTACTATATATAGAAGAAACCCCTCAATTTTAGCATGGTGTGAATAAAGTGTTAGACTTGTAATACTGTAGAGGTTACGTAACACTTGTCCATACATTACAAGCATTTTCATAAACTTTCTGAAATGGATATTTAAAGATATTTGTGTGAAACTTCCTTACCTAAAAATGAATACTTCTTCCAAAACTGTGTCGTGCACAGAAATGCCTTGTTGGAGGGGTAAAACATGGCTTTTGAAAGAAATGTACAATGCATACATCTTTATCAACTCTGATAGCCGCATTCGTATTAGATGTATGCTTCCTGCTTAGTAGTACAAGTACGACTTCTTAATTGCAAGTTTTTGTGTAATGCTGAATATTGTATATTGCTGGTTTCCATGATAAGCTTTTGGGTTTGTTCTTAACAGCGTATATTCTGGATCACTTTAGATCCTTGTTCCAGTCTAAAGACATAGTACTACTTGTGTCACTTACACCTTGTTTTATACACTTGATAGGTGCTTTATGGGACCCTTTGGTTATTGGTCCTCTAGCATTGAGGCACAGCTCAATTGAAACTGGAGCAATAATATTTCCTGGAATCCAAAATGTTACGATGTTACGTTACACTTCTCATGCACAAAGCATGGACTTGAATATTGATATGAATTTCAGTATGAGCTTTTATATTCACACTTTTGGGGGAATGGTATTTTAAAATACAAGTATTGTGAGTGAATTTGTAAAAACAAAATCCAAAATTTTAAAATGCTGTAGTTCCATGACAGACTTGTGTACTTTTTGAAATAAAACTGTTGGAGAAAACAGTAGTCTGTCTTTATTTTAAAGCAGCACTCGTGTATGGCTTCAGCTTTCTCTTGATGTAATTGGAAGTGAACTAATAAATATGGCTGTGTATACCACGCTGGCATTAATCATTTTATTTCTTGCTTTTTCCCCCCCATAATTTCTAAGGGAAGTAAAACTTTAGATATTTTCAAACATGCACTTATTTGTGGTTTCTAATGGTAGATACACAAATGTAGTGATCAATATTGAAAACATAATGGCTGGAAAGGGACTTTCGATTAAATTTCATCCCCCTTCATTTTAGGTAGAACCAAAAATTCCTGAAAGGGATAAATTCTTGTCTTTTAAAATTCAAACAAGCAGGTTTACAGCACTCAAAGCATGTTGTTGCCTGGTTCCATATTGTCAGTTAATGGGCATCTTTTTTGATTCAAACAAAGTTGACTTGAGATACTCCGCACCCCTTGGCCTTGCAAACCAACTGATTACTGTCCTTGTAATTTTGCCTGAGATTAATGCAACTTCTCCAGTGTTGTCTTGGGCACATAATTAGTTTTAGGTAACAAAGTCTGGCACAGGCTCTGTTTGCATTAATGGCACCTATATCATTGGAGGCTTAATTAGCTTATATTTGTTCATAATGTATGCATATCTTTATATGTTATAATGTATGCATATTTTCATATTTTAACGTGTACCTGTGCCATGCCAGATGCTTCAGTCATTTCTCAGTCACTGTTTGATACATAAGTGCACAAGCATATGAAGTTAAATGGACTACCAGTGGAAAAACCTTTAGGAATTTTTTTCTATTTCAAATTAAAATTTGTGCTTAAATGCAAAAGGAAACCTAATAAAAAATGAAGGTTGAGGTTTGTCTCTCTTTGTAGAGCTCTAAGAAACCTTTCTACACCTTTTTAACGTTAATGTCAAGACTTAAGCTCAAGACTTCTGTCCTTTCCTAAGGCGGCAGTTTTGTCACAGACAGCACTGGTGTGTCTCAGCTGCCCCAGGTCTTTTATTTGGAGATGAGATGATTGTGAGTCAGAGAAGCTGAGTACCTCCAGCTCGTCCATGGGAATTCCAGCAAATCAGCTAGTGCTTTCCGGAGAGTGTCCTGAAAGAACAGAGGCACTCGTCATGTGCTAGTTCTACAAAACCTTTGCAGTCTTTGTATATATATCAGACAATGCCTTGGATAAAGCTTCTTAAAAGGTCTGCCTTGATGGTTGTTGGTTTTTTTTTTTTTTCTCTGAAGATCTTTGTGTACTTTGAGCTTACTATTTTTCCTTTCTCAGCTGGAATGGCTGATAGGCGATTAATTGTTAGACTGTTTTAGAAAACAGTTAATGCCAGCGACTTAGCTTTGCTTTCTTGTGGGTAAAATCCATAAAACAAAGCCAAAAGATTGTGTGAAGAAAATAGCCGAGCAAGTAGCAAAACCACGCTATGAACGTTGCCTATCTTTCCAAGTTTCAGCTTATTCTGAAATTACCTTTATGCTTGGGGGATGACTGTAGGTGATTGCTCACCACATCAACACTTGCACCTTAATATAAAAAATAATGTGTGTACTCGCGTTATGATTCTGTTGCTTTTTTAACTTGCTTTTCGCAGAACGTTACAGGCTCAGCTATCAGGAGAAGAATATGAACCTTTAATTTTATAAAATAACCACTCTGGCAGCAAACTCGCCCCGAGGATTGCATCGTCCCTGCTTTTGACTTCCATTCAAAGTCAAGTTTCTGAAAATAGGGATCCTTCAAGGATCCTTTGATTTTCCTATTGTAAGTCAATAGTTAGTATCACCTTTCTAGGTTTGAAAGACTTCAACTTTTCGGCTGTTGAGTGCTGCTCAGGTTGCTTTGAATATGCAAAGTCAACCAGGTTTAGTGGCAGAAGCTGCTAGCTGGGTTGGGTCCCCATTTCTAGTGGATCAGCAGTGTCATTGAAATTTCCTTTTTTTTTTTTTTAATACCATTGACCCAGATGAAGGACGCCTCTACCACGTTATTTAGGAACCATTAAGAAAGTTGTACAACTCCACCTGAACGCAGTGTGATGTCAGGATCGCTAGACTGCAGGAGGGACAGGATGGGAGTAGCTCTATAAAGAAGCTGAGCGTGTTGGTTACACAATTTGATTATGTAACAATTTTAAAACATGGCAATATTAGAAGAGACATTAACATCTGAAAGCACATCGTTTTACCTTCAGTGATCTAATTTTTTTTCTCTTTGGGGGTGGGGGAAAGACCTCTGGAGGCAGTATGTCCAAAGGCTGTGTGATGCAGTGACAGTCGTCCCACTTCTCGGGGCTGGAGGCTGCGGTTCTGCCAGCTGCAGGGAGGCAGGACGGAAGCCAAGTGCCGTGCCTGAAGGGTATCGGATTCTCTTTCCCAGAGTACTTTTCCAAATTGTGAAATGAGGAGGGGAAAACGGCGAGTCCAATGGGTTAGTGGGGGATTTTGTAGGAGGGATCTGTATTTTGGAAACACGAATGGACTGTCCAACTCCTTGAAGTATTTCTCTGCGCTGGTTTCCAGCAGCATCTGATGTAGGGGGTTTCAGGCAGTCTGCAAAACCTTTTTGCATTTCGAATTGCTTATAATATATTTATATACATATATATAGAGAGAGCATATCTTCATGGCTTAAATTGCAGGGTTTTGTACTCTTCCTACTATGAAGTAATTTCAGTATGTGTTGTTCTTGGTTATATTATTGCTAACACTACTGTATAAAGAAACAGAAATTGTAGACTAAAGTCTCCTGAAGGCCCCAGCCAGGGCAGACGGTGACAGCACGGCTTCTTGGTGCTCTGGGCGCAAACATCTCCAGGGGTGCAGTGGGCATGGAGATTAGGTACCAACTCATTCAGAATGTGGTGTCGAGGAATACTAAGTCAGATGGTAAGGAGCTATAAAAGTAATTTAGGACCATTAGTGTAATAGCTTCCAATTATGTCAATTTTGCAAATTACATTCTGTGTGAACAGGAAAGAGACTTGAGGTTTTGTTTCTTGTGGGTAGTCACTGCTGCACAAGTGAAGTAACACCTTTTCAGAGCTTACGATTTGCCCTGCTCCATGATTTCCAAGTGAAACTATTGTCCCATACAGGAACCTGAATCCTTATTTCATATCACTTGGTAATGTTTTACTCATGAAACAGCAGTAGGGATTAGTCAAATTTCACAGAAATTGGTGTACAGCAGAGCATCCATTCTCAGGGTTTAAGGTGTCCTGATTGCCACCAGCAGCAGCAGTGACTCACAGATGACTCATTCGCTAGTCATCCCAATGGGTGGCGTATCATAGAATCTGTTGGGTTGGAAGGGACCTTTAAAGGTCACCTAGTCCAACCCCCCTGCAGTAAGCAGGGACACCTCCCACTAGATCAGGTTGCTCAGAGCCTCATCAAGCCTGGCCTTGAATGTCTCCAGGGATGGGGCCTCCACCACCTCTCTGGGCAACCTGTTCCAGTGTTTCACCACCCTCAGTGTAAAGAACTTCTTCCTAATGTCTAATCTAAACCTACCCTGCTCTAGTTTAAAGCCATTGCCCCTCATCCTGTCGCTACATGCCCTTGCGAACAGCCCCTCCCCAGCTTTCCTGTAAGCCCCCTTCAGGTACTGGAAGGACACTATGAGGTCTCCCCAGAGCCTTCTCTTCTCCAGGCTGAACAACCCCAGCTCTCTCAGCCTGTCTTCATAGGAGAGGTGCTCCAGCCCTTTGATCATCTTTGTGGCCCTCCTCTGAGAGAAGATTTGCCAAAGTCAAAACACTTGTGCTGTGCCTTACTTAACTGTAGGAAATCAAGATAAAATTATTACTGAAGATTTCCATTTACTACTAGAATAACTCAGGTGGGGGGGAACTGATAGCCTTAGACCAGAAATAAAGGCAACTGGTGGTAATCCATAAAGCTACTGAATTGCTTGTGACTGCCAAAGAAGGTGACAACTCTGGGGCACAGCTGGTGGTTTGTGGAACGTGTCAAAAAGCTTATGTTGTGGCTGCTAGCACTGAACTTCTTATCTGGATAAATAAAATGCCCTTCCATGTCACTTCCAATCCTGTAACTGTCAAGAGCAGAAACAGTTCATCTAAGCTGTAAGAGCTGTAAAATACAAAAGAAAGCTTGCAATTACTACAGTTTAATATGTATTTTCCTGTTTCTTGTTGGTACACAAGAAAAATTACAACTTACTAAAAGGACACAGCTCCAAATGAACTGTTTGATCTTGCCCTGGTTTTGTCCTTGTATTCTTTAATTTAATATGAAATTGCTTAAGAATTGCAATGTCTCTTTCTCTCGCTTCGGACTTGAGTTGTGGCTTGGGTGACATCTTTAGGTGACCTGTTTAATTGAATGACCTTGTATCCCTATTTAAGATGAGGGAACTCACTGCGTTTAAAGCACAGAACTTCAAAAAAAATGCATGCTGTCTCCAGCCCACTTGGAAAAAAAACCATTTTATGGCTAAATATGAGTGCTTTGTATTGAAACAAAGCAATACATTTTGGTTTTGGCAATACTGACCACCCTCGCGCGGCTGGCGCTTGGGTGGCCTGTGTCCCCTTCTGCGGCTCAACGCAACCCAGCGGCTCTGCTAAGAAACGTTAGGTTTTCTGACAGAAAGCAAAGTAGCTTTCTCAGGTGCCGGAAAGTTATTTCCTTATTGCTTACCCAGGAAAATAATTTACGTTATTGTAATCTGCATCATATTTCAGATGTTTTTCTGTATAAACTGACAAAAAGCTGTGAACTGTACAGAGATCACTAAAGGAAATGTAGTGCTGAGGTATGAATGTAGTTTTTGATAGGTTTTACCAGTTGCGGTGAGGAACGCTATATTTGTATTACCTATACACACACTATCGCTAGGCTGGAAGTACATACTTCTACATCCCTTGCATTTACCAAAAGAAAAGTGTAACTGAAGCCTAATGGACCTATATGAATCAGAGCTTAGAGTTAATAATTAAAATGTCTATTTTCCTCAGGCTGAAGTGAAGGTCAGCAAGGATGCTTCTTCATTTGCACTTCATTCAGGAAAAAAAAAATTCCTCAGACACATCGTAATTGTATCTGTTGGTTTTCTTTTAGTAGCAAGACAATGAAAGTTGTGATTCTTGTACAGATAACGTACAGTTCTGATCACGCTAGACTTGCATACTTGAAAGGCATCGAAGTTCTAAACATCAATTACATGTTTTTAAAATCAAGGTTATGTTGCTACTTGAAGTGTTTTGGGTGTATTATTTAAATATGATATATGTATATCAGTATGATTTTTTTAATAGTGCATGAACTAGGTGGGCAGGCAGGAATCTCAGACACCCCACTAAAATCCTTATTCCTAGATGAAAGAGCTGGAAGGGGTGCTAGAGCCTTTATGCTCAGCAGTCCTTTTTTGTTGCCTGAATTAGCATAATTTTTCTGCCCCTGGTGTTACCTGGGCAGCTCGGATTTTAATCAGCGCTCCGAGTGGGGTATCCAACTGACAGTGAAAATTGGGTCATTATATTACACATGTGAATTTTATTCTGACAACATTCCGTGTCTGTGCCAACCATATTAACTAGTTAACTTGCTGCCGGCTTTACAGTTTGTATGTGGCGGGGGGGGGAGGGGAAGTTCCTGAACATGCAAGGAAGCTTAGGACATCCTTAATGTTCAAAATGGCTAACAGAAAATCACTCACCTGCAATAATAACAATAACAAAAGAATGCCAAGGCAAGAGGGTCTGGTTAGCAAAGTGAAGGATTAGGGCTGATGTCCTGGCTCTGTCATGATTTAGCTGTGCGAGTTGTTTGGTTTTGTTTCAAATGTTGACATCTTCCCCTTATTCCTCGTCTTCCACATCTGTTAGAATGGAGATAGTTCTGTGGACTTTCAGAGACTTTTGTAACTAGAGTTTCCCATTACGCTGTCATTTTTTTTAAAGCGATCCTTGATGAGTCCTTTCAGTCTTCACCAACTGCCCATCTAGTACTTATTTTCACTTCTTTCATAATCACAGAAAACTTTCAAATACATGTATTTAAAGATAGTTACCTTGGTCAGCACATCTGTGGCTGTCTTCCTCTCCTGCTGTTTGCTGGTTTTTGATACTATCTTGACAGTAGTTATTCTTCCAGTACTTCGTGCACTACCTGGGTATTTCATGTTGTAGTGAAAATGACAGCAGGGCAGATCTCATTAGGCAGCTTCTGGAGGGTGAAAGATCCCCCAAAACCCACCGCCAGTGCAAGGGGAAACGTGTTTCCTCCGGAGGCTTCGTGGGAGATCCCAGCTTGGATGCCTGCTTGGCATCACCTCGGGAGGAGGCGGCTTCTCTCTCCTTCCACTCAGCGGCGTGTAGGAGAGCGTCCACCTGGGCTGGTGTCCCTCATCACTTAGCTGGGCCACTCAGCGCTCCCTCGCCACCCTGTCGTTCCCTGCTGCTCAGCTACTAGCGCGTTGGGAAGTGTTCTCGGGGTGAGGGAGTTCATCCCATTTATTTTGCAAATGCAGAATCAAGATGTGTTGAGTACTTCTCTTCATCATTACTGATATTGGAGGTACCTAGTTGTGTATACTCCAGGCTGAGATACGTAAAGAGATGTGTAAAGTTCCTTCTTGTCTTCATTGCACTGGCCCTGTCAGCAACAAATTACTCTTTTTTTTTTTTTTAAATACAACTGTTCTCTGCCTACAGCTTCCCTCTTAGGTTCATGGCTGATCTTCCTCTTTCTATTACATGCTGCCTTTTTATTTCTGATTGCTGGATTTATATCGCCACTGAAGCAGGATGGATTTTTTAGACAGTCTTTCCCTTTTCTGTGTATAGTATATGTTGTTATTGAACACGCTTTTGTGGAAGGTCATTCCTTTTACTGATCTCTTCTGTCACAGTTTTTGTTCCCAACCAGTTTACTCATTTGTCTCTGCTCTGGCAGGGGGTTGGACTAGATGATCTCCAGAGGTCCCTTCCAGCCCCCACCATTCTGTGATTCTGTGATTAGGCACTTCAAACTAAATACACCGTACATTGTATTTCAGACTGGCCCCTGTTTTTCCAGCTTAAAAAGTAATAAGGTTATGATTGCAAGTACCTGGGGAAACTGCAGTTTCTCATTAATTGATATTGTTCCTTGCAAGATCCAAAAGAGTTACCACATCTTGTTTGTAAGTTACAACACTGGTGGGTGGATTTTTTTTTTCTTATTTTTCTTTATCACAGCTGCATGCATAACCTCTAGCTGTATGCTAGGGTTCACTTGCCAGGCTGCATTTTTCTTTACTTTTTTTTTTGTCGTTTGTTTGTTTTGGTAGGGATTTACTTAGATGAGAAGGAAAGAAGAAGAAAATCAAGAGTGAAAGTATGAGGGCAGTGCAGGCGAAGGAGAACAGATTATGTTGCGTTTGTTCCGTTTTGCCCTTCTAGCGCATTTAAGCATACGATTTGAAAAAGATTGTGCTTTTCCAAACATCTGGGGCATCAAAAAGTCTCACCCCATCCCAGCTCGTCTCTGTGTGACATATGGCAGATATTTTTTTTTTTAAGTAGGGTATGTTAATTGTCTTTTGACGTATTCATGAAAGGCAGCGAACAGGACATGCTTGATGGAGAGCCGTTGTTATGTGAGCCCCTACTCGCCTGCCTGCCTTATCCTGGAGAACAGCTGAATTTATAAATGTGTTGGTGTGCAAGAGCTCTGTTTCTTCAGGCTTTTCCAATGGAATGGGTTAGGATGAACTGTGAGGGGAGCAGCTTAATCTTTATTTAGAAGGCATATGTTTGCTAATTATTAACTAGTTATCTGTTCGAGAGCTATTGATGCAAGAGGTCGGAAATAGGAAAGTTGTGTTAGCTGTGGTGCAAAGACGGGAGTACAGACGGAAAGGACACCTCTCGCCTCAGTGTTGAGTCCCAATTAGTATGCCTCTTACAGAGTATCAGTTAATTTGATCAAATACAATTTCAGGCTGATACTGGGGTTCTTGTTCCTGTGACACTAGAGATGAAGATAAATGTATTAGGTTAGGGTGGAAAATAAGTTCCAGGAGGGGAAAAAAAAAAAAAAGAAAAGCTGCCAAAATCTTTCAAAATGGAGAAAATGTTAGATAACTGATCCCAAAAATATACTTTTACATCGTTACCTTCCTTAAAAGAATAAGTATATAAAAAATAGCCAGGACGAAGTTGTAAAACAGGTTCTCATGCTAGATAATAGGTTTAAATAGAAAGCAAATGTGGTAATTTAGTGCCAAGCAGTACTTGGTACTGGTTTGAGTTATGCATCCAAGCAAGGTTTTGTGAAGGTACTCGATTATTTTTACTGTCATGTGCAACTGGAAGATTTTATTTGATGTGTAATTCTAATTGCAACGTGACAATTTGCAGGGAAGAAAGTGAGATGTTACAGAGGTAGCCTGAGTCAGTTTTTTTAATTACTGGTCTTACGGAGAAACTATTGTGGCATTGAGGCATGCTGTAAAAATCTGTGAGGACTGGTATAGTAGCGCAAAAGCCTGTAATAAGCTGAAATGGTGGAGTAAGAAAATGAGATGTTTCCAGTAAATGCAATATATCCATACATGTTTGGGGATTATTAATTAGGAAGAGTTGTTTCCTGTTAGGAAAATTAATTTCACGTTTGGAAAATTAATATTGGTGACTGTCAGCAGAGTTTGAGTACAGGCAGCATATAGAAAAGGCAGTTTTGCAGCATGGAGTGGTAGCAAAAATGCTTAGTTACCCTTTTTTGTTACAATATCGGTCTTGGAATATCGAGTCAAAGAATGCAGAGCTAATAAAGAACTGTAACGGGAATGATGACTTATTTTTTTACTGTCTTTCTGCAAGAAAGTATCCCCAGAAAAAGCAAACAAAAATAGTCAAGGAACTAGAAGTGACTTCTAAGGAAACAGTGAAACAGTGAAGTGTCAGATTGGGACGAGTCACAGGATTCTTTAAGAAGACTGAGTGTTTGTAGCAGAAAAAACCAAAAATGTGTGGTTCTTTGATAATTCAAGTTACTGGTGTGAAACTGAGGAGAGAGACATCTAAGCAAACTTTAACAGATTGATGGCAGTAGGTACGTGCTGGGAAATCCACAAGGATTATCAAATAACCTAGGTGAAGATACTGAAAATTTGCTATTAAGTTAAGCATGCAGTCATTTAAAGTCCACTGATAAATGGAGTCAATTTGCTACACTACTGCACTGGTTTTCTGCAAGACTCTAATCTGAGTGACCATAACTTGGGTGATGGTTGGAATCATGCATTTAATTACTCTATATTACAGTAGCTAGCCTCTTTTTAATAAAGTTTAATGATATTCTTTCTTTTTATAGTATGACATCGCACACAAGATTGGTGACATAACAGTGGTATAAACATGAAGAAACAGGCATCATGTTTTGCATGACTTTCACGTGTGGTGAAACTGAAGTACATTATGAAATGAAGTGCTGTTTTTTTACCTGTTCTCACTTTAGAGTCAAGATTGTTAAGTAGGCTGTATTCGGTTTTGTAAGTACCAATTTTTATCTTTCACGTGTTTTTAATGCAAAGTTTACAAAGTGACTACCAACGTTTTTCTTGCTAGTTCTGTACTGTGAAAAGCGTGCACAATCACTCCTCTCTGCCCCACCTCCGCGGAGATTCAAAAGCTCACGAGGTTACCAAAATCGACTCAGGTAGTAGAAAATATAGCCTTAAGCAGTGGGGCATTCGAAAGAGATTGTAATCTGAAATAGAGTAGTTTTGTTTTTTCCTAGCTTTCTGGCCTGCTGATTCGATGGGAAGTGTGTCATCTATTCGATGCTGTAGTGATACCAGTGAGGTCTTACAACCCATGTGTGAAATGCGCTGTATTTTGAGATTGTATATATTTTATAACACTTAATAAAAAGTACTTGAACGTTGCAGTTAACACACGCTTCAGCATAATCTGTTAATGCAGGTGTTGTGGTAACTCATGCCTGTACACTGCCTCATGCCTTCTGCTCCCCAACTTACCCCACAGGAGACCAGAGGAAGAAGAGCGCGCTCTTTAAACTGGGCTACTTATAGGCTCCTTGTTGCCTCCTCCGTCGTGGAGACTTTGGGGATTCACTTCTGAATGAAAACACTAATCTACCTAACCACGTAAAGATGAGACCACTGTAGACTGATCCCGTGGATGGGAGCGTAGTAATTTTTGGAGCCTGGTACCCTGCTGGTACTCGGGCATTTTTTATCTGTCACAGTCCACGTAAATTGGAGCACACTGAAGGACACCCCAGCATTTAGGAACTAACAGCGAACATATGGAAAATTAAACCTGTCTTTGATCAACTACATCTTTCTGTGCTCTTAGAGCAATACTGGATATATGTGCACATAGAATCATAGAATGGTTCGGGTTGGAAGGGACCTTAAAGACCATCTAGTTCCAAGCCCCCTGCCATGGGCAGGGACACCTCCCACTAGACCAGGCTGGTTTTTTTGCTATTGTAGATATGTAGATACTGATTTAAAGCTTAATCCAGTGATACCTGCTATGCTGTGCTCTGAAGGCAACCATATAATCCATTGGTGAAACTCGTGGTTATAATGCTGATAAAATATGCTACGTATTAATTTATTTCGCTTCTGTTTTTGAGAGGTGCGCAGCTAATTCTAGAATAAATTCAAACTCAGATGCTTTTGACCAAAAGTTCCATATGATTGGTTTTGTCACTGTACATGAAAAAACAAGTAAAACCATCTAAGGATATAGTAATATCTTCTTGGGAAAAATGAGTGGAGGGTTTCTAAATGTCACATGTTTAAGTAGCCAATTAAAAAAAATATCATTCCAAATCTAATTTAAGTTCAATGTCATAATTACAGGAAAGATACTTTGCCTTTAAGAAGCTCTTGTTTTTAAGCCAAAGGATTACATTCCTCATTCTCTCCTTTGCCTTCATACGGCCTAAACTTGTCTGCGAGTGAATTTGGCAAGTAATTAATCAGGGTAAAATTCCATTGGGATCAGTATGAAAGTTGCCTGGTCAAGAACCAGCAACTGCCTGTTTAATCATAAGGTAGGGATTTATACATAAAGCTTATCTTTTTTGCTACAGTGTGCTCCATATAAGATGAATAAGTGTCTTTTTCCCCTCCAGTGATCACCGTCATCTAAGTCCTTAATTGCGGGTTGTTTAGGATGGGAGGAAAAAGGTAGGAATCACTGTGCAAGCTTATAGTGTTGTTTAAAATGTGAGTTTTGTAGAACTCTCTTTTGCAGAAAAATCTGCAAAACTTGATGCACCAAAGTATGTTCTTGAAGGAATAAGTGAAATAAACTCTTTTTTGTACTCAAATTCCTACCTAAATTAGCTTTTAATATGTATATATCTTAAGTAAAGAAGAGGTAAGTCACAAATGCTGTCATTGAAGTTAAATGTGTGTCCATTTTGGAAAGGAATTTGCATACAGTTTTTCTTCAAGAAACTTGTAACTGTACAACTACTTTGTCATCTGTCTAATGAGTTGCTTGGCTAATCCACGTGTTCTTACCAGGTGTCCTGATACCAATACTGAGTCTTTTGAAAGGTACCATGTGCTGGATATTTGGGCCAGAACTCTGCCCTGGTGAGGTCACTGAGTAAGTGTTGTTAACTTTATGTTGCTGTGGCATAAGCAGGGTACAAGTTTGAAAGCTTCTCTGAGGCCACACAGAAAGTCTGAAGATTGAGTCTGTCTCTTAGTCTGCTTTGTGGCACCTTTCTCAGGCTTGGGAGATACAATAATGAAGCCTAGAGGTCGTGCCCGTATAGATTATCATGACCTGGTGGCTGTTTAGGACTGATTGTAGATGTCAGGAAGCGTATTTACTTGGTTATAGATGAATTTTTCAACCGTTTATCCTTTGTATCTAATATGCATAATAGCTTGGCCGTGCATGGTCAGCGGGTGGAAAACACCCTGGCTCTTGTGCCAACACTATTAAATGAGAAGCAGCGGTGCATTTCACATACCTTAACTTCTTGCCAGGGCTTGCTTTTCATAGGGAAGTTCAAGCAGGTACTTATTTGGTAACTGTGGTCCAGTCCACACCCAAAAATATCTCATCTGATGTTTTATATGCAAGCTAACTGGCCTGGACCTAGAGAGTCAGACAAAGTCTAAATGTTGCTGATACTCGGTAGCCTGCATCTTTCCCACAAAGCAGATAAACTAACTTGCAGTGCTTTCCCACCATCCCTGCGTAATGTGGTGTTCTATCAAATGGGAATTGTTAGATTGAGCACCTTACTCCATTTACTTCAGACCACTTCAGTTTCATTTCTCCAAAAGCCAATATAATTACAGATGTCTGAAAAGTAGCTCTCTGCTCATCCGTTCTCACTCACCCTCTTTGTTATTACCAAACCTTGCAGTCATGTGGGCCTTTAGGTTTGGTGTAGGCTTTGGCAAATGTATATTGCAGGCTGTTACCGAGGTTGGTTGTGTGGGTTCAGGCTGCCTCGGTGGTGTCTCACTCGCTGTCTAGGGGTTTGGGGCGAGCCAGGTAGTTCACCAGGTGAACTTTCCCATGGTCTCAGGGCTGATTCGGATTCAAAGTTTGCCCTACAGGCAACAGGGCTGCAAAATGGGAAAATCTATGCCAGTGCAAGGCAATTTCACGTCGCTACAGCTGTATCCATGCCTGAATTTATATCATCGTAAGGATTTGCATAAAATTAAGAAACCTCAAACCGTGACTAGCATATGCAGTTTGAATGTCAGAGTTCAGCACGCTATGGAAAGAATTGGCCCAGCCTGTCTGGCTCTTGGCTTTTCTTTCCTGGCCTTGGGCTACCTCCTATCTTGTCAGCATAAGCACCGGTGCAGCTGCCATGAGCCACATCAGAGACATGATATAGTTTAAAATTACTGACATATGCTGTAGTGCAGTCTTGGCTCAGGTGCGTTCATCATTTTGGTTCACCAGGTGGCTGCACCAGTATTTGTGCTGACAGCAGGGGAAGGAGGCAGAGTGAAAGTGGGAACAAGGATCAAAGTACAAGGAAAAGGCGGACGACTGCTTTCTTCAGCAGCGCTGAGAGGGCTCAAGGCACTCGGGTGAACTCTAAGGTACTTCCAACTTCCAACACAGGATCAGCTCTTCTGCGATCCTGTGAAAATGATGCAGGTACCCAAATTCTCTCTGCGTCAAAAAATGGTGATCCTCAGCTGCCATGTAAAGTTGAAGGTGCTGGAAGGCTACAGGCACCTCAGCTTTTGAGACTGATGTTTCCAGGCACCTCTAGCCTCCTATCCTGCCCCTTGGTCTGAATAGGATGCACAGCTTGTGTCATATTGCGTGTGCATCCTGTTGGTTACCACATATACGAACCTTCACCGGTGTCCATAGGTATCCAGAGCATGTTCCCAGGGCATCCTGCTCCAGTCAGTGATGGGACAAAGCACACTGGGCAGCAGTTGCCACTTTTCTTTTATTACTTAGAGAAGATGGTAGTTGATAATGCTGACGACATCTTCAACTATGAGCTTGCAAAAATATATGCAGCTATTTTATGTGATTCCGAAGTAATTCTGAGTCTCTCCCTAAGGCATCTTGTGAAACAGGTTCACATGGGCAAATCACTTTTGATTTCAGTGGCCGTGCAGTTGGGTCACTGGCACTGCAATTCTCTCTGCAGGCTCCAGGTCTCCTGTGTTCCTTAGAAAATATAGATGGATCAAATAAGAGGAATAGCTTGCTTCAGTCTCAACTCCAGTAAGATGTGGAAGGTGAAGAGGGAAACCATTACTTAAAAGGAAAACGCAGCATTTCTCACAACAATTTGGTGCCATGTTCAAAAGTTGCCTGCTGAAATCCACATACCCAAGGCCCATCTCACTGGATTTTAACATGGGTAACTACGACTTTAGTGGGGTTCATTCCAGTTCATTTGTATTCCTCATATGACTTGCGTTGTTTACAGGAAAATGTAATACGTTAGGAATCTCAAGTAATTTATTTTGAATTGTTTCCTTATATAATACAATGCAGGCTGCATTAATGTTCAGGAAGCAGCTAGACGTGAGCAAGAGCCTGAGCTGATACTGAATATGCAAAAATATTTATGATGCACTGGATGTACTGTGTTCTTTGTAAGCAATTTCCCAGCAACAAAGTAAATGGCATTAATTCCAATTATCAAAATAGAAGCCATGAAAGTTTTGGCTGACAAAAAAAGAATAATGGAATTACTGCCTTCTGCATTAACACTGGGTCATGGTGCATTTTACCATCTCTGAGTGTCTAACTTGCCAATGTCTGTTCTCTCTGTCCTCATGATTGAGGCATACAATAAGAATTTCCTGTCTTTACAGAAAAATCATATTCCCTTTACATACGTCTTTCTCAGCTTTGAACTTTCTTCCATGCAGTCCTCCTACCAGAAAACAAACTTTTCCAAAGGCTCAGATAGTCCTGCTCCTGAGGTTAACAGAAAAGCAGGTGGAAAATTTAATAAATCTGACATCATGCACTAACATGGAAGTGAAGTGTGTGCAAGCCTTGCAGAACTCCTCAAAGGAAGCTATATGTGAGTTGCAGAAACTAGGAAAGAGAGTCCTAACACACTGAGGCCTGTCCTATGATGGACAGAGAAGTTTCAAATTCAAATTTTCATGTTTTTTTAATAATTTAAATTGGGAACTAAACAATTCCATGATGGGAATGCTTAGAAGAATCTAGGCTAGTTTCAAGCCTTAGAGCAAAATTTTACTAGACTGACTGCCATGAACAATAAGCATTGCCAGTCATCATCACTATGTATGCAAAGCATTGGTCCGTAGCCGTCGTCCCCTGGATGAGCTGTGAGCATGCGATCCCAAACCACAGAGCGGAACCTTTATAGTCAGCAGTGCTGGCTGCTGTCCCAGGCCGTTTTAGTCCCAGAGAGAGCTGTTGGGCAGGGAACCCACAGCTGAGGTGGGGGACTTCTTTTCTCTGCCCTTCTGCCCCTCCCTTGAGTCAAAATCTTGGCCTTTTACAAGAAATTTGAGTTTCCAGGCAGTTCCTAGCCCTTGGTCTTTCACCCTGGACTATGTGCTGCAGAGAGCTGGGGAGGTGGGGTGGCTACTTTCCTACAACGTACATCAGGTATCTGATATTTTGCTCAACTGTTTTTTTTTTCTTCCTTGGCTTTTTTCTTCTTTTCTTAAAGCAAAAGGAATCTTGACATCTCTCAAGGTTGTATTTCAATGACCAGTGTTCGATTGTCCAAGGGTTGTTTATTGTTCTAGGGCCTCTGCTTTGGCTTCAGCTACTGAGGATGGATTAAATTGGCTGCGGTAGATTTTTGCTGGACTAAGTTTGGTGTGTGCATACAATTTCTACTATGCCAGCAGAACTATCTGGCAGCAAAAAGGAGCTGGTGGGGAGGCAACATCTTCAGCTGCTCCATCTAGATATAGAAGAGGAGATGCTGTCAGGAAGCTGTCGTGTTTTAGGCCAGATCAGCCAATGATGACGGACAGATGTTCTCCCCCACCGCTCGCTCCAAGGAGAGGAAGGAGACAGAGATTTACAAGGTTAGAAGAACTAAACTACTTTAATGAAATATTTATAATTAAATAAAAATAAAATAATAAAATAGATACAATGTATACAAAACCTTATCAGGCTCCCAGGATGATGTCACCGGCAGGCACTGGGGAAGTCCCAGACTGGACTTGGTGATGGATGGGAACTGGATTCCAGATCTGAAGTCAGGAATGCACGGATCAGGATCAAAGGCAGATGAACAGACAGGGTCCTCCTCAGACAAGAGCCACTGAAGAAAGAGGCTGACCCCTTTGGTCCCTCAGCTTTTATAATGAGCATGAGGCAGATGGGATGGAATACCCTGTTGGTCAGTTTTGGGTCACCTGTCCTGTCTGCTCCTCCCTGCAGGTGGGACCCCTCTACACTTTTCCATTTCCAACCCTCCAGTGGGTCAAATAACAAAGTTAGCTGACTTTGGTTGTTATAGCAATAAGTATAAGCAAGAGCCTCTCTGCGTACCATTCCTTGGCATGAACTCTAAACACAGGTCTTATCAGTCTGAGAACAAAGAGTTTTCTGCACAATATGCTGTTAATTGCAGAAAATTAGAAGAGGCTTAGCAAAGAAGCAAAATTACAGAACAGAAAGTTGGTTCGGCTCTACCTCAAACCAGGACAGAGGCACCTGTGTAGAGCAAAGGTGTGATAAGCAATGGGTCTGACTTGATGTCGTGATACAAATTCTAATGACTTGTGCATAATCTCTGCAGTGCTGCTGTTGGCCTAGTTTATATGGTAGGAAGCAATGGAAATGCTAACATACAAAAATCCATATTTGTAGTACAAAGAGCCACACATATTTTTCTACATAGCTAACCAGAAGGGAAAATTGTAAGAATTTAATCTTTATTTATAAAGTTTTGAGACATATAAAAAAGAAAATTTGTAATTCTTTCAGTAAGGTTTTATCAGCTTATTTGATGATGAATATGTTTTTTTTTAACATATGCTTGCAACAGCAGTCCCCTGATTTCTTAATCCCATTGACTCTTGTGTGCCAAGCAGCTCATAGTTCAGGGCTCAGTCACAACTGAGTGGCTTGGGTGTACCACTGGCAGATACTTAGATGCTCTGTGATCTGTCATAGCGGACACTTGGGCTCAGGGACGCAGGAGTCGACTGAACACCTTATTCTAGAGCGCAGCAGTAATGCTTACTGCACACAGAGGACTAAGGGACCATGTATGCAACCAATGCCCTCTCTCTCTGTCTTTCTGGTGCAATACAGCCACTCATGGACAGCCTACATCCCTCTCTGCACATACTCTGAAACCCATGCTACCAAGAGCACTATCTGTCCAAAGCTGCCTTCTTGTCTCCTGTAGCACATTATTATTATTTTTGGAAAGAATCAAAGTGGTCATCCAGAAGGAATCATGGAGACGCTGGAAGGGAGGATGGTGGCTTCCCCCATGCAGCTTGGGTTATATGTATATTTCTAAGCGAGAAATGAGCTTGAGCACCGGACCTCTGATTGCTTTGGATGGGGGCAGGGAGAAGCTCCTTCCCTACTACAATTTTGGATGCTCCAGTTAGTATCTTCGAAACAACTCTGTTTGTTATAAAAAGGAATCAAGATAGACAAGCTGTAGTCCAGGGACTGGACCTTTGCCCTGTCTTTTTTAGCGGTACGTACATACCCTGGGACCTGGCAATCTCAGCTTCCTTCTCGCTTGCTGATCATGAGGTTTTTGGGGGCGCCATAAGCATCAGGAAGGCATCAGACAGGTGTGATGGGCTCCTGTGCCACCCATGGCTGGGGGCGGGAGGGGACACTGGTGGCATAGGCCAGGGGAGGATCCCGATGGCATGAACCAGAGGTTTTTGCGTGCCCTCTTGTGGCAGAGTCTCCTGTAAAAGTGTGCTTATTTACCTTTCCCAGACTCCCTGGCTACCTCTGTGGTGGATGGAAAGCTCATGTTTTGCCTTTTTTCCCTTTCGTAGCAGGAAAGTGGCTTGCACGGGATGGAGCTCCGGGAGACCAAGGGGAAAGTGTGGGCTTTCAGAGCCACTTTGCCTGACTCTTAGGACTAGCTCCACTGATCTCTTTAGCCAGAGAATAATCCCAACTCGTATCTGACCTAAAATAATGCTATTATTATTCATAAAATGCGTTGTATGCAAGTAAATCATTGTCCTGCTCTATTAGACTAAAAAGTCGGATTTTGGCATGTCGGTGGTTTGCCTGAAGCAAGAAAATGCATAGAAGAACATAAACGATATATTGTATGTTGCTATTGGTGGTGGCTTCCCTTCTGTTGTGTCCCCTGAATGTACTGGCTTGGCACTGCGCTTTCATGCAGAAGAATGAGGATTAGGTTTGTCCTGCTGCGAGATGATTCATGTACGGGGAATGTGCATATTCAGAAAGAGTGAGATTTCAAGAGTACATCACTGAAGAGGGGCTTGTGATAAGAATCGATGATAAACTGATAGCTGAGCAGGGAAAAATGTATTTAACAAAAGAAATTTAAACTCAAGTTGAGATCTCAAGTAATTATGATTGCTCATCTGACTGTTTTTGCTGCTAAAGTTGCGGTTCCTCATTATTTTTTAAATTTTTTTTGGTGGATATACAGCTTACTCTTTGATTTTGGGAAATATATACATATTTATTTATATTGGATACTCTTTTATATGGATGTGTGTGTATATATATATATACTTATATAGCTATATAATAAACCCAAATATGTACTCCCTGAGGTGGTTTCCCAATTTTATTATATGATTTTGCTTTAGGACAGCATCAACACTTACATAATACTAGAACAGGGCTGGATATTTAAAGTTAATATAACAGCAACTGGATGTCAAACTGCCTCTTCCTTTATCTAAAAATGTCTACGTGTTAGCTAATATTTACCAAAATAAAAGTGTTTCCCAACTTCGGTATTATTCATGCTTTCCTAGAGATGTTAACATAACCCAGTAATTGGCATTAATTCTATCCAGCAGTGAGCACTGTAGGAAATGCATTTCATGTTTGTTACTTGTTGTGTCTTTTTAAGGAACAGTAGAAATTCATAGGATGTAACAAGCTTTGCATTTGCGTATGGCTGATTTTCTTTCTGTACAATTAATTTATTCTGAAGTGAAAGGGAACATCAAGCTTAACATATTTCTCAGTAGAAAGCCTTCTCTAAAAGATTTTCATTTGGATTAATGTGCCTAATTTTGTTATGTTAATCTTAAACAGACACTTTCAGAAAATCTCCATTTGAACTCCCTCCTCAGGAAAAATTAAAAAAAAAAAAAAGAGCAAAAAATTGACAGTACACAAACATAAAGCTAGAAACAGTTATTCTGCTCAGATTTCATCTCTCATCCTCATTGAGAGCAACCCAGGCATGACAAAATGGTTCTGGTGTACAAGCCCTGAAAAATAAGATTTACAAAGCAAAACCACAAATAAGACTGTGGTTGTCTTTAGCTTGTCAGTTTGACTCCTGTCTAAGAGGATGAAAGGCAAGAGCTTATGGAAGACTGCTTGGAAGCCTACGTGAAGCTTGTTTATGCCTCTCATTTCAGTTCCCACAGGCCAGGTAACCTCACCAGAGAGGCCTCTTCTTCCAGCCCCTGCACATCCCTCGACGTGACTGTTGGTCACGAGTGCTGGGCTAGTAAGAGCTGGTATACAGTACCAAAGGAAAAGCATGTCAAAAAAAGCGTCATCATCTTCATTACTGCTAACTGCTGCATGGGAGAGAGCCTCCTAAACCTCCTGGACCCTGTTGCTGCTCTCCCTGCTGGCCCCTTTCCTTTTCCCCTCTTCACCTTCCTGTCTCTCTCCTCTTTTTTTAATTTTCCCTGTCAAGTGACTTTCATTATTACAGTCAACGTATGCCATAAGTTACGGATGCTGCTAATGAAGCTCTGTGCTGGTGAGCTTGTGTGGCAAGTACCCATTTAATTTCCTTTTTATTTCTGTTGAGGCACAACTTGTGGACAGGATAGGCATCGAATCAAAGGGAGGCAAGGCTAGAAGAGCACTCCACTTTTTGCTGAACTCCATGATGGGTTTTTTTTCCCCATTTAATTTGATCGAGTAGGATCAAAAAACAAAGAAAGCCAAATCCAAACCATTGTTGCTCAGGCAACGAGATGTAGCTAAGAATGAAAACTGCAGCTTCATGAAAAGCGATGCAAAGGATGTACTCTAGTTGTCTGTGGAAATCTGTGTTGATCAAATTCTGAGATCTAACCTGGGTGCATTATGAAAGCATCAGTTGCAGTCAGTTTCGCTACAGAAGCAGCAAAGCTTGCAATGGGAAGCTGGTTTGCGTTTGCTTATATGCATTTGACCACTGCTGCTCTTTGGAAGTTACTGTAGGGAATGTCCATTGACTCTTCAATGTATTTTGGCAGCCACAGAAGAGAGAAATGTGGTTAATAGCCTCTTGCCAATATACAGTTCTGCTGGATATATCATACAGCCATCTAAGAAATCCGACAGGCTTCATAAAATTAGCCTCAGGCTAATTAGTAACATCAGTGTTTTTTAAATGGCTGTTAATATTGTTGCTGTACCTCATCCAGAAACTCAAGCGGACACCAGCACCCTGTGTATTCACTAGATATGGCAGAGTGTCCTAGCCATGAATCAAAAACTTTCTGAAATCTGAAAATATTACTGTCCTTTTATCTCCTCTGTACTCCTCTGTTATCAGTTTGTAATTCTGTTTTATCTTATGGACTTAGTTAATGTTAACTTAATCTACGTCACTGATGAGAAAAAAAACATATGGCAAAACTTTCCTCCCTAATCATTTATTTTGATGTTATACATTCTTGATTATGAAATGGCACATACAAATATGAAGAAAGTGCTAAATTCTGCAGTCTTAATGTATCTCATGATATTTGATATTTTTGCCACTGTAGTCTCTAACTGCTGGAATTATTTAATGAAAGGGCAATTTATTGGGGGAATATTTGATTAAAAAGGTGAAACAAGTACGAAAAGTAAAAGAAACCCGCAAGATTTTATACACAAAAAACCTCACGCACACATTCACATGTACAATATTGTTACCACTTATGATGTAGTTAAGGAATAGGAATGTAGTGAAACACAAACCTACTAATGTTCTTCTTTCAGATGCTAATTTGGTTAAAATGTTAAACATGCTTACTCTTACCAGTAGCAAACAACGTGCAACTGCTATGCTTATGGTAGGGTCGAGTCTAAATGTTCTGACCCAGACTGGCCTGGCTGTGTTAGACACTACAGGCAAACGGTAAGAAATCTGTCCTACCACATAGACCTTAAAGTCTAAATAGTGAAGACAACCAAGTGCTGGGAGATGGAGGGGTGGGCAGGTGGTTGTCTGTCTTTTGCAGAGAAGGAACCGAGACAGGGGTTAGTTAAGCGAGATGCAACGGATCAAAAAGGAGCCCTGCAAGAGACAGATAATCCCAAACCAGGCTTCCTGTAGCAAAGTCCAATGCATCCACCAGGTCAACATTCTTCCAGCAACAACAGCTGTACAAGTCAAAGAACAGGAAGGATACCTAGGCATTAGTTGAAATGATTGACGGAATTGTGACTCATTAGGTAAAAAGAGGAAACTGGAAGCTGGAGGATAGGATTATGGATAAGCTAAAAGCAAAGCTTTTAATGCATGAACATTCCCTTCGTATATATTTGAGGTATGACTGCCAAAATAAGATGTTTATTATAAGTTTATTTCCAGTCGGAGACTTTATACAAATGTGTGGATCTTATTTTTTTCAGTTTTATTTCATCAGCTGTTGGAAAGACTGTGCTGTCTCCCAGTTTCCACAGATCAAAGTGCAGGCAGTGAAAAATAAAGTAATCTGCCACTTTGGAATAATTTGTAGCAGCAGGCATTCCCAGTGCAAATCAGAGTGCAAATCAGATGGTGAATCAGCGATCTCAAAAGAGGATTACTTTGGATTAGTTGTCCAGTGAAGCAGGCACTTTGTATAATGCAGCAGACAGCTCCAACGTGAGCCAATTCATTGCTTGTTTGTGGGTTTTTTGTTTGGTTTGGTTTTCTTTTTTTTTTTAAGAACATTATTTTATCAAATGGATTTTCACACACTAATTAACAGTATTTTGACAGTGTTTGTCTCTAGAAGACAGATTATGACATACTACTAAGCAACTGAAAATTAGTGGCCAGACTTCTGGGAGAGGGAGGAGGCATGGTAGGCAGCAGCCTAAACTGCACTTTGGTTGACAGCAGCCGCGTGTAGGTTTAAACACTGCTTTGAAAGTTATGTCTTGATTGTACATTGCAGTTTACAGCTTGATTTGTGAGCCAGGGAGAAAGCAACGCTATCTGGCCTCATTCTCTAGTTTAAGTCATTCATATTTTAGTGATGCTTGAAGAAGAGCTTTATTACCATTTTACTAATAGTGTAAGTTGCTACATTAATCCATCTTTCAGCTTTGTAGGGCTGTCATGATCTAAGTAACAAGGTGCTTAGAAACACCATCTATCCATATATAAACACTAATGTCCTGTTTCTGTAGTTTAATGCTTTAGTCCATCGTGCCTGTAGCTGTGAGGTCATTATTTTACACAATAAATCAGTGTGCTGCCTCCCTGTTGACCTAGGTTCTGGCCATTTATTAACAGAGCTAAAACTATTACTCTCTGCATTTACCACCTCACAAAGTCTGCTTGCTGGCTGAAGGAGCACTGTCTGCCCAGAACCAGGCTGGTTCTGGGGGGGGTTGGAAAACGATGGGAAAAGACGTGAAGGAGAAGAACTCACTTGGACATTATGCACTAAAAGGAGGGAAACTGTACATGTTTTGTGTATGACATTGTATCTGTTTTGGTATGCAAGGAAGGCAGGCTTTGAAGGAAAGCTCAAATTTTCTTCTTCTGGGCACTATAAAGTCCCTGTGGAAGAAGAGCAGAAGTAGCCAGCCTTTATTGTGAGGATGGAAATAAACACGTGCTGAAGCTCTAGATCCAGGCAGCTTTACATTAAGCCCAGTCCAGGTCCAGCAGCACCATTGTCTCCTCTGTTCAGATAGCAACAGCTCCAGACCATAGTCCTGGCTGTATCCCCACCCCCTGACACACTGGGGAGAGGCAAGTGAGCTAAAACTTTGGAATTCACTGATGAAGAGCGTTTTTGCACCATTGTTTCTGTGTTCAGAGCAAGCCTGAACAACCGCTGGGAAGCTTGGTCCCTGCTCCAGATAAAAGTCAGCCAGTTGCTTCTGATTCAATCCCAAAACTCGTTGTTCTGTCAGCGGTTTCCTCCCCCATATCATCACCTTGATCTCTTCTTTGGACTCTGCAGCAGGCTAGAAGTAAACAAGAAGAAGAGAAGACTGCAATCGCTCTCGAAGCTTCTTGTGAAATAGGCGAAAGGGTTGTTTCCCCAGTGCCTACTGTCCTAGGTGAGACAACAGTTTCAGCAATGAACAAAGTAATATGAAAAGTGACAGGGAAGCTTACACCTCTAAACTGCTGGGATGGAATGAGGTCAAGTTTGGCAAAATGCATTACATCAGCTGGAGTAATCCTCCTTTAAAACAAGACTCTTGCTGGCCATACTGTATCTGTATTCTACCCTTCCTGTTCAAAATGTCCACTGACAGCCTCTTTATCCACCAGGCCTGTGACAAAGGTGTTCAGGTGTCTTTCTGCAATAAGCAGTATAAATACATATTGTCTTTTTTGTACATTTGTAATGCAACTCTGTATGTTCTCATTCACCTACAGCGTGCTGCTACTGGAACATCCCAGTGATCTTCTGCCATAAAGCGAACTTCAGAATCTATCTTTTTAATTCAAGAAGTACTTACTCAATGACATGGAAATGCGGGTTTGCAAGAATTGATAGGAGTACGATACAGGAACCAAGTTTCTTGGTTTCTTTAGGAGTGTTGTAAATCCACCTGTATTTAGAATACATTGTTACTAAACGTTAATGACAAACTTCAGAAGAATAACAAATAAGACTTGACAAGTTTCCCTCTTGTGGCAGATTGGAAACCTGTAGATGTGTACGTGACGGAGAAAGAGATGACACCAGATTCTTATAAAATATATTTGCTTCTCTTAAAATTCCTCCAAGACATGACAAGGTGCTAAAGGCCCCTGAAACCTGGCATGTGCGATCATTTGTTGTCATAATAACGGTAAACAAATTTGCTTATAAAGTCTTCCTGTTCCCGCAAATAATTCCAAACTGCCTGGGTATCAGTATAGACACGTTCCTAAGCAAATGTTTGATATGTACATAAGAACAGTTTTACTGAAATCATATATCTGGAGTTCTGCATGTGATTTTCCCAAGCATGTGTTAGTTCACTTTACAAAAAGCAAAAATCAAATCTATATATACATATGTATATGTGTGTATATATATGCACACATATATATCAGTACAAAAACCACTGATGTATATGGCAACCTAGTAACAATTAGATGAATTTTTGAGCATTACCCAATTGTACCGGACTCCAGCCTCTCTCAGCTTCCTTAGATACGTGCACCAAAAGGTACAAATAGGTCGGTGAAATAAGAAGGCAATTCTGTGAAATCCATCATTCACACGATATGATGAATGACAAACCTGTAGCGAATACAGATAAATACCTAATAAGGAGACCGCTGTAGTTTGCCTATTTGAGTGGCAGCTGATTTTTTTTCAGTGTTCAGAGACAACTGGGCTGTAGTTGACAGACAAGTAAATATTTTATAAATGCAAAGAAGCAACATAGTCTGTGGCTTAGCTTTTGACTTAGAGACAAAAGGATTTCTTGGTATCATGTATTTTTGATCTCGTAGATGAGGATTTTTTTATGTGGAACATATTCCCCAAAGGAAGATGCATAATGATATTAAGTGAAAGGATGAGAAGACATATTGTCTTACACTTTATTGCTAGCTTCACTAACACTATCCTTATTAAACATAAGGATGTGAACTGTTGACGTGAACTGAACTCAGAGAAATCACAGTAAATTACACAAGCCATGACTACCTCTATCCCTCTTCTTTCCTAGGGTGTTAACTTGTTATATTTCCACATTGGAAGTGGCAAAGGAATTTAGAGTGATAGCTGCTCAGCAGTTGGTGATATGTGTAGAAATCGGATTTGAAAGTAAGCGTGTTTTCTGCTCCAAGCTTCTTCCTGCAGCTGAAAATGCAACCAGCTTATATTTTGCTGTGGTAAGAAACTGTATCTGTAAGAATACATAAATCAACAAAACTCAGGGTAGTTTCTGTTTCCTGAGCTCCTGAATGTCTTCACGTTTAATGTCATGTATGAAGCAGTCCTAAATGTGGATACACAGGAGTTTTCTGACGTCACAGCTTTACGCCTTGTTTCCAGTTTAACATCTATACGCTATCAAATCCCAAATGTCTGCAGCTCTATTCAACACGACAACACCCTACATTTTGTTCCCTACAGTGCTGTCACTGCACCTTGGGGGGCCAGCTAGATAACCGAGTGACAGCACTTGGCTGCCCACCGCGTTCGGTAGAGGAAAGGAAAAATGCAGTTACTGAAACCTACCACCAGAGGGAGCTTTTGTCTTGGGAACGTTAGCAGGCAGACTACACAGAGCTGTACTTAATCTCTGGTTTTCTAATGAAAGTTTTTATAGGTATTAAATTATTTCTCTTGAGGTACCAGGAGGAGAGTAAAGAATCGAAATCCACGGCACCAATAGGAAACATAAATGCTCCGTGTGTGTGAGTGTACACATGAGTACAAGCCATTTTTATTGCACACTTCATCCTATGACAACTGTTAGACCTTAGCAAATACTAAAATAATGACAGCTAGGGGGAGCCTGGTACAAACTGAATGACTGGTATCTGCAAAGGTCATAATCTGATAATGGTTCCTTTGATTTTATCTTGGTCTCCCGGTTTGGCCAAGAGAGTGAGGGGCATTTTGTGAAGGTGGAACTGCACTCGGAGCTGAGCTGGCTGAGTGGGGTCCTATGCTGCACGTTTCTCCTTTGTCATGAAATCTCACACATAATCTTGCTCTGGGTATATAGCTTTTGGTGACACAGTGAACTCAACAGCTTTTTTTTTTTTTTTGGTAGAAGCTGTTCAAACAGCATATTAAATAGCCACCAAAGGAACACATATCCTCTAAGTGAGCCAAACACGTGACAAAAGTCCACATAGTCTAACTGTATGTACATGTGGATATCCAAGAAGCCCTGAAGAAAACAAGCGTGCTACAGGTCATGTGAATTATGCTGGCAGGTTGTATCAAGCCAACTTAATTATAGGTTGTCTTTAATTCTGCGTTCTAGGCTTTTATTTTGTGTGTGTGTGTCACTAAATAAATAACAGCCAACTAAATAAATGACAGCCAACAACCTTTCTGAAGTCCTAAAAAACCTAAGCTATTAATTTTGGCTTGGGTTTCATATAAACAAAGCTTCAAAGTTCAGCAGTTCCTAGTAATGGGTGACTGTGCTAAAGCATCCTACTGCAGAATCAGGCTCTAATTTGTTTTGCTTACTTAAAAAAAGAAAACATTGTGGCAATAGCTGCATTCCAATGTAGTTTTCAAAAATTTATTTTAACAGAAATGGGCCTCCTAGTTTTATTCCACCCTAATTTTCAGCCCGTAGTGAGCTCTTTATTCACGAGCATTGCGTTAGCTGCTTGCTGTGAGTCCTGTGGTATTCCAGCCCTTGGCATCACATTGCTGCTCCACTTGATTGACCAGATATGTAATCAGGTCTGAACAAATAAAAAAACTTCAACTCCAAGTGAGATTTTAGAGTTGTTACAGTTCAAGACAGTACCTCAGCAAAAAGGTGAAAAATTGTCTTAAATAAAACAGGATTTGACCCTGCAAGATACTGAACACTTTTGACAGTATGTGAAATTCTCCTCTTACCCACCTTCATCATTCAGAGTAAATGAGAATTAAAGAAATCTTTACTCCTGTCATCAGTCTGTCTCTGCAGTCTTCTCCAGCCTTTCTGATAATTTCATGGAGGGCTCAGCATATGGGCAAAGTATGTCTTCCCTTCTATCATGCCACTGAGTTTGGAGCTGAGAAAGCACATGCCCCAGTGGATCCCTTGTTAGGAAAATCTCCAGGATGCCCTTGGACTTGTCAACACATGGCTGTGTTCAAGAGACTTGGGCACAACAGCTAAAGGCGTGCAGGTGCTGATCGCTCCTGGGGACACCTGGTCCTTTTAATTGGGATGTAAGGGTGTGACATAAAGCATTTAAAAAACTTCAGCAGGCTGGTTGTCTGGCTATGTCTGTGGATGCAGTTCAGCACTTTTGCAACTGCTCTACGACCTGCTCCTGTACACGAAGGGCAAGGTGTGATGCTGGAGCTGGGTGTTGCCTGGGGCATGGACCCTCCCTCTGCCCAGCAGTGCACGCTCACAGGGCTGGACGGATGATACTGCCCAATGAAGCAGGGTCGATGCAACCGTTTATCAGACGTCACTGTGAATCAGCTCAGGGAAGTGATTTGTTTGAAAAATAAGCCAGCGAAACGCAGTGCCACGGGGAGCTCTGCCTGCCCACCTGCAACAGCAGAGGAGGAGGAGATGTGGAGAAACCTGGGAAGGCACAAAGCCAGCAAATACACACCGATCCGCTGGTTAAAACATGCCTCGGTGTGAATGGCATTATACCTCTTTGACTTCCTTCGTGTCGAGAAGTCAGCCCAGTAAGCAGTTAGCCCACTACACAGGGTGTGAGCTGGCAGCACGCACCTCCTCAGCCCTCCTCATGCCCCGGGCAGGCACGGAGCGTCAGCCGACCGGCTGCACTAACTCACCCCCATTGCCTGACTGGCCTTCCTCCACCCTGCCCGGCCTTGGGCACTCCTCCGTGAGCCAGCGGGACTGACCGCAACAAAGGCTGCAGCTGTTTTTTCGCCTCTTTAATGGCTGGCAAAGGCCAGGGCTGGCTCGGTGGTGGCAGCGGGGAGTCAGGGCGCTCCGGTGCCGGCAGAGGTGAAGTGGGGCAGCGGGGATGCCTTCGCTGGGCTCAGCTGGCCAGGAAGGCACCGTGCCAGCATGAGGTATCCTGCTTCAAAAGCTGCCAGGCCTGCAGGCTCTTGGTTTGCCAAGAGAGCGAGGTATTGGTGGAGTCGCACCCTTGCTGGCTGAGGGCTTCTGGACTGGGTGAGAAAGCACCTTCCATTTAACAGCGGGGAAGAAAAGCCCTGAAAACAACAGGGACTCCAGCGGTCAGGCTGTCTTTTCAATTACACTGTCATCCCCCAGTGTGCCTGATCTGTCTTGATAGATTTCAACACTTCTTTTCCCTGCAAATGACTCCCCCATCCTTTCCAACTGTACCTTTGCAGAGTTCATAAAGGGAAAGTGACACACCAGACGAGCTGCTCTGCCTGGCTTTCATAAATACCAGTGCCAGACTGAGAGTTTACACTGTATTTTTGAAGCAGAGAACTGAAAATTTACTTTAGTTCCTCTTCTATCAGTGTTTTAGCCCGGGGCTTCCAGTTGCAGCATGTTTCTTAGCTCAACACATACTACGAGGTAAAAACCGGCTCCAAAGAGCAGCAGTTCAGAATAAAAGTGGCATACAGTCTTGTGATATAAAACAGCTAACTCATGTCAGAGGGAAAATAATAGGAATTTTTACAGCTAATTTCATGCAGCAGTTGTGGTGGGAGGAGAAGAGGAGGAGGATTCAAACTGCAGAGCAACACAAGCAGATTTACCTCTCTAAGGCAGCGAAATAGCCATCCTGTTATGGATGACCAGACACCATGCTTGCTTACTGCTATTTAATTATTGCTTACTGCTTTCAGCAGTATGGACGTGTATGGACAATGACAGTAGTTGCCACTGGGTCTCAGGCAATTTTGAAATTATCAGAGCAAGGACCGTATTGCACAAAACACCTTCTGTTTGTGTTTTGGGCTGCACACTTTGTAAATAAGCCTGAAGAATGCTGCAGTCCATTTCAGAGACTTTCTGGAAAGATTAATCCTCCCTAAAAGCTGAGAAGTAGTGAATAACGGCACTAGTGCATAGCACACAGCTGTAGAGGCTCTCAGACATATATAGATTAGGCTTTGCAATCAAATTCAGTATTGTCACATTTTGTAGTTGAAGAAACAAGCACAGGTAAGTTACTGGTAACGGATTTGCATACTGTCATCCCCAAAAAATCCAGTAACACAGCTAGAAAGAGAGCTCGTAGACGAAGACAGTTTAACAGCCTTGCTCTGATGAGCTTTGGCTCCAATGAGCAAAAGGATGATGCAAGATAGTGCAACCGTGACGGGTGGTGACAGTGAAAACCCTCAGTGTGTCCCCAGCCTCCTGTAGACTGACAAAGGTCAGTAGTCACAAAGTGAGTGGCTTTATTACTTTGAAGGAGCTTTAGCCTGAGTGTCCAGTGCTGGGCTCCCCAGTACAAGAGGTGTACTGGAGAGAGGCAAGTGAAGTGTCACAAAGGTGACTAAGGGGCAGGAGCATCTGTCCTTTGAGGAAAAGCTGAGACAGCTGGGACCGTCCAGCCTAGAGCAGAAAAGGCTCAAGGGGATCTGATCCATGTTTATAAATCACAGCATCATAGAATCATTTAGGTTGGAAAAGACTCTTAGAGTCCAGTCCAACCATTAACCTAACACTGTCAAGTCCCCCGCAATACCTGATGAAGAGGGAGACAGGCTCTTGTCAGTGGTGCCCAGTGACAGGACGATGGGAGGTGATGGGCACAAACTGAAATACAGGCAATTTCACTTCATGCAAGAAAACACTTTTCTTCTGTGAGAGTGTTTGACTTCTGAAAGAGAATTTCCAGAGAGGCTGTGGAGTCTCCATTCCTAGAGATATTCAAAACCCAGCTGGACACGGCCCTGAGCAACTTGCTCTGGCTGACCCTGCACTGGGCAGGGGTTGGACCAGGCCATCTCCCGAGGTGCTTTCCTGCCTCAGCCTGTCCGTGATGGTGCTCTGTGTGTGTGAGAAAGAGCAACAGTGAGCACAAGGGCTGTGCAGTGGCTACAGTCATAGAATCATAGAATGTGTTGAGTTGGAAGGGACCTTTAAAGGTCATCTAGTCCAACACCCCTGCAATGAGCAGGGACATCTTCAACTAGATCAGGTTGCTCAGAGCCCCATCAAGCCTGGCCTTGAATGTCTCCAGGGATGGGGCCTCTACCACCTCTCTGGGCAACCTGTTCCAGTGTCTCACCACCCTCAGTGTAAAGAACTTCTTCCTAATNCTTCTTGTGCTGAGGGCTCCAGAGCTGGACACAGTACTCCAGGTGGGGTCTCACGAGAGCAGAGCAGAGGGGGAGAATCACCTCTCTGGATCTGCTGGCCATGCTTCTTTTGATGCAGCCCAGGATGCAATTGGCCTTCTGGGCTGCAAGTACACACTGTTGGCTCATGTCCAGGTTTTCATCCACCAGTACCCCCAAGTCCTTTTCTGCAGGGCTGCTCTCTATCACGTCATCCCCCAGCCTGTACTGATAATGAGGATTGTCCCGACCCAGGTACAGGACCTTGCATTTGGCCTTGTTGAACTTCATGAGGTTTGCTCAGGCCCACCTCTCTAGCTTGTCCAGGTGCCTCCCAGTCAGTGCATGCTACTCATTTCCAGGCTATAATTTAGTCCCTGTTTACTGGGCAAGCCTCAAGCCTGGCTTAGGAATTAGAGCTCTGTCAGAGCACCATGAATTTGCCTTTCCCACGACTGTAAGCAAAGATGTCAGCATGATAAGTGTTTCTGGACAGATCTGATCTTGTGTCTGAATATGATGCAAGAAGGGAATATGGTTGTTTTTTTCCTGTCTTATAAACATCAGTAAGGCACTGTAAAAGGCACAGCACATACAGCTAAATTTGCAAAATTAAGGGTTCTGGTTTGCCGTGATAGAGTTAAAGTTAGCCACACAACGCAGTTTGTCCCTTTGTGGTTAGTCACGATGAGACAGCCATTGCTCAGACGACCACATATGTTTTTTTCTGTGCTTTCCTCCTCCTCCCCCTCATTCCCATAATAGATGGGACTCACTGAACGAGCAACCAGAGACACTGACTTTTCTTATTCTCTAACTTATTCAGCGTTTGACCGCTCTATGCACCCGTGTACTGAGAAACAACCCAGACTACTTGGGGGCCTGGGGTGTGCCAGCAGCCTCTGCTCACCCTGACTAGCTTCTAACCCCTTTTTGGGTAAATCCCACCTGCAGTGTCCCCCCTCAGACTCAGTCCAATGCCCCTCATGCTCAGCTGCTCAGGGGAAGGATTTCGCCATCCTGTGTCTCTTGGTGCCACCCTGGCACCAGCCTGCGGCCCTGGGAAGCTGGACCACTGCTGCATCCCCAGGGAAAGCCTGCGCCAAGGGCTCCCGCTTGTACCCAGCAGCGTGGGCTGGTGGTCTGCAAGTGCTTTTGGGATGGAAGTACAATGAGGTGACAACAGTCTGCGGGGGACTTTACCAGAGCAAGAAGCAGCTGTTGGTCCCAGCCCATCTCCAGCACTGTCAGGTCCTTGCAGCCTCTCCTGGTTTGGGTGACACAGGACTAATTTATCTTCTAATGCTTGAGAAAACTGCACTTTTAGAAGACTCTAGTGTCTGAATTCGTGAAAATATTTACTTTATAGCCAGCTATGGTATGTGGGATTCAAGGTCTCAGTGTTTTCGAGCCTTGCCAGGTGCAGGGATGAGGAGGAGCGAGACCCCGTCACTTGACCCAAGCTGGCCAACAGGATTCTTTCATACCATGAACGTCACATTCAATATAAATTAGGAAGTTTGTTGAGGAGTTCTCTCTCACTTGATGACGGCAGTACAGAGAACTTCTTGCCCTCGTGCCGGACCCCTCGAATCCTTCCCTTCCTCCCAAAGCCCTAGCACTCGCAGTGTCCGACATTTGCTGTCCACTACTGGGAATGCACAGGTCCCTGCTGATAGAATTGGCTGAGTATAATCCTTGCATATTTTATATTGGTGTTGGGATTAATACTGGTTCTTTAGTATTATTAATGTTAACTATTTGGTCTTATTCTATTAAATATGTTCCTATTTCAATCCTCAGGTTTCCTTGTTTTTCCCTGATTCCCCTTCCCAGGTGGGGAAGGGTCATCAGGTGATAGAATAATTGTCTAAATGACAATAAATCGTTGTGAGTTCCTCAAACCATTAACACAGCCTCCTCAGCTTTGCCGGGCAGCTGCTCACCTCAGCTGCTCTCTGCCTTGCTTGCTTTCAACATGAGCCAGATCAGTTTTGGTTAATGCCATGAATGATGATTGTTGCTGTTTCTGTTGTGGGATGGCTACGAACAGGATGGGAACAGATACCCTTCACCCGCCCCATCAGTGGCCAAAGGCCCACATGGGCAGAAGGCCTTTGGCCTCACCAGAGCTGGTGCTGGGCTGGGGAGAGATGGAGCTGACCTCCACGGCTGCTTTTGCATGTCCCAGCTAAAACCCCCACAGCACATCTTGCTCAGGTGAGGCAAGGCTCAGCCCTGCTGGCCAGCCTCCAGGAGGTAACCTCACAGGCTGCAGTTGCAGCTCAAGGTGTTTCTCAGAATTGTTGTAGGTTGGTCAGCATCGGGCACAGCCTCACAGGGGCAGAAGAAGGCATCCTTCCAGCAAAAGCTCAGTGCCAGGGATGGTTTTGTGTCATCACGCCAGTGCATAAATGCACAGAAGTTCATCAGGCCTATTGGCATTTGGAGGTAAGAAAGGACAGGCTCTGAAGCAGACACCTTGTGTGGAGGAGTGTATACCAATGGGGTGATGTTTAGCACCTAAACTAGCAACCGGGGCAGCATGTTATGATCAGATGAGTCTGAGAACTGTAATGCTAGGCAATGCTATTTTTCCTGCTTCTATCAGCTATGATGTAAAATGTCTATTTTTTTTCAAGAGCTAATATGCGGCTACAAACAAGTTTTTGAAAAAGATTAGTCTTGCCTCAGTCACACCTTAAAAATGTCTGTGATCAGCAAACGAAACTGAAATGTTCACAAAGCCCTATAGAAAATGGCACTGTGCACTGAAGAATTCGTGCACTGAAGTCAAAGGTTAACAAAGAATCATAGAATGGTTAGAGTTGGAAAGGACCTTAAAGATCATCTAGTTCCGACCCCCCTGCCATGGGCAGGGACACCTCCCACTAGACCGGATTGCTCAAAGCCCCATCCAGGGGCTTGGACACCTCCAGGGATGGGACATCCACAGCTCCTCTGGGCAACCTCTTCCAGTGCCTCACCACCCTCACAGTAAAGAATTTCTTCCTAATATCTAATCTAAATCTCTCTTCTTTCAGTTTAAAACTGTTACCCCTCATCCTATCACTACATGCCCTTGTAAAATGTCCCCCTCATCTTTCCTGTAGGCCCCCTTCAGGTACTGGAAGGCTGCTATAAGGTCCCCCTGGAGCCTCCTCTTCTCCGGGCTGAACAACCCCAACTCTTTCAGTCTGTCTTCATAGGAGAGGTGCTCCAGCCCTCTGATCATCTTCGTGGCCCTCCTCTGTACTCGCTCCAACAGGTCCATGTCTTTCCTGTGCTGAGGGCTCCAGAGCTGGACACAGTACTCCAGGTGGGGTCTCATGAGAGCGGAGTAGAAGGGTAGAATCACCTCCCTTGACTTGCTGGCCACACTTCTTTTGATGCAGCCCAGGATGCAATTGGCCTTCTAGACTGCGAGCGCACATTGCTGGCTCGTGTTGAACTTCTCATCAACCAACACCCCCAAGTCCTTCTTGGTATGGCTGCTCTCAATCCATTTTCCGCCCAGCCTGTATTTGTGCATGGGATTGCCATGACCCAGGTGCATGACCTTGCTCTTGGCCTGTTTGAACTTCATGATATTCGTACAGGCCCACTTCTCAAGTCTGTCAAGCTCTCTCTGGATGGTATCCCTTCCCTCCAGCGTGTTGACCACTCCACACAACTTCGTGTCATTGGCGAACTTGTTAAGGGTGCACTCAATCCCACTGTCCACATCACTGACAAAGATGTTAAACAGCATCGGTCCCAATACCAGCTCCTGAGGAACGCCACTCATCTCTGGTCTCCACTTGGACATTGAGCCATTGACCACAACTCTTTCAGTGTGACCATCCAGCCAATTCCTTATCCACTGAGTGGTCCATCCATTAAATCCATGTTTCTCCAATTTAGAGACAAGGATGTATTGTGGGACAGTGTCAAATGCTTTGCACAAATAATATAAATGGTGATTAAGCTGTTTGCTTTCATCAGGGCAAAAAGCTGCATTTCACATTTAGCACTGCCTAGAATCTGCCTCTCTGATAAAACATGAAGAATATCAAAGCTAAATTAGCAAAGCCTTGAGATGACCTTCAACATCAAGTAACGCATCCTGATGGTGACTTCCTTAGCAGGGTCTGCTCATGTCTTGTGGAAGATGATGCTGAACCGGTCGCACTGCTGTCACTGCTGGAACTGTTTCAAAGCATCTTGGCCAGATAAAACAATGAATACACTTGTAATGGAGATTTGCAGACACATAGGAGTTTTATTTACACATAAGCGCTACCTAGTACTGAGTATAAATTACCTGCTTTCAGATGAATATTTTTGTCATCTGATTTTTCCCATGTGGAAAATCTCATCTGCTAAATGTCCTGCAGTGTAAGAAACTGCATACAAATCTAGAGCTAGCAAAGAGATAAAGTTAACTATGATGCAACACTGAACACTAAAGTGTTGTATCTAAACATTAGGCACTTAATTTTGATCAGTGCAGCTAATTAACAGATTTGTTGTGATTGAATAGGATGGAGCAGAAATAAGGAAACGGATGAAAGCATCTGGCTACTAGTTTTATTTTTCTGGCACTGAAGGACACCGTCACATTCCTGGCAGCAATAGCTGGTCTGCTTTTCCCACTGAATCAATGTCTTTGACTCATATGTCAAAACTCAAATTCTTCTTTAAGTGCTGTGTTATTCTAACAAGTACGAAAATAAGTGCGAGCCAACGACCTTGGCCATTTGTCACATTGAAAGAAAGCAAGTGCAATTGTTCACCAGCAACAGGGTGGGTTTGTGCAGCGTCTCTGTGGCTGAGCCAAAGCGCTTGAGCCAGCTCTGCTGTGGTGCATCGCGGCGCCTGGGCCCTGAGCATTATCAGTCTCACACAGCAGAAAAACACGCCCTCAGTACAGGCTGTTCTTCGCCCCCAGCCCTCTCCCTGGCAAGCCCAAGGACGGTGCTGCCAGAAGCAAGATGACAAGGCCACCGTCAGCCCGCCTCTGCTGGGCACAGAGGCTGGAGGGGGTCAGTCCCACGCCTCCTGCTCACAGACCCAACTCCTGAGGTCCAGATGGAGATATCTCAAGGAAGGCAGAGTTACAGCTTAATTTGGGAGGGAGGGCGGCTGGGAAAGACCAGACTTCCTCCCACTCCTCCTCATCTCACTTATCTCCGGGTAAAGCTTTAGTGGAGCTGAGGCTGACAGGGGCTCGCTGAAGGCCAGCCTGTGCCTCTTGGGGATGTACGCTGACTGCCTCCTCTGAGGTTATGGTCACCTGTTAGTTACTGTAGTGAGAAATCTTATTGATATCTTTTTTTAAAAAGCTAAGCAAAAGAAAAAAAAAAAGGCCTTGCCTTTTCCTTCCCTTTCCTTTGCTTGTCAATGTACAGCACCACAGTGCCTCCAAAAATTAATCTCCTTTCCTTCTCAAGAGTTGATTATGCACAGAAAACAGTTTTTGAGAACCAGGCAGTTTGGATGGAACTGTTGTAAAGGAATGCTTCATAAGTACATGCGGTAATAAAAATAAGTGCTCACTTGGTGCCGGGAAAAAAGATATACAGGATGATTTCCGGCTAATGGAGACCAGTTTGACCTGTCTGCTGGTTAGTGGTGTAGGTGAGCACGTCTTTCCCATGACTGGATTCGGTACTTTTTAAAGCTTTTTTCTTTTTCTCCCCCCTCCCTCCCCAATAGCTATAGTTGTACAAAAAGGGTGATTTTTTTAAAGCATGTTTTTGAAGTTGAAGGGAGAGGGAATTTCTACAATTTCTTTTTTTTGGGCGGGGGCGGGGAGGGGGAGAAAAAAGAGGAATAGCAGCAGCCGCAGCAAACAGGGCTGTTACTTGGCTATTGGTGTCCTCCAACTCATCTGTCTGGAAAGAGAAGTACGTAAGAAATGCCCTGCTGTGTCAGAACAGTTTATCCGTTTATCCCAGCAGTGTGACTCCAGCAGCAGCAGGAGAAGAGGCTGTTCAGTGAGATCGTGGGAGCCTGGCTTCCCACAGCCATCCTCTCCCTTCCCAGTAACCCAGCATCCGCAGCTGTGGTACTCTTGGGTGCCAGCAGGCACGGCCCTGCACATTGCCTTCTGCTGCACGTTGCTGGCAGCAGCAGTAATTATCAAAAGATTGTTACAAATTGCTTTACGTTTGGGTGATGGAGCTTTTGGACAAAGAATATGGTCCAGCTTATTCTGAACGGCAGCTGCATCAGCATTATGGAGGATGCTGTTGCTTATCAAGCTCTTTGAAGCCTACAGCGTGCTGAAAGAGGAGAAATACTGCGTGTTCCCAGTCAATTGCAAATTCACACTGTATTATTCCTTCACCTATCTCCACATTGAAAGACCATCTATCCTTAAATAAAGTCACCTGTACAAAAAGCCTGGTTCAAGATTAACCACCTACAGAATTTAAAGCGATGGCACTTTAAACAAAGCTCTAGTTAGATAGAAGCACAACTATTTTTCAAAAGTGCAGCCTACACAAACATCTATTGAGGATCACTTTTTAAAACTGTCTTGGGAAAGAAGTTCCTTATTGTTTATTTCAATGCACAGCTCTAAACAGAATAATTTGCAGTTTATGGTCCGTTCATTTTGAAGTCTGTCTGCCTTGGATTTTCAGTTCTAAATATATCTACTGGAAGCCACAATCTGCTACCTCTTCTCCCCCAAACCCCTTAAAACTGACTTTCCACAGTATTTTTTAGCTTCAGCAGATTGGCAAAAATCATTGAAGAGGTGAAAACCGTGAAACTATTTTTCGATAATTTCATCTTTCTTTAGGCAGATTAAAAGTCTTATCATTTAAAGCTGGCATTTGGCTTCCCACAGTACTTATTTTTTCTGCTATATCAGGAAGAAAAAATATTTTAAAGAGGAATTACTGGAACTGTTCTGCACAGGAACCTGTGCCAAACAGGTGTTATTAAAAAAAAAGAAGTTAGACTACCCCTGATTAATAAACCCAATCTTTAGCCATGTTTCTTTGCTTATGAGATGCAATGATTCATGCTTTGTAACATACACCGGTATATATGTTTTATATGTACGTGCTATCTACAAGAGGTATTGTATATCCTTACCAGAAGTCAATGAAGGCTGCTATGTGCTTGAGTGACCACAGAATCAACATGCTGACTCCTGTGTATTCAAAATACGCAGAAAAGCACAATAGATGCTTTCAAATAGGAGGCAGAAAAAATTCTGAGCCAAGTTCCCATTTCAGATATATATGACTGCACCTCATCAATTTTATGAACATAGCCACAGAGATGCACCACACAACTTAGACTGCTAAGGCTACCTCTATCCAATAACCTATTTCTGCTTAGTCTCTCGCCATTGCAATCTACTTTTGAAATAAGAATGATGATGAAGATCCTGAGCTTCTTGTCACAATATGAGTTGCTCCAGGACCAGTCTTGGTAGGGCTTTTATTACTGCTGATGACTTTACTCAGAGGCATCTTCATCTAGAGTCAATATAGTACCGTAGCAACTAAGGTTTGAACTGAATTTGCATTCGTTATTTTGATGTTGTGAGTAAAACTAAACACTACAATGAGAGTGTATTTTAAATGCTAGCCTAATACACAGACAACATTTTAAAGAATTGGAAAAGGCACCATTGGGTTGTGTCAGATTTTAGACCTGCTGAGAAGTTACGATTGTAAGAAAGAAATGTTCCAAAGACTCCTGGTGGTTTTGCAACAGATTTATTAACCGCTCTTCTTGTTAACACTGGTTCTTGAGTGTGACATCAGTGATTCTAAGAAGAAAAGCTTGAAGCTTAACTTCCATCTCGGTAAGCTGGTGTTTCTCTGCCGTTCCACACAGTAGGACAGGAGCCCCTGCATTAAGTTCAGCAGCGACACTGGTGCTGCTCTCAAGTGTAACATCACTTGTTCATTCAATGCCTTTCTCTGACGGCACGATGATCTATAGATCTGATGTGTTCTGAGAAGATGACATCGCGGGGTTGTCCCGGTAACCCAGCAGGAGCTGCTCTGCTGCCACCTCAACCCACAGCAAGAAATCAATCGGGAATCTGGTGTGTCGATCTCGGCTTGAGGGGACACCGCGGAATTGCCTTATGAGCATGGGAGCATCTCTAGAAGACAACACAGCTGCAGCAGTGGAGGAGCGAAAACCTTTTGCCCACAGCCTCCTGACTCCTTCTCATTCCTAAGCGCCCAGCAAAGCTTTCCTTGTGGTTGGGGCATTCTCAAACACAGACATGCACCACTCTCCCTCTGCCCATGCTTTGGTGTGGCCTTGTCCTCCAGGCTTCTTTCTCTCCTCATAAGTAGAACACTTGTAGAGGGCTTCATAAAATCTACTTGAGCCAGACCATCTTACACACATCTTGAGACTTTTAGCTTTCTAACATATTTCTGTCAAGTTTATGTAAAATTAATGGATTCCTGAGTTACTAGGGTAGAGGGAGAGAACAGGACAGACAGACATAGAACTGCAGAAGCCTTCCCTTGTTAGGTATTAGGTGATTATTAAGAATCACACAGATTTTTCATCACTGCTAAGTAATATCTTCCCTAAAAGAACATACATTGAACATTTTCTTTAGTATGTAGGTAGGCCCTTTTTCACCTCACGATCAGGTGCCCTTAAAAAGGTAGCATGTTGCCTGACCCGGTCTTCCCTCAGGCACCTCCATTAGACTATATGAAAGAATATTGCCTTTTTTTGTCACCCTTTTTAATATAAAAAATAGTTGAAGCTTAACCACATAACTTCAAAAGACGATAAATGCAAAACCAATGTGCGTATTCATTCTTTCTGCCAGGGGCACATCAGCATGCTATTGCATACGAAATATCAATATTTTTTTCCTTTTCTTTTAGTTGTACCAATAGCACATCTGGTGTACATTTAATGAGAAATTTAAATTTCAGTTAGAATGTTTTTGTCTCCATTTGTGCAGAAACAAATGATCAGTGACCATCTTCACTGCAAATTTATGACCCGTACATGGCAGTCATTTTTCTTTTCTCCCTGAAATACTTGACCTGTAGTGCTGATACCCATATGTAGCATCAAGGACATTTGCTTATCTCAGGTTCAAGCCAGCATCTAACACGATACCTGCATGTACCGTATTTGCCATACAAGCGCAGACATCTTTCACTGCTTGGGTCACTGTATTTGGCCATCTGTAGCATGGAGGCTCTGCAAGCAAGATATATACGACTTAAAAGCACATAGCAAGTATTTATTGTTTCTCACACACACACACACACACACACACGATGAGCAGGCTCACCGAGCAACTTGGCTAAGTATCAGGGTGCTGATGCCCTGGCAGGGTGCCTGAAGGGCTGAGCTGCTGAGCATGCAGGCATCGCTCAGGGCCGGGTGGTGGGGATGGAGGAACTGGGTGTGAGAACACAGCCGCAGACCTCCGGGACCACAGAACCACACTCAACGCACCAAATCCACCGATGATATCCACACGGGTGACCTGCCTGCCTGCCAGCTGCGGGCTCAACACCTTTCATTTCTTCCCAGTTTCCTACCTTTTCACCTTTCAGGCTTTGCTCTTGAATCCTTGAGCTACCAGTGAATTGCTCTGTCAACAGTCCTGCTTCAGCCTGTAATTTTGCCTTTCCTCTTTCTACAGGCTTTTTCATGGCACCATCTCACGCGGAAGCACCGTTTCCCAAACCCGAGCAGGGCTCAAGCGGCTGCCTGGGAGCCAGGGAAGGCTGGCAGCCAAATGGTGAGGCCGTGAGTGGGGAAGGTACTGGTGGGTCACTAAGTGGGCAAGCTGAGTGTCGGAGGGGCAGAGAGGGAATCTTTGGGTATTAAAAGTACTGAGAAGTTAACTGTGATTTTTTTTGTTGTTGTTGTTTAAGCTAACAGAAAAACAAAGGCATTTCTCAGGCTTTTCAAGGTGACTCAGGAGTGGAGACTACAGGGAGCAGAGGAGGACGCTCGTGCAGGCAAGCACCATGAGGTGACTGATGTGGCTACCTTAGGGAAGGGCCACATAAGTGTCATAAGAATGAAACACCTACCTCACTATGCCTTCAAGTGGCAAATTAATTTATTCTCAGTAATGGAGGAAAACAGTCCTTCAAATAAACATTTGAGCAGATGGTAAAGAAGTGATTGCAAGGTATTTCCTGCAGGTTTCAGTACTCTATGGCGATGGGCACTGTATGGGGTACAAATTAAATGGAGGCGAAAAACCCAAGGAAGTTCTGCCTTTCATTTCACTGTGGAATCCACCATTGACTTGTGTTACTATTACACTACCAAACAACAACCGTAATTTAGCAGCATCTTTGCTTTTTCCACCCTACTGCAGAATTCAATCATCTACCTCGAGAGCTAAGGCCACTGGCATTCCTACTTCCCTTTATTCCAACACACTGTCTTAACATAACATCCTTATGAAATCAATTTTTTAAAACTTGAAGCCAAGAGATGCTAACACATTTAATCATTGGAAAACAAAAGTGAAGAGGGCTGCTTCACACAACACAATAAAAAAAGGACTTTTTAAAAAACAAATAGATTTACTTGCAGACTCTATGAATTTACACTCTTTCTTTCTTTAGACAGAAGAATCATAATTTTGATATGTTTTAGAACCACAGCTATTGTGGAAAGTTTTCTTAAAATATGACCCAACCGACTTTAATAGCATCAATGCTATTCCTACAGACACAGTTTCCTTAATGTTGTTTCAGTTATACATCACTAATTTTATATCCAGTAAAAAATATTTTATTCATTCTTAAAACCAAAAATCCTGGGGAAAAATCAATAACGTAAGCAATCTGATACAGAAATTAACAGATTGCTTTATTATATTTCCCACAAAATTAAATCTCAGTATTTAAATATGTATAAGTGAATCTAAATCTTATAATTGAATTGCCACATGTAATTAGCATTTCCAATTCTGACATATGCAGTCGCATTATCTAGGAAGTGTTATGTGGCAGAAAAATTCCTAATAAAAGCTAAAGAACAAAAATAAAAATAATCAGTTCTCTTCCTAGGGTTTGCTGAATTAAAAAGCAGCAACAAGCCCCAAGCCCCCCACCCAGTTTCCGGAAATGGCTTGTCGGCATGGAAACCAGCACATGCACTGCCTTTTGGGGTGCTGACAGCACACCCCTGCCCAATGAGAGGTCCCCAGTTAGGAAAAAAGGAGAGGGACATTTTTATAATGCTGTTACCAAGTTGCTCCTAAACCAGGAAGAATCTGCATGAAAATAATAGGTCAAGCTCTTAAATGGATCTAAGTTTGTGGTATGTTCTTTTATGCTCACACGGATCCCATTTCGATCAAGCAAGGCTCCTCTTTGTGAATTTAATTACTGTCTAAGCCAGCCTTAGATGCAGCTGTGTTCTCACTGCTGGGGTTTCCAGGCACTGCAATACACATAAAGTTAACAAAAGGGTTTCAGGATTCAGTCTAGGTGAATGTTTTTATTGGTAATATGCTCCTTTATTAAAAAAAAAAGAATTCTGTTTCTGCACTTTGCCACTAGCAATTGCAAAAAAACCACCTCAAACCCAACAAACGCACACCACTACCACCCCCCACAATTGTAGCAATGCTGCCTATGTTTTCAGAGAGCATTTCACTAAGATCCTTCTGTTTAAGTATGCCAGTTTCTGGCCAGTTCTTGTTACCATTTTACATAAGCAATAGCTCATAATGCAAATGAGAACTGGTAAGCTTTAAGCTGTCAGACTGTCAAACTGGATTTTATTTGATAGATGTTCATAGCCTCAAATACCACTTTTGCAAATGCAAGTCTTTACCCCTCTGACTTGTTAAAGCGTGTCCACTACTTACTCAAAATACGTTGATCTCATTTATGAATACCCTAAGAATCAACATTTCGTATTCAGAAACAACTCAAATGTAACGCAAGATTTACACCAGACAGATTTCCCAGGGAAAGTCAGCAAAGCAATGACAAAAGAAATCCCATGCATGGGATGGTATGAGCATTTTCTCGTAGCACATACACACTCTTTTAAACCAAGAACACAGCTATGTCTACCTTCTTGGAACTCTCCTGGGCTACAGAGATGCGCAGCAGCAACTGCAGTTCAGAGCCGCCAGAGAGCTGGGGTACGTGCTGGCCCCCTCTGCATCTTGAGCTTAAGAAAAAAAAGCTATATAGTCACATTTTCTTTTAAGCGCCTATGCTACGTGTATGCTTTCCTTTTCCCCTGACTTGCAATCATATTGAGGTCAAAGCAGAAAAAAAATTTGTTTCTCCATGGCTTAACTGTGCCAAAGGTTATCTTTCCTAATTATAATCCATCTGAAAAACAAAAAAAAACCTCCATCAGCCTCGCCTGGATCAAAACCTTGATGTGATGTAAAAAAACGTAGTAGGAAGGACTTAAAGTGTAGATGCTATGCCTTTCATTCCCACAAAAGCAAACAGCAAAAGTGTTAAGTATAACCTAATTCTCCTCACTATCCAGTGAAGTGAAATTGAGACCCTCATCACTCTGATCAGATACTGGGGAATTCCACATCCCGCCTCACTCAGGCTGTATGACGGCCATTTTCAGAGCTATGAGTAACAACGGTATTTCTCCTCTCACCTTACACTCGCATTTATCTTAGTGCTGTATTAACAAGGTTTACAGACCTGCACACGGAGATTAACCCATCTTCTGACAACTATAATTAGGGATTAGCTAGTGCACAAGTACTTAGAGGCCCACTTGCATATGTAAGCAATGACGCCATCGATTTTTTCCCCTCTTAAACCACAAAATACCCAGAGACGGACAAGTTCAAGTCCCCACTCATACTCTTCAGCTGTTCCAAACTCCTTTCAGGGCCCTTCTAAAAATGCATTCTGGAAACAGAATAAAATTAATCAACCTGTCATACGTAATCCAGATATTGCCATAGGGAGGGCAATCAATAAACCTAGTCTGAACTTCAGCTTACTTCTCAATTTGATTTTAAAATCAAATCTAAGCCTTTCTTCATGCTAGTCATTTTTTCAGTTCAGCTATATAAATTACTGTGTTTTCGCTTAAAGTGATAGAAATCCAGGAGAGTCCTGGAGTGCATTAAGGATAACTTCCAAAGCCAGGCAACAGACAGCCCTAGCAAAGGGGACTGGACCTGTCGGTCACCAATGCAAGTGAGCTCATTGGGGATATCAAGATTGGAAGCAGCCTGGGCAGGATCATGCACTAGTGGAGTTCACAGTCCTGAGGGATATGGGTCAGGGGAAGAGTAGAGTCAGGACCCTGAACTTCAGGAAAGCAAAATTCCAGCCCTTCAAGGAGTTAGTCAACAGGACCCTCTGGGAAACTGCCCTCAGGGACAAGGGGGCAGAGCAGAGCCGGCAGATCTTTAAGGACACTTTCCATGGAGCACAGGATGTCTCGACCACCAGGTGCAAGAAATCAGGAAAGGAAGGCAAGAGACCTGCATGGCTGAGTCAAGACCTGCTGGTCAAACTAAAGGTCCAGAAAGAGATGCACTGGCAGTGGAAGCAGGGACACGTATCCTGGGAAGAGTACAGGGACGCTGCTCCGTTGTGTAGGGATGGGGTCAGGAAGGCCAAGGCACAGCTGGAGCTGAACTTGGCAAGGGATGCAAAGAATAATAATAAGGGCTTTTACAGGTTATTTTAGGCAGAAAAGAAAGGTCAAAGAAAGCGCACCCCCCTTCACCCCTGATAAGCAAGGCTGGCAAACCGGTAACAACCAGACAAGGAGAAGGTTGAGGTACTCAACTTTTTTGCCTCAGTCTTCACTGGCAACCTCAGTCCCCACACCTCTGGAGCCCTCAGCACAGGAAAGACATGC